>JZKD02S1635413.1:327501-361546 GCA_000966675.3 Picea glauca | reverse complement strand
GCTCTTCCGATCTTACCTCCAAGCCAAAATTTGTTCTTATCCATCCTCCAGCTCGTCTTTTAGCCTAGTGCTCCCTTGTGTGGACGTTTTCGTTGCGGATGAGTTTTGCGTTTGGTCGACCAACCTGAGAGAGTCTTACATCTATCTAATGGCCCTCCTTTGCCAATTGCATGGGGAGAAATACTACACCAGGGTTTTAGATGCGTGGATGCATCTGTATTATACCATATACATCTATGGAATATGTTTTAACTGGGGTGCAATCATCTCCAAACAACTGAGCACTTGCATACGACAAGATCAGATGCCAAAGAGGGAGAAACCCCTTTCTTCTACATGGCCTGATATCTATTGGACATCATCTGTGCCAATAAAAATTTTGCTAGAATGAACTTAATATTGTACTCCTCTAAGCTCCCATTCCATGTATACTTCGACATCTTATGGGAAAATAAGTACAAGAAATCCTATTCTCTTATCTATGACCAGTTTATTGCACGCATTTATTCTTTGTTGTTCAAGAAAGAGTCCCCAAGGCTGTCAGACACAACAAAAAGGGTTGTATCAAAAGTAGGTCACTGGTATCTAGATGAGAATGAGACTTACATCAGGTTTTTCAGTGCCATATGGGCACCCCATCTGTTACCCATATATGTCCCTGATCGACTAGTGTTGGGGGAAATTTGTTATCAGACCATTCTACAAGGCTATAATGCCACTTTAGTAAACGATAAGAAACAAGCCTTCATACCTTATGGGTTTCATATTGGCTTCTACATGGTGAAGGACACCATGCAATCCAAGCAAGAAGGGTTAATTCAATTGGAATTCTGATTCCAGACTGGCCATTTTTGTAAGCAAGATCCCAAGGTTTTCGTCCTAAAACATGCATCGTAGGTATCATCTTGTTGGCCTTATTCGCATGACCAGTTTGAGGATGAAATTTTTACCAAAAATGATCAAGACTGGAATGAGGTGGCATCAAGGATGGATGATCCAAAAACAACCACGTTCAAGGCCATGAGTTGGGAGGAGCAAGTGACGTCCTTGGAGCAAACAACTCAAGAAATTCTCAGGACTCGAGAAGGAAGGGTAGCATCTGAATCGGATGAAGCGATGGGTGACCCCCAAGAAGCCATTGAGGTGGTAGAATTTTATCAAGAATCCATGGTATAGGTCAGGGATTTCCCTGAGGTTCAAGTTGCACAGGGGATGGGGGGACTCATGTGGAAATAGGCCCAATTTTTAATGAAGCGGATGCAGGATAATCCAGACCTCATCATAGCACCTAGGATTCCAACCGATAGCCCAAAAGAAATCCCGGTGGAGCCAAGCGACCTCGATTTCATAATACTTGGTAACAACAATGGGTTAGATGACCTTGAATCTACAACATTTCTTACCAATTCACCGGTAGGTAGGATGACTCAACCAGAGACAGTCTGAGTGTCAGTAAAAACATGCACACCTAATCCTTTGAGAAAGATTATAACTATACATAGTGATGATGAGAGCCCAGAGTCATCTCACGACAACCCTATGCATGTCCAAGAGGAAAAAGGACCTAAGAAGACTTCTTCCCCTGAGCCCAAAGTGCAAACAAAGGAGGTCCCACAAAAGGAAACAGAAGCCAAAAGTGGCCTTGAAACAAAGGAACCCGATACATAAGAAACCAGAGTAGATCTAAAGGACAAGCCCGAATTGGATGAGCCAAAGAAATAATCCTTGCAAAAGGAAATCAACGGTTCTCTAGTCAATGAACAATTAAGTAACAAGTTTGTGCCTAACGTCACTATTCCACTCAATACTCATATCCCCGACGAGTGATGGGTAGAGGCCAGGCCTTTGAGGCACAACAAGGAAGTTCAAGAGCCCAATCTTGAACAATTATACACCACCAGTAGCTGGGGAAACACAGTCACATGGGGTGATTAGTAGATACCTGAGTTGGTAGATGAGGTAGCAGATATCTATATGATATCCTACGATTGAAAGAGAAAGGCCATCGTTCAAAGGACTACAAATAAAAGAAGGATCACACTGGATAACTCCATCTTGGTTACTACAGAGGAGAACTTGATAAACAAAGTAGATGCCTGGACGCTTGAACTTATCGGCATTGGGAAGGCACTCTCAGATGCCACCCTAGACAGAGCCAAAAGAGACAAAAAGGAATTGGGAACCACCCTTAAAGAATTAGAACATCTGTGCCACCTGGGCGAGTACTATCAGAGAGCCACCCAAACCACAGTATATCTAAAAAGAGATTTCGAGGGATCTTACAACCAGTTCACAAAAGAACAACACCTTTTTACGGAAAACAATAGCTAAACTTCAAGAGGACACTCTCATGGCACTCGTAGCATGGAAGGACATGGAGAAATGGTATGAAAGGGCACAACAAGCAGTATAAATACTTGAATACATTGATGCAGTCCATAAAGGCCGAGGAAAAGAAGAAGATAGCATCCAGATGTTGGGAAAAAGTAGTCTTAATCACATGAAGTGATCAACCGAGTACTGGGCTAAGATGTCTCAGGACCCACATCAATAAATTCAAGAGCAGTGGAGCAGATGCAAGAAGCATTCAGATAAAATAAACAAAGCAATGAAGGATATCAGGCTCCCCGAGTTCAGCACCCCTGACAATTTTGTCGACCTGTGCAAAATAATCGAGTCGCATGATAAGAAAAATTCATTGTGGGCTGAATAGATCACAAAGATGACCGACGCAGTGCTAGGTCAAGTGAAATGATTCATGGAACATCTTATTATAGCTCGAACTATGCTAAAATAATTGAACACCAGTCTGGTGAAGTACCAGACACATGCGATGGGCATCAGAGGGATTCACGCAGCTCTAATGGAACAACATAGATTTCCATGGGCCCAAACTTGTGAAGAGTTGTTTGTTAGTTGGTTTGAATACGAGAGAAGTCACCCTTTTCAAGAGATATCTCAGGTTTACTGACTAAAGAAACTGTTAGAAGGTGATTCCACGTAGCGAATTTGTTTTGGTTAAAATTCACTTAGCCTTTAATTTCAGTTGAACTTTACATTAAATTAAGACATCGACCAATTAGTTAAAGGTCGATGGTTTTTGGAAGAAATCTTTCTTTCTAGTTGTTAAGAATTATTTTGAAGCTGCTATGAATTGAGAAGTCCTTATGGACCGAAGACAAGTTATTTTCATCAAATGCATGTGATTGGACGTGGAGAAGAACTATTTCCTATCTTGTTTAATGAATGATGTGGTAATGAGTAAGAGAAATTAATTCAGTTGTCAAGTTATCTAGTGAAATGTTTTGTTGTTCTTTGCTTTATTGATGAAGATGAATCGTTGTGTTATTATGTGATGAATGGTTATGGTAGATGAAATATTTTTCTTGCCATTATCTCATTGCATATGTGATTTCTTTCTGATAATTAGTTTCTTAGACAGTAATTGGATGCTCACATGGTTAATGTATTAGTACTAGGCATGTGGTATAGAATCATTGTTTGCATGCTTGAGTAGCGGGTTATCCCAAGCTCAGCCTCTTCCTAGTAGTTTAAAACTTAATCATATTTGTTTTCAAGTTGGTTTATACTAGCTTGCATGTCTCATACGAGTCCCACCCAAGAGAAAAGATAGAAGAGAATAGCCCTAACTGAAGGAAGATCCTTCACAAGAAAACACAAAGCCCATCGATAATTTGGCCAGATTGCAAGATCTAGAGAACCATCCCATTGTTAAATGTTGCAAAGTCTAATTGGGCCTCAGTGGTGGGTTTGGTTCCTATTGTTGAATCAAGGGATTTAATGCCCATCAACAAATCCATCTTCTTTATTTCTACTCTGTTGTGTGGATTGCCCTTAAATTCTCTTTGCATTTCTTTGTTTCGCTACCAAATTCAATCATTGGTTTATCTTCATCTCTGGAAGCTTTAAGCTTGAGTGTGGAAAATTCAGCTACTCCCTGGACATGGTCTTTCCTATCATGCTTCTCCTCCTTACCTGTATCATTTATGTCACCCCTTAATGTGTAGCAGTATTAATTATCTTCATTAATTAATGTGTAGTGGTATCATAGCCGTTGCAGGATAACTAACGGATTTTTGTTACAATCAGTCTAGTTATGGTGTTGTATGAAAATAGTTTCATATTACTTTTTTTTATGAAGTGTTATTTATGTCAGCTATTTTTATTACAATATGTTATTCTAGGAATAATCTTACTTAAACGTTTCTCTTATTTAGAA
The DNA here is from genome assembly GCA_000966675.3 of Picea glauca. Classification (NCBI taxonomy): domain Eukaryota; kingdom Viridiplantae; phylum Streptophyta; class Pinopsida; order Pinales; family Pinaceae; genus Picea; species Picea glauca. Next base: position 357,306 of record JZKD02S1635413.1, on the reverse strand, counting down.
TTTTGTTTACATCAAATATAGAATACTACAACAATACCTCTGCTAGACAACAATATGAATTTATGACAACAATATAACTGCCAGAAAATAAGATTCTTTCCAAAAAGAAACGTTAATGACAACAAGTTATCCTTATCAGACCACGAGTTTATTCACCCTTTAAAAACCCTTAATGACAGCTATACCCTCCTGTCAGAACGCACTCCCTTACTCTAAATTTTAGAACACTTCGTGGTAGCTAATTTCCTACAAAGCCAGAATTCCCTAAGTCTACACATCCCACCTATTAACCTTATGTTCACTATCCAATTGATGGTTGATTGAGTCTTTCATTTCTTATTAATTTAATTGTTTATGGTAAGGATTGGTCAATTAAGGATAAGTGGTCATCCAGCTATTGTTGGACAAATGAACGCCGAGGGGGGGGGGGAGGAATCAGTTGTTACCATGCTTGAACAATTATGCCCATTTTAAACTCTTTACAGAACACTCAATGACGATCACAATAATGTAGGGGAGTAAGTAATAGAATATTCAACATCAATCACACACATGAAATATATAGAGACAGATATTTCCTGAGGAAACCCATAAAGGGAAAAACCTCTTCTTCTTCATGTGATAAGTAATCTTTATTTTCTGTACATTATCATTCTTATTAGCTCTAACTCCTATTGAGGCTACAACCTCTATTTTACAAGCAACAACTTGTTGAGAGCACCAACTCTCTGTTTTCTCTAGCACCCACTAGAAGGAAGCACCAACTCCTTGAGTGATCCAGCACCAACTAGATGGAAGCACCAACTTCCAGTCACACAGGAACCAACCTGTATAACAGAGAAAAATATTTCTCCCTTGCACCCCCCTACCACCCTAGTTTTTCTGGCTGGAACCATATGGAAGCTACAACTCCCTGTGTTCAAGCACCCACTTGAAACTTCTGAGGACAACAGTCCTCCCTAACACCTCCCTACCACCCTGAAATATCAATCTTTTATTTCTTAAATTTATCATAGTGATACAACATTTATTAATGGCTTACCAATATCATCATTGTTCTGCTACACTTCTCTTCTCTGCCTACATCAGTGTCTTTCTTCTCTCCTCTCTTGCACTTTTTGTTCTTCTGTTTTTTATGCTCTGTGTGCCATCTTAATACTATGCACTATGCCTCCACATGATCTTCACTACGTCACTATTATTCCCTACAGGTTGTTCATTCGTCTCATCCTACCCATGACATAGCTGACTAGATAATCAACATCTCTTATCTGTTTTGAAAGTTTTTCTCACATCGAGTGCTCTTCCTGATCATCATGGAAACTCTTTATTTTCTCTAGCGGTTATGCTCTATGCATTCATTATAAGTGGGAATTATGATGATATTCCTTATCTTCTCTATCTATCGAAACTCTTCATCTTTGCTATTACAGCCAGTCAATTATGGCTTCTTTGGCTTCTACGCCCCTTCCTTCATGTGACCATCGACGGTGACCAAACACTTATTCAAAAGGTGCTTCCTGAACTCGGTCTTGTGAGAGATATCTCCATTTCTTGATATGACCTTGGGCGATGGTCTCTCATGACTAAATGATTGCAGGTGCAAGCTCTCTTCATGTTATCCCCCTATCGCATGTGACCTTGGGCTACGTCCTTGCATAGGAGAATGATTGCCTGCGCATCCAAGAGTGGTTTGGGATCAACCGCTTTTCTCCCCACAATCCACCTCCAGTTGCCACATACCCTTTCTCGAAAACCATGGTTTCAATTGTGACCGACTCATGAAAAGTTAAGACCTGAGCATGTTCGGACCATGTAATGAGACGGGACCGTCGATCTCATGATATTGGCAGTGCTCCTTCAATCAATGGCTTTGATCTATCTTCCTTTCCTGACTTCTTTCCTCTGTCCATGCATGATCCTTAGTCTCAATGATCAGGTGACATGTGTCTCTACAAACCAACGGACGAGATCGATTTTGCCTTTTGGGGTTCAGGAGTTTCAATTCTCAAACTCTGCTTGCTCTTGGAGAATTTCACCTAGATTCCATGATCTGATGATGCGTGTCCCTTTTGGATCGACGGTCACAGTCCCTTCGGGTATTTGGGATTCAGCAATATCAACTCTCAACTTTCTTTTGATGTAGCCCCCCCCTTACCTTCTGGGTTTTGTGACCTCCCGGTCTCTGGATCATTCCAAGTGTCGAGTCGGATTGACTCTGCAGTATCTTGAATGAACCCATAAATTATATACAGGCCCCTTTTCTTACTTTGGCACAGGTTCTATGATACCTGTACCTTCTGTCTGCGTGTTCCAGCGTTACTTAGTTCACAGGTGCTAGATCCTCTTTACTAGCCACTTCCTTCATATGACCCTGGGATGTTCCCTTGTGATAATGCACAATTGCAGGTGCAGGAAAGAGTGGTTTTAGATGAACCCTCTTTTCTCCCCACAATCCTCCTCCAACTTCCACATATCTCCCTTCCAAAACCATGGTTGAAATTGTGGCCCGCTCAAGAATTATTATTGTCCGACCATGTCTCGAACCCACAATCCTTCTCGATCATCGATCTCATGATCCTTTGGCACTACTTTTGATCACACACCTATTGAAATGCGCTTCACATTTCTAGACCTTAGGACTCCCACATGTGAGCCACCCCTAACTCTTGTTTCCCGAATCCTCGATTGACGATTTTTTTCCAAGGCCAGATTTGATGATCCCGTTCTCTCCTCGATCGACGGCTGTGATCGTGTCATGATTTTTCATTTCGGGATAATGAACATGAGTCAACTCCAACCCTTCATTCTCTGAAATCCTGAAATCCGGTATAAACGCCTAGCTCCTTCCTTAACCTCCTGTTCATGTGACCCCTCGCTGGGACCTGGGGCTTATCCTTTGAGTGTGTCGGGACTTTGCATTTTGCGAAGTTGGAACACAACCCAACACTTATCCCTTGAAAATTCTGATCCCAAAACTTCCAAATTCCTTCACCCAGATCAATGGTCACCCTTATTTGTGATCTGACAGCTCAGATCTGATTGCTATTTCAGGCCTCACGAGTTCTTAAAACTCCTCCCTTTGACTTTCTCCAGTGGCGAGTCAGTGAAATGCTTACCTCTCACTGTGCGTCTTTCGATGATGGATGGTTAGGATCTTTTAGATCCCAACTCCCTAGGTGTTCTCTCCTGTCTTCACCTTCTCTCTCTCGGTGCTCAAATATCCAATGTGTGTGGATCTCTACCACCTGTCACCCTAGATCCAACGGCTGAAATGATTTCATGATTTCGCATGTCGGGACTTTGCGAATGAGCCAACCCTGACTCCCAAAATTTCGAAATGCTGAAATTATTCCTAGACAATCAATGCTCCGGATCTCCCCTTGATCAATGGATGTGATCTAATCATGAATTTGCATTTCATGAGTTCCAACAAGCTTTCCCTTTGACTTCTCTAAATAGCGAGTTAGTGAAATGTTGACCAACTGGCACGCATCCCTTTCGATGGATGATTAGGATCACTACAGCTTTTCCCCTTTAAAATCTATGACGTACATGGGTCTCGGCCTTGTGTCCTCTGATTATAGGCAACCCTGATGATGTCGAGACTTCTCATTTCGCGAAGTCGACTCTCCCCCTGTGCACTCAAATGGACTAAACCTTGTGCATCTCCTCTGGATCTAATGAATGTTGGTCTACGCTCTTTTAGATCTAATGACAGGGATTTGTTCCTCTTGTGCACTCTCCTGTGTGCTTGGATGTGAACTTAAACGGTCCAGATCTTCCCTCTGTGGCCTAACTAATGGATTTTGTGCACCTCCTCCTGATATTTCTTTTTCTTTCCGACTTAGAAGATTTTGTAAGTATCGAAGGTCTCGACCTTATATTCTTCCTCCTTCGAGCCCTGTAGCTTTGGGTCTTGTTTGCATTCTAGAAATGCTATCCCTCCTGAGATTTGGTTACTCAAATTGGCCTTGGCCCTATCACATTTCTTGTTCTCTGTGCGTAGCTTTATGCTATACCTCCTGAGCTTCTGGACCTAGAATAGTCCACCCTTGCACACTCCTTGTGATATCTCTCCTGAGCTTACGAACTTACTCAGTTCTAAGGGACTTGGCCCTCTTCTTCCTTAGAAGACTTCTAGTGCTCTTCCTAGCACACTTTGCCCTCGACCTCCTGAGAATTGGAACTTGAAACAACTTCACTCTGCACGTTCTCCTTGCACTTCGACTAGCATTCATATGTTTGTCTCTCAATACTTCATCTAAGTGTTGGCCTAGTGCACTCCTTTCATAGGTCTTCCTTGAGAGTGTTCAACAACTCATTTTCATTGAGCTTCAACTGCTCGGACCTTGAAGGTCTTTGTCCCTTCTGTCCCTCGAAGAGATGCAAGTGCTTTCTTGGCAACTTCTTCTCAAGCACACCTTCCTGAGCCAATAGAGTATTCAACAACTATGTGAGTGTCTTCTCTTGGACACTTCCATTCTCTCTGAACTTGAAATAGAGTTCTTCTCGTGCACTCATTAAACTTGTTTGATGCCCACCTGGAAGAGCTTCACAGAATCCTCAATAATTTTGTTTTCTCTCTGTACCTTCCTATGCACAGTCTTACCTTCAAGGTATTCAACAACCTTGAGGCTTCTCTTCAGCTTGTGATCATTCTGGTGCATCCTCCTGGCACATTCTTTTATTACTCTGCAGAGTTCAGATGCACACTCCTTGCACTGGGTACAAAACCTCTGATGTTATGTTGTGCACTCCTTGCACAACCTAAAGAATCCAAAACAATATTACACACATCAATGAGGATAAAAGAAATATATCACCTACTGCAAGTGAAACTTATCATACATCTACAACATTCATTCATAAACACAAAAAGATTCTTATGAAGGAAAAATTGATTTTCTATTATCTATGTGTGTCTATACAGATGTTTACAAAACTGGATAGTAACAAAGTCCCAATTCTATCAAACTATCTCTCTCTAAACTATTATACCTCCTCAGGCTTCTCTACCTAGACCTCTTTATCATTTTCTTCCTATCTTCCCTATGAAATCTGATACAAGATCTCCTTACAAAAGAGGGGGTTTGCGACCTCATCCTCTCTCACCTAACCTCATCTATTACATTGAAGGTTCATAAATGTTTACCTAGACCTGACTATGATCTGGGCCTACTACAAGCAACACTTTAAATGAAATCCAACCACTACCTGTACAAAGGCATGGCCTGACATTTACAATCTTACAGCACAAAAATCCATATAGGATTATTTCAAATTCAAAAATGGGAGGTTTAATGCCTCTCCCTTTCTCCATTGCATTTTTCTGTGCTGACGTGATGGCGCTTTCACTGAGGTGGATCAATGCTCCTACATCATACTCTCCTGCTAGGAAAAACATGATCTCCTACTCATGATATCCTCTTCTCCAGTGTTGAAATCCACCTAGATCCCAAATTTTCTTCTGGAGTTGTCCTCTTGCTCCTCTCCAGCTACATTGCTGCTACTTCTGCTTATTTTTCTTTTTCTTTTTCTTCTTCCCTACTTCTATGGTAGGCTCTCTTCTATTCATCTCCCTTTTACTGATTGTTTCTGCTGACCTCATCATCAACTTCTTGATTTAGTTTATCACTCTGTCTTGCTGCTCCAGTGGTTGGTTCTTCTTATGCAGTCTTCTCTGCTACACTTCCTTCTCCCCATACTTATCAATGGGTAGATATACTTTATCCCACATGTTGTCTTTATCTCCCTTGAGTTTCCACTCTGCTATAGATTTCAGTTCTGCAGACTCTTCTTGACTGACCTGCTATTCAGTCTCCTCCACTGATATATTGGCTTCTTCTGTCAGCTCTTCTTGTGTTGGCATATATCCAACTTATTCCAACCATTCCTCTATCTAGTATGATCCTCCATCTATTTCCAACTTGACCTATTATATGTGAAATCTTTGCACCATTAACCGTCTCTCTAGGGCTTCTAGTTATTCATACAACTCAGGAAATTCCATGTTGTCTGCTTCCTCTTCTTCTGTAAGCTCCAATGCTAAAGTCACCTCCTGTTTGGCTTCCTGGCTAAAAATTTTGAGCAATTCAGTTGAATTCTCTTCTCCTTATGTTGGGGTAGACATCAATGTCTGCTCCATTTCTTCCTCTTTGACATTTTTTGTTGGTTGTCTTTTTTCTTCTGCTACACTTTCATCATGTGCATTGGCCTCTACCTGACTATTTGGTAGGAATATATTTATCCCTCCTATAATCAGAATGATCTTCTAATCATCTTCTTTTGTGATGGAAGTATCTAAATTCTCATCATATTCATTCACATGGTTTGAAAACCCACACAAATCTTCTCCTACCAGCACTCCTCGCTGACATGAAATCCCTTCTGAGCTCCTGAGACTTTCAGACAGTCTAATTTATTTCTTCCTGCCCACCTGGCAGTCTATGAGATCAACTGATCCCATCTCTTTTCCCACTTGGTAATATGAACCTTCGACACTTCTCCCCTGGTAGTAATCCATACCTCCACCTGGACTCTTTCCATTGCCCACCTGGAAACTTGAAAGTCCATTTTCACCAACTTGACAGTTTACGATATATTCATCTGATCTCTCCTCCTCCTTGTCGCTGAGATTTATCCGAATCTCTGATTCACAGATGTGAATTAGTTCCTCCTCTATTACATTGAGGTTTTCAACATGCCTCAGCCACCTTCTCATCAACCTTTTCTGTCCTCTGGCCAACAATTTCTTTACTGGCCAATATAACTCTCTTCTTCATGGGACATTCATACACTCAATGTGCTCTTGCATCCTTCTACATTTTAAATGAGAGCTTCTGCATTCTGGCTCTTATCTCATTGAACTCCAGATCCATATCTAGATTTTTATTCTTCTGATGGTCTCCTCTCCAACCACGCTCATGGCCTTCAGTAGCCATTTCCACCTTTTACTTGCCTTCCTAGAAAGTCTATGGATTACTCTACATCTGCGAGCATCTCCATCTTCTCTCACATCTCACCCGACTGTTTAAAATTTTGTTGTTGTGTCCATGCAACAACCTTCTCACAAAGCATTACTCTACCTTCCTTCACATGTTGTCTACAGGCAAAATCCTATTTGTGATACCACCTGATGTTATCAGGTTATCTCCTTTAACCATCTCTCCCTTTGTCTGTTGTCTGTAAGAAAATTTTTATCTCCTCATACTACTTGATGTAGTCAAACCATATCCTTCATCTCCTTCACCTAAATTCTACAGAAAAAAATCAAGCTCTAATACCACCTGATGCAGCCCCCCCTCCCCTTCGGGGTTCTGTGACCTCCCAGTCTCTAGATCATTCCAAGTATTGAGTCAGATTGACTTTTCGGGCTTCTGAATGAACCCATAAATTATACACAGGCCCCTTTTCTTCCTGTGGAGCAGGTCTTGTGATACCCTCACCTTCTGTCTACACATTCTAATGCTATTCAGTTCATGAGTGCTAGCTCCTCTTTACTAGCCCCTTCCTTCATACGACCCTAGGTTGTGCCCTTATGCTAATGCACGATTATGGGCGCAGGCAAGAGTGGTTTTAGACCAACCCACTTTTTTCCCTACAATCCTCCTCCACTTGCCACGTATCTCCCTTCCAAAACCATGGTTTAAATTGTGGCCCGCTCAAGGATTATTATCGTCCAAGCATGTCTCAACCCCAAAATCCTTCTCGATCATCAATCTCATGATCTTTTGGTGCTGCTTATGATCGCACACCTATTGAAAGGCCCTTCGCATTTTCATACCTCAAGACTCCTGCATGTGAGCCACCCCTGACTCTTGTTTCTCAAATCCTCGATTGACGATTTCTTTCCAAGGCCAAATCTGACTATCCTGTGCTCTCCTCGATCGACGGTTGCGATCGTGTCATGATTTCGCATTTTGGGGTAATTAACATGAGTCAAATCCAACTCTCTATTCCCAAAAATTCCAAAATCTGGTATAAGCACCTAGCTCCTTCCTTAACCTCCTGTTCATGTGACCCCTCGTTGGAACCTGGGCCTTATCCTCCGAGTGCCTTGGGACTTCACATTTCACGAAGTTGGAACACAACCTAATGCCTGTCCCTCAAAAAGTCTGATCCATGAACTTCTGAAGTCCTTCATCGATATCAACAGTCACCCTCCTTTGTGATCTGATGACTCAAATATAATCATTATTTTGGGCCTCGCGAGTTTTTAAAACTCTGTCCTTTGACTTTCTCTAGCAGCGAATCAGCAAAATGCTTATCTCTCATCATGTGTCCTCTGACGATGGACGTTTAGGATATTTCAGCTCCCAACTCCCTGGGTATTCTCTCTTGTCTTCACCTTCTCTCTCCTAGTGCTCAAATATTTGATGTGTGTGGATCTCTTCCACCTGTCACCCCAGGTCCAACGGATGGAATTATTTCGCAATTTCGCTTGTTGGGAATTTGCGAATGAGCCAACCCGGACTCATCGACTCTCAAAATGTCAAAATTCTTCCTGGAAAATCAATGGTCCATATCTCCCCTTGATCAACGGCCATGATCTAATCATGAATTCACATTTCGCGAGTTCTCACAAGCTTTCCCTTTGAATTCTCCAAATCGTGAGTCAGTGAAATCTTGATTGGCTACCATGTGTCCCTTCTGATGGATGATTAGTATCGTTGTGGATTTTCCGCTTTCAAATATCCGACGTATGTGGATCTCATCCACATGTCCTCTAATGATGGATGACCTTGATGATGTCAGGACTTCACATTTCGCAAAGTCGACTCTCCCCCTATGCACTCAAATGGACTAAACCTTGTGTACCTCCTCTGGATCCAATAGTTGTTGGTCCATGCACTTTCAGATCTGATGGCATGGATATGTTCCTCTTGCGCACTCTCCTATGTGCCTGGACATGAAGTTCAATAGTCCAGATCTTCCCTCTATGGCCTAACCAATGGTTGTTGTGCTCCTCCTCCTGAGCTTTCTTTTTCTTTCTGACTTAGAATATTTTATAAGTATCGAAGGTCTCGACTTTCGATTCTTCCTCCTATGAGCCCTATTCCTTTGAGTCTCGTCTATGTTATGGAAACATTATCCCTCCTGATATTTGGCTACGCAACTTAGCCTTCAGCCCTAGCACATTTCTTGCGCTCTGTGTGCAGCTTCATGTTATTCTTCCTGAGCTTCTGGACTTAGAATAGTCCACTCTTGCACACTCCTTGTGCTATCTCTCCTAAGCTTACGAACTTACTCAGTTCTAAGGGACTCATCCCTTTGCTACCTTAGAAGACTTTTGGTGCTCCTCCTAGCACACTTTTCACTCGACCTCCTGAGCTTTGGAAATTTAAACAAGTTTATTCTGCACGTTCTCCTTGCACTTTGACTAGCCTTCAGATGGTTGTCTCTTAATACTTCATTCGAGTGTTGGCCCAGTGCACTCCTTTCATAGCTCTTCCTCTAGAGTGTTCAACAACTTTGTTTCCTTGAGCTTCAACTACTCGGACCTCAAAGGTATCTGTCCCTTCTGTCCCTCGAAGAGATGCAAGTGCTCTCTTGGAAACTTCCATTCAAGCACACCTTGTTGAGCCAACAAAGTATTCAAAAACTCTATGAGTGTCCTCTCCTGGACATTTCCCTCATCTCCGAACTTGAAATAGAGTTCTTCTCGTGCACTCTTTGTACTTGCTCGATGCCCACCTGGCAGAGCTTCACAGAATCCTCAATAATTCTATTTTCTCTCTGTACCTTCCTCTTCACAGTCTTACCTTCAAGGTATTCAACAACCTTGAGGCTTCTCTTGAGCTTGTGATTGTTTTGGTGTGCCCTCCTAACACATTCTTTTCTGACTCCACAGAGTTCATATGCGCACTCCTTGTGCTGGCTACAAATCCTCTGATGTTCTATTGTGTACTCCTTTCATATCCTAAATAATCTAGAACGATATTACACACCTCAATGAGGATAAACGAAATATATCTCCTACTTCAAATGAAACATATCATACATCTACAACATTCATTCATAAACACATAAACACATAAACACATAAAGATTCTTATGTGGGAAAAAATGATTTTCTATTATATCTGTGTGTCTATACATATGTTTACAAAAATGGACTGTAACAAATTCCCAGTTATCTCAAGCTCTCCATATTAGAACTATTCTACCTCATTAGGCCTCTCTACCCAGAACTCTCTATCATTTTATGCCTATCTGCCCTATGAAATATGATACAAGATCTCCTTACAAAAGAGGGGTTCTGCGAGCTCGTCCTCTCTCACCTAGCCTCATCTATTACATTGAATTCATAAATGTTTACCCAGGCCTTACTATGATCTGGGCCTACTACAAGAAACCCTTTAAATGAAATCCAACCACTACCTGTACAAAGGCATGGCCTGACATTTACAATCTTACAACACAAAAATCCATATAGGATTATTTCAACTTAAAAAATGGGAGGTTTAATGACTCTCCCTTTCTCCATTGAATGTTTGCATGCTGGCATGCTGGCTCTTTCACTGAGGTGGAGTGATGCTCCTGCATCATCTTTCATCCATCCTTTTCTTTTTCCCAGAGATGACAATCCACTAATGCATGTCCTCTTTAATCCAACAACTATCCTCTGCTCCAGGACTTCAACATTCGGCAATCTCAAACCTTTCTCCTTCACATTTTCCTGGAGTAGTTTCGCATGGAGTTCATGATCCATTGAATCGTACCATCCTTCATGATCAATGATCGTAAGTGAATTCAACACTTTGGGACTTTAAGCTAATCGCTGCTTCATTCTCCTCTGGAGTGGTCACCTGCTAAATAATTCATAGGCGGTGGAAACCACTTGTTGTCAGTTAACACTTCTACTTACTTTGTCCTTCCATTGTACTAGATCAACGGTTGAGAATGCATCTGAAATGATCTTTAGATCATACGACTCGTATCCACTTTAGGACTTCTAGCATTCAGGACTTCGAGACTTAGGGAAATTGCTGGTGGTAAACTCCCAGAGTCACGTCACCTATGTACGTCACTTGATGATGTGTCATGATCCTAGTAGCTTCCACGTCTCACTCAGATTTGTGATTTGATGTACCTGAAGTGTCGAATCAAATTGACACTTATCATTGTCTAATTGCACCACGTGTCCTTTCTGACACAGTCTTGCTGACGTGGATTCTCATTCACTTCAGGACTTCAGCATTCAGGACTTCGGGTATTTCGACTTTTCAAGTTGCCAATTCTTCTGAAGTGAGAATCCCCAAAAAATAACCTCCTTGCAACTTTTAGACCCAAAATAAACGTTGTTCGTCGATCATGTTCTCAGATCAACGACTCGATCTTTTTTTGATGCTGCTTTAATAACTTATCCTGTCCTTCCACTTCAAACTTATTTGAGGGTTTTCATTTACTCCAGCTCTCCGACTCTCCGGACCTCAGGTTTTTCAAGTCTCAAACTGAAAAAATCCTCAAAGTGATTTTCTCCAGAGTTGAGGATCGTGTGCCACCTGACAGTCTTGACGATGGATGGTCCCTGCTTACTTTGGGACTTCAGAACTTTGACAAATCCATATCCTACTCTCATCCAAAGGATTACCCTTCATGCATTTATTTCTGTATCCAATGACTGTTGATCCTAGGTGCTCAGATCCAATGGATCAGATCTGTACTTCTCCTCTGTGCTTCCTCTGGTCACTAGATGCTCATCTAACAGTCATTGCATATTCGGGATTGGTGATCCAATGATCAATGTCGTTATTCCTCCTGATATTTCTGATCTCTCTGAATTAGAAGGTTTTCTAAGTGTTCAAAGGTCTCAAAATTTTCTCCTCCCGTGAGTCCTTCTCTTGGACCTCGGTTGCACTTCTAGAAAGCACAATGCGCTATCTCTTCTGAGATTTGATCTCTACATACTGTTCTCTCCTCCTTATGCGCTTACGCTTCCTTTTTCTCCACCTTCTATTCTTTCCATTAATGACAAGCACACTCTTCCTGTAAACATGCCAACAATCTCCCCCTTTGTCATTGATGGAAACCATGGCAGGCTATGCTATTTCGCTTGGACCTCCAACTATAGCATTCATACCACTCCTTTTCTCCCCCTTTGACGTCAATGTCAAAGAGAACATTCCCCCCTTGAGTTGTTGCAGTACTTTGCGGAGGTATCATATATTCAACCAACACATACTCCACCTGACAGGATGGAATCTCTTAGGTTGATAATGGGGTCACGCCCAACTTCTGGCATAGATCCTCAAACTGAGCTTTTTCAAGCGGTTTAGTGAAGATATCAACAATCTAATCTTTGTATGGAATATAATGCAAAGAAACAATAGTTTTGGTCACCCGTTCCCTCAAGAAGTGATACTTGATGGGTATATGCTTGGTCCTGGAGTGAAATATAGGATTCTTTGATACGTTGATTGCATTGGTATTATCACAATGAATTGGGATTGGTGCAGTATATTTTACCTCCAATTCTACAAGTGTCTGAATCGTCCACAATACTTGGGTACAACAAGTAGCAGCTACAATGTATTCAACTTCTGTAATTGATAAGGAAATGAAACGTTTCTTCTTGCTCAACCATGATACAAGGGAATCTCCTAAGAAGAAAGCACCTCCACTCATTTTTTTCCTTTCATCCACGCCATTAGCCCAATCAACATCTGAATAGACTGATAGTTGAAAATTATGATTCCTAGGATACCATAGGCCATAGTCCATTGTTCCTTTCAAGTATCTAAATATTCTTTTGACATCTAACAAATGACTATGTTTAGGTGTAGCCTGATACCTTCCTACCATTCCAACAACATGCATTATGTTTGGATGAGATGTTGTGATATACAATAGGCTTCCTATCATAGACCTATATGAACTCTGATCAACACCAAGTGAGTCATCATCCTTGCTTAATTTGCATCCAGTGACCATAGTTGTGCTCATAGGTGTGGAATCTTCCATTTGAAACCTTTTCACCATTTCTCTTAGATATTTCTCCTGAGAAAGAAATAATCCTTTAGACCTCTGATTAATTTGTAGACCAAGGAAAAATGACAGTTCCCCTATCATAGAAATTTCAAATTCAGACTGCATGGAAGAAGAAAACCATTGTACAAATGAAGCATTATTTCTTCTGAAGATGATGTCATCTACATAGACCAACACAATGAGAAAATAATTACCCTTTGTTTTGATATATAGATTGTTGTCAATTGTTCCTCTCTTGAACCCTTTGTCTTGAAGATACTTATCCAGTCTATAATACCAGGCACAAGGAGCTTGTTTCAACCCATATAAGGATTTCTTCAGCTTGCAGACAAAGTCAAGGTTATTTGACAGTTGGAAAACCTCTGGTTGTTCCATATAGACTTCTTCTTTTAGATCTCCATTTAGAAAAGTTGAATTGACATCCATTTGATAGACTTTAAATTGTTTATGACAAGCATAGGCAAGGAACATTCCGATAGCTTCTAATCTTGCTACGGGTGCAAATGTTTCATCAAAATCTGGTCCTTCTATTTGAGCATATCCTTTGCGGACCAATCTAGCCTTATTTGTTACAATGTTTCCTTGCTCATTCATCTTATTTTTGTAGACCCATTTTGATCCTATTACATTTTTATTTGCTGGCCTAGGAACGAGCTCCCAAGTGTCATTCTTTTCAATCTGGTCTAGTTCCTCATTAATTTATTTTAACCAATTTACGTCTTTACTGGATTCATTAAATTTCTTGGGTTCCACCATGGATATGAAGGCCATATGTGATTTCTCAGTGTCTTTGATTATCCCTCTCCTAGTTTGTACACCTTTGACTTTCTCACCAATTATTTGAATTTCAATATGATTCTTTTGAGTAATTCTGGAGGAAGGATTCGATGCTAGTTGCTTTCCTGACTCTTCTTGTCTGGGTGTCTCTTCTCCATATGATTATTGGACCTGTTCATCTTCAGTTTCAGCCGTGTCCTTTATAGTAGACTCAATATTTATCACCTCTCTTACTAGGACTCCTTCATCAACCTTTAAATCAATGAAATCAACTAATTTATGCAATATTTTATTAAAGCATCTATATCCTTTACTTTTGGTAGCATATACTAAAAAGATGTCCTCATCAGTCTTATCATCATACTTGCCAAGGTTTTCATTATTATTATTTATGTAACACTTACTCCCAAAGACTTCGAAGTGTTTGATTGGAGAAGGTCTTCCATACCACAATTCATAAGGTGTCTTGTCACTATGTAGTCTGAGGTGGGATTTGTTAAGAGTATGGATTGTTGTGTGTATTTCTTCTACCTAGTAAGTTTGACCAATGTTCTTCTCATTCATCATTGACCTAGACATTTGCTAAAATGTTCTGTTTTGACTCTCAACTATTCCATTTTTTTGTGGAGTTCTTGGGATTGTGCATTCTCTCTTGATCCCATGTTTATCACAGAATTCCTTGAAATCACTTGACATAAATTCTCCTCCTCTGTCTGATCTTACTTCCTTTAACCTCTTGCATGTTTGATTCTCAGTTAAATCCTTAAATATTTTAAATTTCTCAAATGCTTCAACTTTTTATTTGAGAAAAGAAACCCAAGTAAGTCTGGAGTAATCATCAATAATCATCATAAAGTAGTTTTCCTTCCCTTTTCCTTCTTGTATTGATGGTCCACATAAATCCATATGAACTAATTGGAGTGGTTTCTCTATTGAAGTGGATCTCTTGGATTTAAATTGTGTCCTAGTTAACTTTCTTACTTGGCAGGGTTTACACACAAAGTCTTCTGGCTTTGATATTCTTGGAAGATCTTTTATTGCCTCAAGATTTTTGAGCTTGATTAAGTGGTCAAAGTTTATATGTCCAAGTCTCCTATGCCATAACCAGATTTCATCATGTTTTCTTAGATGACACTCTTGTTTATATTTGTTCAACACATATACATTATTTTCCGTCCTTATGCCTTTAGCCACCACTTGTCCTGAGTTTACAAAATTTATCTTACAATCCTTGGAAGTGAACACCACTTCACATCCCCTGTCACACATTTGACTTACACTAAGAAAATTATGTTTCATCCCATATACAAGAAGAACATCCTGGGCTTTTCCTTTACCATTACTCAAAATCTCCATCCCTTTACCCTTGATTTTACCTGGTTCATCATTTCCAAAGGTTACATTTCCTATTTTTCTTTTACTTATAGACAGAAATTTGTCCTTATCTCTAGTCA
This sequence comes from Picea glauca, assembly GCA_000966675.3. Lineage (NCBI taxonomy): Eukaryota > Viridiplantae > Streptophyta > Pinopsida > Pinales > Pinaceae > Picea > Picea glauca. Next base: position 342,082 of record JZKD02S1635413.1, on the reverse strand, counting down.
TGTTCTTGGAACATCCATTGTCTATATACCAGGGGTATTTTTATTTTTCATCTGAAAGTACTAGAACACATTTTTCATTATCATTCTTTTTCCATGTGCTGGCATTTCTAGCTAAAGGATTTATCCTTGGAACTGCCTTGTACTTCTTCAGATGGAAGTTTGTAGCTTTGTGGCCAAAGTTATGACAGCTATAAAATTCGAGCTCATTGTTCAGTAGGTCAAAGTGATTAGTTCTATGTTGTCTATTCATCAGCTTCTTAGTTCTATGTTGTAAAGATTTTTTATTTCTTGACCTCATCAGTTGCATGTCTCTAAACTTAATTTGACAATTTGCAATCTTATGACCAAAATTAGAACAGTAAAAACAGTAACCATGGAATAAATTTTGGTACCTAAAGGATGGCCTTGTTCTTGGCATTTGTTGCTCCATCTTCTGATCTCTTTGTTTTTTATCAGGGATCATCTTGTATTTATTAGCTTTTGGTGACAGAGTACCCTCATGGTCTGATTGTCTGCTAACTTGGAACTTGATCATATTTATTGCTCTTTGCTTTTTGAATGTTTGTTGCTTGAACCATTTACATTACCTAAACCAGTCTTCAACAAAGGAGATATTTGTTTGCTCAGAATGTCTTTTGGTTCTGTTGTGGCTTTAATGCTTGGAATATATTTCACTACTACATTGGACGGAAATTACGATGAAATATTATGACGGTTTAAAATTTCGTCGTAATGTTTTTTCTTTTTTTGGACTAAATTTACTTTTTTTCTTGAGGTCCAACTGTTCATCACTCTAGCAACCAACATTCCATGTTGGTTGTTATAGAGACAAAATTTTGTCACTAGATTAACCAAACTAAACTAGATTAACCTATAAACTAACCTGAATTAATGACAGTAATTCTCAGATTGGTGATACAAACACAAACAATGATCAAAAGAGGCACGACGGAATAAAGATAAATCTTGAAACAAAATGAGACGGTAATTATGAATTCATGCACACTCGCATGAATTGTTATAAAACAATGGAATTCATTAATGAAGATATTTTAATACCATACGTTTCTCTAAATTCAATGGTTTGGATTGTGACTCTCCGTGCCCAAATTATCTAGATGGATCAATGGCCATGGCAAGGGACCGATTGAGTTCTTTGGAGGTTAGGTCATGAAAAGGGGTCAAAGAAGACATGGTTGTGTGAGAATTGAAAAGGAAAAGTTGACCAAAGAGAAGACCAATTATATATAGGCACATGACCAATTTTGATTACTAGAATAAGTGTTGATTCTCGTCGACCTCGCAAAGTGACCAATTAATGGGGCCAACATTGAATTTTTCTCAAACTTTTCTTGTAGTCATTGAAATTTGACATGGTTGCAGTAGATGCATGCCTTGATGGTATGGGATGGTTTCAAGACTCAAATATTACTCATATTATACCCACATAAGAGAACGGTCTGTAACTAGGTGGCCAATAAGTGGAATATGGTCAATATCTTAGATGAGAGAAAAAATCAAAGATAAGATCAAATAACCAACGAAGCCTGTGCAATTTTTTGAGTAATTGTCTATCGAGTATTAATGTGTTTTAAAAAACTTTTGATATATTCCATAAATATTTCTGGAGGTTAGGTCGTGAAAAGGGGTCAAAGAAGACATGGTCATGTGAGAACTGAGAAGGAAAAGGTGACCAAAGAGAAGACCAATTAGATATAGGCACATGACTGGTGTTGATTACTAGTATAAGTGTTTATTCTCATCAACCCCATAAAGTGACTATTTAATGGGGTCAACATTGAAATTTTATCAAAATTTTCCAGTAGTCATTGAAATTTGACATGGTTGCACTAGATGCATGCCTTAACGGTATGGGAGGGTTTCAACTTTCAAGACTCAAAGATTACTCATATTATACCCACATAAGCGAATGGTTTGTAACTGGGCCAATAAGTGGAATATGTTCAATATCTTAGATGAGAGAAAAAAATCAAAGATAATATCAAATAATTGATGAAGCTTGTGTAATTTTTCGAGTACTTGTCTATCAAGTATGAATGTGTTTTGACAAACTTGTGATATAGTCCATAAATATTTATTGAAGTTAGGTCATGAAAATGGGTCAAAGAAGACATGGTCGTGTGAGAACTAAGAAGGAAAATGTGACCAAAGAAAATACTAATTAGATATAGGCACATGACCAAGGTTGATTACTAGAAGAAGTGTTGATTCTCGTCGATCCCACAAAGTGACCAGTTAATGGGGCCAACATTGAAATTTTCTCAAATGTTTCATGTAGTCATTTAAATTTGACATGGTTTCACTATATGTATGCCTTGATGGTATGGGAGGGTTTCAAGACTCAAATATTAACCATATTATACCCACATAAGAGAATGGTATGTAACTGGGTGGCCAATAGGTGGAATATGGTCAATATCTTAGATGAGAGGAAAAATCAAATATCTTCAGTTCAACATCTCACAATGTGACATTCAATATTCATTTTGATTGAATAATATGGAAATCACCACTTAGTTCTTCTAGTTGACCATCACCTAATACATATTCTAGCTTGTCCAGACACTTAAGATGATGAGAACCTTGAGGAAATTTTACCAAACCTTTGATTTTGATGAGGTCAAAACTTCTAAATATTTATGTTCTCCAAAATATATCGGTAACCTCAACAATTTCATGCATACGAACATGTTCAAGTCTCTCAATGCTACCATGGAATGAAAAGCACTAGACAATTACCCTTCCTAATAACAATTTTTCCAAGATTTCTAGGTGGACTTGACAAGCTCCTACATCGCCACATGCTTAGTCCTCTCAATGATTTTGATTGAATGAATGTCATTGGAAATTTGCACTAGTTCATCACGTTGTGATAATTCTATCATCTCCAAACAAGTAAGTTTTCCAAAACTTTTCAGTATCCTTGACGACTACTAGACTTATACATATTTAATTACCTAAGAATTATCAAATAGTGAAAGTTACAGGGAAGTTCTATCAAGTGTTCACATCCCTTAGTTGGTATTTCAAGTGACAAGAACACCAATTGTCCAAATTTGTCTAGAATATCACTTAGAATATGGTCAATAGCTTAGATGAGAGAAAAAATCAAAGTATTAATGTGTTTTGACAAACTTGTGATATAGTCCATAAATATTTGTCGAGGTCAGGTCATGAAAAGGGGTTAAATAAGACATGGATGTGTGAGAAATAAAAAAGGAAAAGGTGACCAAAGAGAAGACCAAATAGATATAGGCACATGACCAGTGTTGATTACTAGAATAAGTTTTGATTCTCGTCGACCCCGCAAAGTGACCAGTTAATGGGGCTAACGTTGAAGTTTTCTCAAAATTTTCCTATAGTCATTGAAATTTGACATGGTTGCACTAGATGCATGCCTTGACGGTATGGGAGGGTAAGGTAAAATTTAATATTGGTTTTATTTTTTGGAAATTTATAGCCTTTCCAAACCCCAAGTGGATTTAAGGCGCACTATGTGCATCTTTAATAAGGGATTGGTCTATAGTAACATATAACTTACAATTAATAGGGGTAGCTACAAGGGAGTCATCATTGTGTCTTTAAACACCAAATGAGATGGAACTTGAACAAAATGTTAATAAATGGCCATTGGCATTCCTGAGGGGTGAAATACAAAAACCTATGACCTCTGTGACATACCATAGCCCCCTCTATATTTGAACCTATGACCTCCAAGTAGTATACACATATTCTTAACCATTAGGCCTAAATTGGTGTATGATACCCCCTTGTTTGTGGGACAAGGGACCCCATCGATGCAAGGATTTGACTGCTAATGTGATTTTTTATCAGTGATGGTGATTATTTCATTTGTTCCAGTTTTAAGAATTGTAGAAATACAAGTTAGGGGTTATAAGGATTAGGATTGACAAGGATTATTAGGCATTATGATTTATAGGGGTTAACATTTTTGGGTTATATCCATTACAAGTTCATAGTAATATGGGTTAAATAGTTTTACAAGGGACATATGGTTTATGCCTTATGTGTTATAGGGATGAATGGTGATAAGGGTTAATAGTTATGGGGCTATGGGTGGTAGTGGGTAAAGGTTAAACAATAAACATGGTTATATAATGGTTGTAATTTTAAAATATCTTAATGCAATGCGTTAGATATTCTAGGGGTTTGGCCTTATTGGCTTTTAGGGTTATAGGGGATAGGGATTAGTGGTCAAGGGGTTAGGGACCATAAATATTAGATGTTTAAATAATTAGGGGTTACAGGTGTAAGGATTTATAGAGGTTATATATTTAATATTGTAGGGGTTCAAGGTTATTATGGGTAAGGGTTAGGGTTTCTCAGTGTTACATTTAAGGTATAAAGGATAAGTGTTGTGGGGATTAAGTGTTAGGGGTTAATGCAATTATAAAGGTTAGGTTTTATAAGGTTTAATAAATTTTATGTGTTCATAGATATATGGGTTGGGGGTTATAGTTTATTGCATGTGTTGTAGTTTTTACAAATTTAATATATATATATATATATATATATATATATATATATATATATAATTAAAAACAAAATATAAAAAAAAAAATAAAACTAAAAACAACAAACAATAAGTCATTCAAAAAATCACCTTGCATTCACAAATTCTCTCGTGCACATAGCAGTCATAGAGTAGAGAGTAGACCTAGCTAGCTAGCGCATGAGATCAATAGCCCAATCCGGCCAAATCCCGTGTGTAGGAGTGGAGAAGAAAGATCAGAGAACCCTATCTAGTGAAAGCCTGCATGCAGGAGTGGAGACATCGATAGAGGCAGAAGAGCATGTCCTATCCAGCCAAACCCATGGAGATTCCACAGAATTCCCTAGAAAAAACCATGGTATGCAACCCTCCTTTCTAAGCAATATTTATAGATATTGGGATTCCTCAATTTTTTGTCTGGATTATGGAAATTTTGACCTGCATTATGGAAATTTTGAATCTGTGTTATGGCAATTTTGATCCGCATTATGGAAAATTTCGACCTGGATGTTGTTAACCCCACAATTTTTGAAGGTATCAAGGAAACCCACAATTTCCCAAAAATGGCACTGCAAAAATAGTCTCTCTATAAGAGAAAGCGACCCATACCCTTTATTCACTTGGGGTTGGATAACCTTCCTCAATCCAAACCTACGCCTTGAAAAATGAACCCCCAAATGGAATTAGAGTGACTAAGAGCTAGTGGAAGTAGAGATGTTTTTCACTCATTGCACAACTTGTTCATGGGATCAAAAATGGAATTAGAGCGAGTGAGGGAGTTAGTGGTGTATGGGTAAGAACTAAGGTCCACTTACCAAATAACCAAGGAGAGGTAGTCATACTTGGAGGTGGTTGATCTGAGGGCCTTGAAACTAGAGAATGGCGGAAGGATCTCTCAAAGGTGAGTAACATAGAGGAATATCATGGGCCCTTTCATGAATATATATGGTGGTACAAGGAGTACTCGAAGGGGTAGGGGGTTGGAGGGGTTAATACAAATGGAAAATGAGAGTGGAGCCATGTTGTTGACACCTATTCCCTAGAAAAATTACGCTCCACGAGCTGATATAGTGTCATGTTGATACAATGATTTGGTTGCACATTTATTGATAAACCAACAATAAAGAAGGTTCATTATGTAGAATTTTCACATGGCTTTATTCAAGTCAACTCATGTAGGTGGCTCAACACACTTTTCCTACACCCTCACTCTAGTTGATTGTTTCCCTTTTAAACACCAATTTTCATGAGCTCCATTCTCATGGCTCTTATCCATGGCATTTCTCTCTCAACTCACATATATCTATGGTAAGACAACAACAACAACCAGATTTTGTACATAAGAAATCCTTCCTAGATTATAAGTTTATAATCCCTATGTTATATGAAATTACCACTTTGGAATTTGACAAGATATAATTACCACTTTTTTATATCAGTTGTGCACTTCTCGATCATGGGAAAGAATACAATTGCAACTGGTACTATGTTGGGCACATTGCAACTGATGCATGCCGTATGCACACAAATATATCTACTTTGGACACCTATCTCTAGGCATTTGTTTGGTTGTGTTCTTCCTAATCCAAGAGCCTATTCTAGCAATCTAACTCAACAACTGCATAACTCATATACATGTATATATGTTTTATAGATTTCTCTTCTGATGTAGTTGTTAGAGATCAAAGAAGATAAAATTTCACATATGCAATTTGAGACATGGTGTCATTCTCTCCATGAGTAGTTTCCACAACAACGAATCATCCAAATATTTACCTACACTTTTCTAGCACACATAATATTGGATAATGAAACTTTATACTTATGAACAAACTCAATTCATATAGCTCGGGTTACTTGAGGTCTACTCCTCTACCTTAGATACTCTTGGTAGTAGTTTTAGTTCTCTTTATCTCAACGCCCACCCAAAACAATCATCTTCAACATCAACATTGATCTAGTTCATTAGAGACTACCCTCCCACCCAGATTCATTTGATGTATAGCATTGGTTTATTTTGAGATCTTCCTTCCACCCCAACAAATCTTGGAAGCATTCATTTAATTCTTTTGGCTCAATTCCCACCCAACATGATTCTTTTCTGCAACATTTAATATATTTTGTTCTCTTGGCCCAACACCTACCCAAAATATTGAGTGAAGAAACACTTTGTGTTTTCTCAGAGGTTGGGCTCTAACCCTAGATGCAAAAGTCTTACATGTCAAGTTATTTTGGCTCAACGTCCACCATGACTACTTGGCTTTAGATCCGCATTGGGTCCTTGGAGATCCACTCTCCCAACGAACTCTCATTTTCTTGATCATGTTGGTTTGTTGGAGATCCACTCTTAAAGAAACACCTTAAAGCATACTACCTAGCATCCTAAAAGACACCTTGACATATCTAATTGTAGTCATTGTGGAATTATTCTTAAACAAACCTATGCTAAAACAAAAATTAAAAAATGATAGGTAGGGACTGATATCATTGTTTCAGATTTAGAAGATCATGAGGAAAACCCTCCACTTGGCAATTTGTTGTACTATATGTGGTAGAAACATCATTTTTATGTTCTTTTGATGCATAGACTTTAAATTAAATCAGAGCTGGAACTAATATGCTTGCATGTGATTCATACTTTGACATATGTAAATTCATTGGACTGACAATCATTGATTCAAAGCCATAAATTCTCTAAATTAAATGAATATATAATGTTTCTTAGTAAGGTTGGTATCAATTCGTTTCCTGACATACAATCCTGACATGTTTTGCATTTGATTAGTTGGCATTACAATTGCTTGAACCTATATCACTGGTGAGGAATCATTTGATGAATAAGCTCACGTTGGCTGGTTGATGAAGTGATATGTGATTGAGTTTATTCACAATTATCGTTTTGATCATATCAAAAGGGATTCACTTAAAGTGCATGTACTATTATTGGATATTGATCACAACCACTCAAGATAGATTGATCTCTTGAGCATTTCATGCATTTCACATTTAAGAGAATATCTTGTTCCCATTTTCCTTTCACCCAACTTGTCACTAAACCACATATTGAAAACCTTTTTGATGAGTTTACATGAAACAGTCATCATTTCACTGAAGCATCGTTTGGTTATTTGAATATTTAGATAGACCTCAGGATATCCTATCCTGAGGTCAATCTTATCAGGATTGTGACATTTTATAGACTCCATAGCCCCTTCCTAATGCACTGGTTTTCTACTGGTATTTACTTGCATTTGTCATATCTGATCCATAAGCTAAATGTTTGATTGTCTCCAAGACATTGTTTGAATAACTCTTTTTGCCTTGCCTCTGGGAAATATACATCATAGATCATTTACATATAAGGCATTGATCAACACTGTGAACGACCAAAATTGTAGGGAATCCTCCCTTGGCCTTAATCACAAACTCACTTGGCCTAAACAAAGAGAACCTGACCCGTAGTGACGCCAATGTAAAAATCTTCTCTTTAGGACTGATATAAAACACTTCAGAAAACTAATAACACGGTCCTATATTCTGCACCTTATCATTGCATATTTTGACCTTAGAGATAAAAATAACATTTGGAAATTAAATTGTGATCTCATGGTTGGCATCTATTTTTGATTGGTTATTGACCTTTCATCATTCCACATTTGATTTTGGGAATAACATAACACCATAGGATCAAATTCTTGGAAAGAGTTGTAGTGTTGTGATTTCTATGTTGTTACATATTGGGCATGATATTTTGATCTCTTTGACACACTAACAATGTCAAAACACAACACTATACCTCTTTCCAAAAGATTGATGTTATGATGTTATGTTGTTTCCAAAATCAAATATGGAGTAATGGAATGTCAAAATATAGGACTGAATTAATCAATTTTTTGAAGTATATAATGACAATATCAGTCCCAAATTCTAATCCTAAATTAATTGTTTATGATGAAGAGTGGATGACCTAAGTCTAGGGGTAGTCCTACATTAGTTTAAGGGATAGTTAGGCCAAATATATGATGCCAAGGGGCTGCTACACTACTGTTGGGACAATCAAAGTATGCCAGGCCATGAGGTCTTGGAGCATGCCTAAAGGGTGACCTAAGGGTCAACGTTTAGTAGTATAGTAGCTAATGTTTAGGGGGATGCTATTTAGGGTAGATTAGATATGTAATAGGGATAGTTTACTTCTGTTATAAATAGTCTCAAAAGAGTAGGCCGAGAGGTGTTAGAGTGGTAGGATAGGGGGATAGAAGTGTTAGCGTTGGATACGAGAACTCGATTATGACCAAGCATCACTAAATTCCTTCTTTTCTTCGTATTGGACATGATTCATCAACTAAATTCTCTATTCATTAAATGATGTGATAACAAATACGTATTGTCCTTTATGTTGCAATATAGTATTGGGAAACCATGAAGAGGCCGGTCCAATATATGCCTAGTATGTGGAGATACGCACTCGCCGCAAATTATATATAGCTGAAAGACAATAATAAAAATAAAGCAGCGACTATGTATATTGATGGAAGGCCAAAGGCATCGGGGAATATTGCAGGTATTATAAACAATACAAGGCTTGGTACGACAAGAAAGGAACCCAATTTCATTTTTGAGGAGCGTGAAGGTAATAGGATATTTTTATGTGCGGTGAAAACAATAACGACAGGTGAAGAGTTGTTGGTCGATTACAATCTGAATCGAGTCAACCTAGGAACGTCTTCTTTTGCTACGATACAAAACCTGTTATACCCAAACTTAAAAAGGGATTACTTAATTTGTGAATGTTTCATTTGTGACGAAATTTTATTTTATTTCTGAATGTTCCATTTGCTAATTTTTTCTCGATGTTTCATTTCCAAATATTTTCTAATTTGTATGTGTGAATGTTTCATTTGATAATATTTGCCAATATTCCATTATTTCATATATTGTTTTTTCGATATTTCTTGCACGTACTAACATTCTTCTTGAAATTCTACCAGAGTGGTGATCAGGGCAAAGGCCCTGAGCATGGAAAAGGCATTGATCGAGGCAAAGGCCCCATTCCTAGCACCACATTGACCGAAAATGATGAATATATAAGCGATGAAGAGATATTTGATTCTAGAGACCCCTTGCAGACAATAGAATTGTCCCTAAGAGAGGCCAATAGGGAATTCCAGGATTTTGTCGCTGCTGGGATAGAAACAGATGAGGATTTCCTAAAGATAGCTTAATTACGAGTTAAGATAACAAATTATGGGGTAATTCATGTCATCTAACAATATCAATTTTTGGTTTTAAATTTTGTAATTTGATATATGCAATTAACACATATTTCTCATTGTAGAATTTTGTGAGATCGATGAGAGGGGAAGGGGAAGGTCCTGGTAGTAGCAGTAGGACTACAACAATGAACCCGCATGGCCACATAGCCACGAGGCTATTTTCCACACCAAGTGTGTCGCTTGAGACCGATTCTATACCTTATAGGGGTGATGCCACACCCCCACAGCACATGCTATATCATGCAGTTGGTGTACATGATCATGGAACTAATCACTCTTCCGTTGATTTTTACCCTAGGGCTACACATATCCAAAGCACAAGAAAAACCATGGTATAATTTTTGGTCGACCAGGACATGGTTCCTCTAAAAATAGTACAACTACAATGTATTTAATATATTTCTTTATCGAGATTCCTGTTATATAATTGTTTAAACAATCACATATCAGTGAGATTTAAATTACTAATGATGATGATGTTTTATAGGAAACAATGTGTTCTACAATAGTTTTCATTACTATGCATTAGAAATTTTTGGGCCGACCATTTGACTACGATGGAATCGACAAAATTCCAAACTGAAAATCCTTCTTATCTCCAGTCTGGTTGGTGAGTTTGTTGACTCGTTCAATAAGTTGGAAGTCCTAAAAAGGAACGACAAGAATTTGAAGCATGTTAGAGAGGTGTATAGGAATAAATTAGTATAGGACCCAAAGTGAGAACGCCCTTTGGTTTTCCCCAAGAGGGAGTGGAAATAAAATATTCTTGATGCAAGAGAATTAGCGATGAAAGCAAAAGAAAGGAAACCACCTGGCCCTGGAAGGTAAGAGGTGTTTTCAATTTACTATGATGGTATTTTGTTTACTTTACGAGGAAAACAGTCAATATCTAACATATTTCAAAATATTGCGTAGAATCCAAGACACTTCCAAGGCAACAAAGGAAAGACAAGACAAACACAGACAACATAAACTGGGCCAAGGTGGTTACGGGAGATTGAAGGCACGAGTTGTAAGTGACTAAACATTTTACTTTTTTTTTTATCATCGTCACAAAATATGTAATTCATTGCAGCTAGTGACTAATGATTTTGATATTTCTCAATGCAGGGGGATTTGATCAACGACAAAGCCACAGAAGAAGATCTAAAGGTTGGGTTCATGTAGGGTTTTGATGGTGTGGTGGCACGACGAAGAAGCTTGGGGAAATCACCATGTGTCTCTTTGGAGGACATGGTAAATAAAATGAAATTAAAAACTTGTCTATTAGTTTTTACTCATTGATTACTTGTAATGTAAAATACGTTTTTTATTCATTTAAAATGTAAAATAATGTGTGTCTTTTCCACATTCGCAAGAGCATAACAATGCTACCAATGCTCCTGATGTACTTGATGAACTACATCCCAACCTCCATATTGATTCAAGCATTGTTGCCAAAGGACCATTACATAGTGGTATGCACACATGTTTAATGTCTTTCCATTTTTCAATGAGTATTAATATTTAGGGTATATTCTGTACTAAATACTTATATTGTTTCATATGGAAGAGTGTGTATATGTCGATCGAGAGTGGAGATCAACAAGTGCAGAAACAACAATGCGGCCACCAACTGTTGTTTCTACTGCACCGACTAATCTAGGTATAAAACATTGTAATTAAATCTATATTAATTAAATTGCCCTAGGAACAGTGAATAACAATATCACTTGAATTTTTGTTGTTGTTGTAGCAGTGGATGCCCATGCACATCCTCAACCTCCATGCCAAAATACTAAAAGTTCATCATGGCATGAGGAGTTGAGTACTGATGATGCAACACTTCAAGAAGGCCCAATAACTGTGGGGGATCAGTTAAATTATGATGATGACTTAATTTTTGCTTTCATGGAGACCAAGAAGAATAAGAAGAAGAAAAACAAATGATTAAACATTTTATTATTAATATAAATCCAATATATTTCTGGTCCAATGTAATGTATTTTGTTTTCCTACATGTCATGAATGTTATTTTCTTTTATGTTTTTTGTTTTAGCACATGGCGATGAATTTTTTTCTTACATTTAATGTTACTGTCATTTCTAATTATAGTTGTAAAATCTAGATAGATTGGGTATGGGGAAATGAGAGTGATGTGAGAGGGGGGAAGGGGCCAAAAGAGCTTCCACCTTCATGTGGTTGGTCCTGTTCAGTAGAGAATAATTTATTCTCGAAACGAAGAGAAGCTCATTCAAGTTTTCATCTTTGGTCATAAATTTGTAGAGGTTGTTACATATTTAATTACTATTCTGAAATATAATTAAGTCATGTGATGAATCACAAGATGGAGAGGAGCAACATTGGAGGCACCCCATCACTCAAAGGTATGGATATTGTTAAGGACTGGTTTAATGATCTGAAAATGATAAAGACTTGTATTCTTGAAAATATTTTCAAGTTTTAATTCAAGTGTTCTTATGCAAATGGATCAATTTTGCAAACACAAATTTTATAGAAATTACACATTCAAGATGCATATAAACAACAACAAATAACAGTGAACAAAAAACACATAACACAACAAATTATAAAGGAGTTCACCCCTCTCTTGGGCTACATCTCTTGGTCTAGCTTCCAATGGATATTTTGTATTATTTGCTCAAAGTGATAAAATATGTTCTTTACAATGCTAAAAATGCCAAATAGAAGGCTCCAATGGCTTCAGAATGTCCAAAAACCCCTAGCTGGGATTTTTTGGCACCTCGTTTGGCCAAAAATTGAAGAAGATAGGCTTCCTGGAAGTTCCCCTTCAAACTTGTTGTCTCTGGATTGCCAGAATGCACCTTTGTCTCCTCAACCTAGCCTCGATGCACATATTTTTGTTAAAACCCAACACCGGGCACAACCTCAAAATAGTGTGAACTATAGGACGGTTAGGGTGTGCCTAGCCCCTAACCGCCAAGTCTGTGGTCATATGGGTCACCATGTGACTGCACGCATATACAAAAAGGGGTCAAGTTTTTAAACCATATGATAACGGTCGGAGGGCGTGTGTGCGGGTGGTTTCATAACATACACATATGACTGGGTCCCGGACCACGCCCCAACACACAACACAATTTAATTCAAATAAATTTAAACTCGTTTATATAATAAGAATCACGGTGGGTGCGCCGGTTGGGCAACCCTTCCCAAGGCTCTTCCCCTGCCAACTACATAAGTTTTATAGCATAACTAAGGTGACACGTGGCAACCATTTATTGGGCCACGTGTCATCATTCCATTCACCATCAATTCCATGTGTCAAGAAATGATTCATCATCCAAATGCCAACCAACACCTGCCACATGTTGTACGACCCTACCAGCTCAGCCCTGCCATGTGTTGTACAACCCTGCCACATCAACATCCATATGGACTGTACAGTCAACACATTTTTTTTACCTCTTTGACGATTTTAACAGAATGTGATCTCTCTCTTATAAGATATCTGTTTGAACCCAAACGAGTTGTGTTAGGTTTGTGACGATGAGGTCTGCGCACCCATTTGATTTGAAGCAATTCCAAGCATTTTGAATTTTGAGCAAAATTTGATCCCCTGGATCACACCTCCCCATTGGAAAGCTTTTGGACCTCCAAAAGACTATTTTCAGTCTATTTGAAGATGAGGGTATAGTTCCCTCATCTTTCCAACCTCAATCCACTTGGCTTTGCTTGGCTTTGTACCTTTAAGACTAATTCGAAGATATTCCACATTTCCTCATTTTGAAGTTCTCATTCTCCTGTCGAGGATTGTGTCTTCATGCAGTTATGTAAGATATTCTGGGGAGAAATCATCTATAGAAGGAAGATAAACATGCTCTCCTTATCATCAATCAAAGGAGGCTCATACAATTTCAAATTCTCAACATTAACAACTGCATACATTTGCATATAAGGAGGCAAATCTAAATGGAAGGCATTGTTACCAATCTTGTCAAGAATCTTGAAAGCACCATATCGAATTGGTTTCAGTTTTTTACCTTCTCCTTTAAGCCTCTCCTTACTAATATAAAGCCAAACTTCATCTCCAACTTGGAAACTATGATCAACACGATGCTTCTCATGTCTTGTCTTATACTTGGCTTGACTCTTTTCCAACTTCTCTTGTACCATTTGATGTATAGACTGAATTTGTTCAATGAACGTTTTTGCCCTATCAATGTCATATTGACCATCAATAGCAATATCCTTCCCAAAGATAAAATCTAAAGGAGATTTGGGCAAATAGCCAAAACATGCTTCAAATGGGGTTGTTTGAGTTGAAGAGTGCTTAGCTCGATTGTAAGCATGTTGAATGTAGTGTAAATGCTCATCCCAAAGTTTAGGATGCTTGCTGCAATAACCACGAAGAAGATGCACCACTGTTCTATTTACCACTTCTGTTTGACCACTGGTTTGCGGATGAAAAGTTGTGCTCTTTTTTAGTTTGGTGTCCATGAGTGCCCATAAACTCGACCAAAAGCTCCCAATAAATTGATAATCTCGATCAGAAATAACGGATTTAGGAAATCCAAAATGTACACAAACATTTTGAAAGAACATTTGTGTCATTTGCTTGGCTGTAAATTGCTTCTTACAAGGCATCAAAATACACATTTTGCTAAATTGATCAACCACAACATAAAGATAATCATGATTTCTTTTATACATAGGTAGACCTCCTACAAAGTCCATAGAAATACTTTCCCAAGGATGAGAAGGAACCGGAAGTGGAGTATACAAACCCAACTTTCGATTTCTAGGTTTTCTT
>JZKD02S1635413.1:302312-315854 GCA_000966675.3 Picea glauca | reverse complement strand
ATTATATTCATACATTGTGTTACATTGTTTACAATACAATATACATATAGGATCCAGCGGCATCCAAAACCCTAACCCAATGACCTGTATTAGTCCAAAACCCTAATTCCTTAACTAGAAATAGAAAACCATCGGCAAAAAACCATGTGTCGAAAAACCACCTAATATCATGTGGTCTCGGAAATATGTCGTCCCGGTAATATGTTGTCCCGGAAATATGTCATCTCGGAAATATGTCGTCCCTAAGGAAATAACACATACCCAACAATATTGACCATTAGGGGGTTGACTACAGTGCCAAATCCCAAGTACATAATGAAAGTATGCTTCTATAGCTTGCTAGTCTAGGATTATTCCTGTGTGAATGACATATTTTTTTTTTTTAAACCCCAACATTAATCTCTCTAGTGACGAATAGGTTCGTCGCTTACATATCCATTTGGTCGCAAAGTATGTAACTTAATTTCTCTAGTGATTACCTTTTCGTCCTTCATTTGACCTTTTTAGCTTCAGGGTTGGTCGGTCTAGCAACTAGTCTTCATCGTTCTACCGACTAACTGTGGTTTATTGACTAAGTTTTCCAGGATTGTCTTGGTTGCTCTTGCGACTAATATTAATCGTTAGACTGACTAACATTCGTCGCTATACCGACTAATTATGGTAGCTAGAGTGACCAGTGTTATGTTTTCCTTAGAGATGCTAGCAAGGCTTGTGACTAAAGTTGGTCACTAGATTGAATAATCTTCGTCGATGGAATGACGAATGGTAACTTTTCCCTATTGTGAACAAGATTCTTTTCCCAGTCGCTAGACCGGAGAAGATCCATGCGTGGTTTCTAGACTAATGAATTGATTCCAATGAAAAAAAAAATCATCATGGTCGCAACAACGACCGTATTTCGACGAAACTTCTTCGCTACTTCGTTGCAAAAGTGTTCAAATTTAGTAGTGTTGGAGATACAATGTTTTAGACTTCTCCATCTCTTTTCTGGTTTGTACTACCTCTTCTCCCAAGGATTCACATCTTACCTTCATTTCTAATAACTACCGCTTCAGAATGTCCCCTATTTTCTTTGCCTCTTCTAATTCCACTTTTAGCAGGGAAAAGTCTTCATTAGGTTCTTTATTGTCTTTCTCAAATGGTATCAATAATTGTTTTTTCTTTTTATTCTTAGATCTAAGTCTAGCAATTTCTTCTAGAGAACTGATCAGTTCTCCTTCCAATTCAACCACAACTTATTCATAATCAACATCACTTCTTGTTCTTTTATTATCATAATACTCTTTGGCCATAATCATAAAGTCATTAATATTATCTTCACAGGAAGAGTCACTATCTGTGTCTTCTGAAGAGTCATCATTGTTTACGCATAAACCTTTATTTTTACCAAATCTCTTGGGTTTGTACTTCTTTTCACCTTTATAATTCTGATCCTATTTCTTGTGTGGACACTTAGATGAAAAGTGACTTATCTTTCCACAGTTAAAACATTTGAAGGGAAATTTTCCTAGGTACTTGCCTGATCCTTTCTTTAGACTTCTCACAATTTTTTCTTTAATTTCATCAGGCTCAGAATCCTCATTCTTATCTTCTTTAAATGATGCTTCTCTAGAGGTGGGTTTATCTTTACCTATCGTCATTTCATAGGAAATCATATTTCCTAGAAGCTGGTCAATAGACAAATTTTTTAGATCATTAAGTTCTTCTATAGCAGAGACCTTTGGGTTGAACCTATCTGGGAGAGATCTCAAAATTTTCTGAACTAAATAGACATCCTCAATTTTTTCACCAAGTCCTATCATTACATTTACTTGTTCTTCAACTCTCATAAAGTACTTCCGAACAGTTTCATCCTCTTTCATCTTTAGTTGTTCAAACTGTAATCTGTAGGTTTCAAGCTTGGCATCCTTTACCTTCTCATTACCTTCATAACTACTGATGAGTTTGTCCCACATTTCTTTGGCAGATTCTAAGTCATAACTTTTACAAATTTTGTTTCTGCAAGCACACTCAGAATAGAATGCATAGCCTTAGTGTTGAAGCTTAATTCTATCTTGTCATCCTTAGAAGCTAGTACAACTAGCTTTACATAACCAGTCTCTACCACATCCCACACATCTACACCTAAGGCCATTATGTAGGTTCTCATCCTAACTTTCTAGAAGGTGAAGTTTGTTCCATTGAATAGGGGGGCCTTATTGGTTGAAGTTCCTTCATGGCTAGTCATGTTTAAGCTCTAGGATCTACCCTTAGATAAAAGGAACCTGCTCTGATACCAATTGTTGGACAACTGAGAGGGGGGGGTGAATCAATTGTTACTATGCTTAATCAATTATGTCGATTTTAAACTATTTACAGAACACTCAATGACAATCACAATAATGAAGGGGAGTAAGAAATATAATATTCAACATAAATCACACACATGAAATATAAAGACATAGATATTTCCTGAGGAAAATCATAAATGGAAAAAATTCTTCTTCTTGATATGATAAGTAATCTTTATTTTTTGTACATTATCATTCTTATGAGCTCCAACTCCTCTTGAGGCTACAACCTCTATTTTACAAGAAGAAACTTACTGAGAGCACCAACTCTTTGGTTTCTCTAGTACCCACTAGAAGGTAGCACCAACTCCCTAAGTGTTCCAACACCAAATAGATGAAAGAACTAACTTCCAGTCACACAAGCACCGACTTGTATAATAGAGAACAATAGTTCTCCCTTGCACCACCCTAGCACCCTAGTTTTTCTGGCTGCAACCAGATGGAAGCTACAACTCCTTGTGTTCAAGCACCCACTTGAAAGTTCTGAGGACAATAGTCCTCCCTAGAACCTCCCTACCACCCTAAAATATCAATATTTTATTTCTTAAAATTATCATAGTGATACAACATTTATCAATGGCTTACCAGTCTCATCATTGTTTTGCTACACTGCTCTGCTCTACCTGCATCAATATATTTATGCTTGCCTCTCTTGCACTTTTTGTTCTTCTACGATTTAGGCTCTTTGTTCCATCTTCATACTATGTGCTATGCCTCTACATACTCTTCATTGAGTCACTTTTATTCCCTACAGGTTGTTCACTGCGTCTCATCCTACCCACGACATAGCTGACTAGATAATCAACATCTCTTATCTGTTCTACATGTTTTTCTCACGTCGAGCCCTTTGCTTGATCATCATGGTAACTCTTCATATTCTTTGGCGGTTATTCTCAATGTGTTCATAATCAGTGGGCATTACGATGAGATTCCTTATCTTCTCTAGATGTTGAAACTCTTTGTATTCTCTGTCATTTATAGCTAGTCAATTATGGCTTCCTTGGCTTCTATGCCCCTTCCTTCAAGTGACCATCAGCGGTGACAAAACACCTATTCAAAAGGTGCTTCCCAAACTCAGTCTTGCGAGTGCTAGCTCCATTTCTCGATATGACCTTGGGCAATGGTCTCTCGTGACCAAATGATTGCAGATGCGAGCTCTCTTCACGTTAGCCCCCTGTCACATATGACCTCGGGCTACATCCTTGTGTAGGTGAACAATTACGGGTGCATCCAAGAGTGGTTTGGGATCAACCACTTTTCTCCCCACAATCCACCTGTCACTGCTACATACCCTTTCTCCAAAATCATGGTTTCAATTGTGGCTCGCTCATGAAACATTAAGACCCAAGCATGTTCTGACCCTGCAATGTGATGGGACCGTTAATCTCATGATATTGACGATGATCCTTTGATCAACAGCTATGATATATCCTCCTTTCCTTCTTTCTTTCCTCTGTCCACATGCGATCCTTAGTCTTAATGATCAGGTGACATGTGGCCCTCCAAAACAATGGACGAGATCGATTTCTCCTTTCGAGCTTTAGGAGTTTTGATTCTCAAACTCTAATTTCTCCTAGAGCATTTCACCCAGAGTCCATGATCCAATGATGCGTGTCTATTTTGGATCGATGGTCACAATCCCTTTGGGTATTCCGGGTTCGAAAATCTCAACTCTCAACTTTCCTTCACCCTTCCTTTGCTTTTTTCCAGAGCTGACATCCACTGACGTGTGTCCTCTTTAATCCAATGACTATCCTCCGCTCTGGGACTTCAGCCTTCGACAATATCAAACCTTTCTCCTTCACGTTTTCCCGGAGCAGTTTTGCCCGGAGTTCACAATCCGTTGAAACATATCCTCCTGCACAATCAACGATCATAAGTGACTTCGGCACTTTAGGACTTTAAGTTGATCAATGCTTCACTCTCCTTTAGAGTGGTGACCTTCTGAATAAGTCATAGGTGGTGGAAACTGCTTACTGTCGGTTGACACTTCCACTTACACTATCCTTCCACTGTACTAGATCAACAGTTGAGAATGAATCCGAAGTGATCTTCAGATCGGACGACTTGTATCCACTTCGAGACTTTGACATTTAGGACATTGGGAATTAGGGAAGCTGCCAGTGGTAAAATCCCAAAGTAAAAATCCTGGAGTGACGTCACTTAGTTACGTTACTTGATGATGTGTCATGAGCCTAGTAGCTGCCATGTGTCACTCGAATTTGTGATTTTCATGTACCTGAAGTGTCGAATCAACTTGACACTTGTAATTTTCTAATTGTTCCATGTGTCCTTGCTGATGCAGTCTTTCTGAATCCTCATTCACTTTGGGACTTTGACCTTCATGATTTCGGGTATTTCAACTTTTCAGGTTGCCAATTCTTCCGAAGTGAGAATCCATGAACACTAACCTCCTCACAACTTTTAGACCCAAACTAAACATTGTTCGTCGATCATGTTCTCAGATTGATGACTCAATATTTCTGTGATGATTCTTTTCTAGCTTATCTTGTCCTTCCACTTCAAACTGATCTAATGGTTGTCATTTACTCCAGCTCTCTGGCTCTTTGAGCTTCGGGTTTTTCAAGTCTCAAACTAAAAAAATACTCGAAGTGATTTTCTCCAGAGTTGAGGATCATGTGCCACCTGTCATTATTGACGATGGATGATCCCTTCTTACTTCGGGACTTTGAGACTTTGACAAGTCCGTTCTCCTACGATCATCCAAAGGATTAACCTTTGTGCATTTATTTCTGGATCCAATGATTGTTGATCCTCAGTGCTCAAATCCAACAAATCAGATCTGTACTTCTCCTTTGTGCTTCTTCTAGTCACTAGATGTTGATCTAACGATCATCGGGTATTTAGGATTGGTGATCCAATGAACACTGTCGTTCTTCCTCCTGAGCTTTCTGATCTCTCTGACTTAGAAGGTTTTCTAAGTGTTCAAAGGTTTCGACCTTTTCTCCTCTTGCGAGTCCTACTGTTAGACCTCGGCTACACTTCTGGAAAGCACAAAGCGCTATATATTCTGAGCTTTGATCTCTGCATATTTTTTTCTCCTCCTTCTGATCTTATGCTTCCTTCTGCTCCGCCTTCTGTTCTTTCCATCAATCAAAATCACACTCTTCCTATAAACATGACAACAACTAGTAACTGTCGTAGATTGAAATTTTTAATATTTAAATTTAAGAACTTGATTATTGAAACTAAATAGTGTTGAATATCCTTATAACCTTATTTGTATTTGTTTTGAAAAAGTGGATTGTATAAAACACATTCAATGAAAGTTTATTGTTTATATAATTTATTCATTTACTACAAGGAATGTAAATTGTTTAATTACAGCATGGAATCGATGGGAAGACACTTTAATCACAAAATCATTTTCTCATTATTATTACTGCTAGAAGGTGTCCTTATTTAATAAATTAATAAATAAGTTTTTCACTGCCTTAGTGTAACTTAATTAAGTACCTTAAGGGTCTATGATTTCTCAAGGTTCTTAGCCTCTAAATATCCAATGATGTTGTTCATTGATTCAATCACTACAATCTCCCTTATAATGATTAAATAATCATTATTAATTTATTGATGTCTAACTAAACATGTTCAACCGAGATTGGTAGATGAAGAATGATGACCTCGTGGGGTGGGTTCTAAGTTTGGTTAAGCATATACTTCTCATTGATGGAAGTATGCATTTTCTCATGGATTTGCTCATGGATTATGTTTATTAAGGGATAGTTTATATTGTTAGACTTCATGCACATTTGAATTTGTAATAATGTTGGTCTTAGGCTTTAGTCCTCTAGCACCTAACGAATTGCATTATGATGTATGACCATTTAAATAAAGGAACAATCACGCACACTAATTTAGTATGATGTATGTCATCTATTTACCAGACCTCTTGCGCGCAACGATAATCACAGTGTGGAGTGTTTTTAATTCATAGGAATGCTCGCATTATGAATTTGTTTGGATGAAGATTTAACATCTTTATCTTGCGCCCTTAATTGTAAGCAATGATGGATTAAATACAAGTTATCCTTGTGCCCTAAATTATCCATGTTGCTGGATTCAATTAAGAAGTGGTAATTACCTTGCACCTTAATTTACATTTTGCAAGACTGTTTAGTAACTAGTTTATCCCTCACCTCATTCAAGTTGGCTTGTGAAGTTTCTGGAATCTTTTAATCTAGAGCGTAGTGTTTAATTGAATAACAATACCTGATACTGAAGGGGTGATGGTGTCTCTCTTTTAGATGATTTATTTTCCTAATGCAACACTAAAAGAAAAATAAATTTTGACCATGTTGTACATCGCTTGTTGTCGTAACAGTGGGGTCGTTACAAAGTTGTTATAAATTCTTAAATTCCTTCAAGTTGTTTTATAAATTATATTTCCATTTTGTTTTTCTATAACTTATGAACTTTCATATTCATGAATTTTCAAAGGATATGTATCGAGGTGAGATGTCGAGACAAGAGTCTCCAAAACTTCCTCGCAAACGCTCTAGGATATCCAATGAAGGAAGAAGACGAACCCCTTCTTTGACTGAGACTTCGAGTGACCAACAACAATATAGTCAAAGGAGGATATTATCAAATGAATCTGTGAATAGATCATCCAAATAATGTGCTCAAAATATTGTTATCGAAGCAAATTTCTTAGATAGGTTGCACATTAATACTCCAACACCAGAGAATGTAGGGAATACATCACGACAAGAAAATATGTTTGATAATTTATTTTTTTTATTTTGTATTTTTGTGTGTATATATATATATATATATATATATATATATATATATATAGGTTTTATATATGTTTTTTTTTATCTTGTTAAATGTTGTAATTACTTTCAAAAGTATATGTGTAGAGGATGAGTTTAATGCGAGGGAAGATAATGAAAGAGAGAGTGGTTGTCATGAAGATTTCAATGTTGGGGAAGAGGGTGAAGGTGGATTCAGGGGGGGTTATTGACACATACCCCCTATCCTCGGGCCGAGATCCACTCAGGATCTCCAAAACAGCCACATCGAGGGTTAACTAACCCCTTTATTCAAGACACAAAGGACTTCAGATTTTGGGGTTTCGTGATCCTAATGTCAAGCTCCTCGACTCTTCCACTTGCCAAAACTCGAAATGATGATATTCCCAAAATGCTTCGCCACGTCCTCCCACACAGCTGTATCGCGTTTTGCGACTTCAGGAGTTCTGGAACAAGAAATCCCAACCTCTTGTCTTCACAACTATCGAAATGCCAAAACCTGAAATGTTCAGCAAAAGGTTGTCTTCTATCGGAACTTTTTCCTCTTTTTGGTGTTTCAGACTTCGCGAGTTTTCGAGTCCTGTTGTAAATCTTCCGGTGCCCTAACCTCCACAAACCCTGAAACTCCGAAATGATATCTCCAACAGGATCAACAATTATAAGCCTCCCTTCGATCCGACAACCCACGTGATATTGGAATTTCGGGTACAGGGATTCCAAGACTCTCGATCCCATAACACTATCCTCTGGGGTTCCCAAACCCCAAAACACCGAATTGCTAAAACGTCCCTTCACACTATTTCACGTTTTGCAACTTCAGGGGTTCTCATGTGAAGAGCCTGAATCTTGTCAACGGGAATGCTGAAATCTCGATTCCCAAAATGCCAAAATACCACTTCATGATATCCCGGATCTCGCAATTTCAAAATTCTAGGTGCAAAGGCCCAAGCTCCTTGTCCTCCAGGCTTCCGGTATTTTGAATCCCTATTTTATGAAATTGCAAAACTCACATCAAGTTCAGTTGCGACTTGCGAATTTAGGTCTTCCACTCCACTGTGTCCTGATTGCTTGTCCTCAGGACCTCCAAAATGATGAACTCTGAAATTCCAAAATGACGAAATTTCTTCTCTTTACCTTCACACACGATAATCCACTTCACACTTTAGGAGTTCTAATGACCAAGGGTTTTGTCCACACTTCGGACTTACAACTTCCGAAATGCCGAAATGATCTCGATGGTCCAATGATCAAAATCAATGGTCCACGTTGGCTCCTGTTACCAGAGTGATGGATTCGTCCCTCCTTATCCATCTTGTAAATTCTTTGGATCTTACAGTTCTCGTGATTTCGGGGATTCTCCACATAGAATTTCTACCGTCTAATTCTTCCCTCAAGAACCTCTGCGAAATCAACTAATGTCCCCTCCCTGTGACCTTCCTTCTATAAAGAAATTTCACTTCGCCTCCCTTTGAATACGTCAAAGGCACTACCCCTTCTAAGCTTCTTTAACAACTTCAAATCACAAAAGAACTCCCGCACACACTCCTTGAGACAATCCTTCAATTACTTCTAGGTATTTGAACTCACGACTCTGTGCTCTTTTCTCTGCGACTATAGTCCTTCAATCTCTCAACCTTAGTTGATAAGTTCTAAGGTCTCCACCAGCCTGCGCACACCTTGCATGGCTCTTGTGCTTGTCTTGCACTTCTAATGAAAGCAATGGTATCCCTCCTGAGCTTTCAAAGATGAACTCTAAACCTTCGTCAATGCACACCTTGTGGACATTTCACTACACTCGCAAGAAATTCTCTCACTCAGGAAGAGAAACAATTGAAACTCATTCTCTCTCTCTCTCTTAGACTTCAAACATTCAACATGAAATCATACATACACAACATAGCATCACAAAAAATTCATTATAGAGAGAATAAAACAACTGTAAGCAAACCATTCAACATGTACAAACATAAAACATCATAACACCATGAATTTGATTTAAAACTTCATATATTAATTCAAAGCTCCTGTACATGAGTTCTTCTTCTCAACTCTTTGCTACAACTCTCTCTTCTCTTCTCTATGCTAATGCTACAATGATCTAATTCTAAATGATACAAAGATACAAAGATGAGGGTGTCTATAGTCATTTTTCCTCCTGTTCCTAAAACTGTCTAATCTGGAATTTAAATCTACCTACTTTCATTAGCTATGCATAAATGCCTCTACGTTCTTCAGATGAGAGTGAATCGTTCATGATCTGTTTACAATATGCAAGTACATTTTCTTTTAACCATTACATTAATGCTTCAAAAACATTTCCAAAACGTGTAAAATGTATGTTTCACCTTCTAGCTATCTTCTGCCTTCATGCTCACTTGGATGGCTTCTTGCGATGCTCCTGCATCATACTCTCTTGCTTGAAAATTTTAATGAACTCTTGTTCATGAGCTCTTGCATAGTTTGTCCATGCTTCTGAATTTCTGCTTCATCCTCCCAACTGGCATATTCAATTGGATGTCCCTTCCATTTGACCAAGTATTCAAAATACTCTTTCGTCTTGGTCTTCTTGCTGACCCTCTTATTAATTATACTTTCCATCTGTGGATTTTCAGCTATAGGTATTTGTTTGGTCCACTGAACCTCTATCTATTCACTGTCTACTCCTACTTCTTCAACTCTGTAAGGGTACAAATCTAAGATGTTGAATATCGGTGAAATTCTAATCCCATCGGGTAATTCTATCTCATATGCATTTGCCCCAAATTTCTTTACGATCTTGCATTGTCCAATCTTCTTCATTTTCAGTTTGTTATATGTTCCCCTTAGGAACCTTTCTTTCCTCAGATGTGAAAGAATCAGATCACCAACTTCAAATTGAAGTTCTTTCCTGTGTTGATCTTCTCTGTGTTTATACTCTTGACTCGAATTTTGTAAACGTTCCCTCACTTGGTTGTGAAGTTCCTTCATTGCTTCTACAAAATCCTCTATGCTAGCACTTCTAGTTTCATTTTGTTTTGAATCCTTTAATTCAGAAACTCCCATTGGATGCATTCCATATATAATTTGGAATGGACTCTACCTTGTGCTTCTATTGACCGAATAATTATAAGCAAATTCCACCTGTGGCAGAATGTGATCCCACTGACTGTGGTGTTCAGTCACTAGGCTCCTTAGCAAATCTCCCAAGCTTCTGTTCACAACTTCTATCTGTCCATCCATCTGAGGATGATACATTGAGATAAAAGACAAAATCATCCCCATATTCTTCCATAAAGTGCTCCATAAATGTCCAACGAACTTGGTATCTCGATCTGAAACTATACTCCTTGGCAAGCCATGAAGTCTGACAACTTTTTTGAAAAACAGGTTCACAATATGTGTTGCGTCACTGGTTTTCTGACATGGTATAAAATGTGCCATTTTTTAAAATCTGTCTACCACCACAAAGATTGAATCAAATCCTCTTTGCGTTCTTGGAAACCCCAATACAAAATCCATGCTCACTGCATCCCACAGCCTCTCAGGTATGGGTAATGGCTGGTATAACTCTGTGATTTTCCTTTTTCCCTTTGTGTGTTGACAAATTCTACACCTGTCCACAAATCTCTTAACATCTATCCTCATCCCTGGCCAAAAATATGAGCCACTTAATTTGGAGAACATTTTCTCATGGCTGAAATGTCCTACCAATCCTCCACTGTGCTTTTCTTTCAGCAAATTCTCCCTCATGGAGCATTTTGGAATACATAATTGATTGCCTTTGAATAATAATCCATCCTGGATCATATATTTAGTCCATTGACTTTCGTCCCTGAGAATTGGATTCTTAGATGCCTCATATGCCTCTTTAAAATTTGGGTCATCCTTGTACATTTCTTTGAGGTTATCAAAACCCAAAGTTTTGACTCTGAAATCCTACATCAACAAACATTTTTTGCTCAAAGCATCAACAACTTTGTTAG
The DNA here is from genome assembly GCA_000966675.3 of Picea glauca. Classification (NCBI taxonomy): domain Eukaryota; kingdom Viridiplantae; phylum Streptophyta; class Pinopsida; order Pinales; family Pinaceae; genus Picea; species Picea glauca. The sequence goes on along the minus strand of JZKD02S1635413.1, from coordinate 304,784 downwards.
CAGTTCCATAAATATGTTTAATTAAAAAAGTAAAATTATGCATGTATTCAACCCATTTTTCATGCTTTTGGTTCAAGTTTTTCTGTTGAGTCACGAATTGCAGAGCATGATTATCGATGTACAAAACAAACTCTTTAGGGACCAAATAATGTCTCCATTTCTTTTGTGCTTATATGAATGCATAAAATTCTTTGTCATATGTTGAATATTTAATCTTTGCTTCATTCAATTTTTCACTGAAGTATGCGACCGGCCTGTCATCTTGGCTCAAGACCGCTCCAATTGCAAATCCACTAGAATCACACTTGACCTGAAATGTCTTACTGAAATCTGGCAGCACCAGAATTGGTTGTTCAGTAATCTTGTTTTTCAACAGATTGAAAATTTTCTCTGCTTCTTCTATCCAGTGAAAATACTTATGTCTTTTCTTCACTGTGTCCATCATCAGTGCACTAATTCCGCTGAAATTTCTGATAAATTTCCTGTAGAAACTAGCCAATCCATGAAAGCTCCTAACTTCAAATATACTCTTCGGTGATGAGAAATTCTTAATCGCCTCTACCTTATCCGAATCCATTTTCAGCTCATTTGTGGAGATAACAAAACCCAAATGAATGAGTTTTTTCCTCATAAATGTTGATTTCTTCATATTTATCAGCAATTTCGCTTACTGTAATCTCCTCATCACTATAGCCAAATTCTTTAAGTTCTCTTCTTATTTCTTGCTAAAAATTAATATATCGTCAAGATATACAATGATGAATTTTCCTATGAAATCCTTCAGGACTTCATTCATCAATCTCATGAAAGTACTGGGTTCATTTGTTAATCCAAATGGCATAACAAGCCATTCATACAACCCCTCATTCATCTTTAATGTTGTCTTCCATTCATCACCTTCTCTCATATGAATTTGATGATATCCTCTTTTCAAATCAATCTTTGAAAAGAAATTTGCTCCACTCAAGCAATCCATCAAATCGTCCATCCTTGGCAAAGGAAATCTATACCTAATGGTAATCTTATTGATTGCCCTCGAGTCTGTGCACATCCTCCAGCCTCCATATTTCTTTGGGCTGAGCACTGTTGGAAAAATGCATGGACTCAAGCTTTCTCTAATCAATCCTTTGTCCATTAAGTCCTAGACCTATCTCTTGACCTCTTCATTCTCCTGTGACGTCAATATGTACGCTGCTTTATTTGGAAAAATAGATCCAGGTATAAGATCAATATGATGGCTTATACTTCTGATAGGTGGCAACGAATGAGGTAGTTCGTCCAATACTATATCAGTGAACGCTTCCAGCAACTCCTAGATTTATTCTGGTAAATCATCCACTCTTGTACTGGTTAAAACAATTCTAGGCTTCCTGACCACAACAAATTGTGTGTCTTACTTCTTTTTAACCTCCTTAAGAAGTTCCTTCCCACTCATGAGAAGTATAGTGTTTCTCACCTCTGGTTTCACTTCTTTATCCTTAATCAGCAGCAACATGTGAGTTCTCCCATTCTTCTCCAAGGTGTATGTGTTCTTTCTCCCATCATGGATCACATTCCTGTCATATTGCCACGGTCTGCCCAACAATAGATGACAAAAATCCATGGGAATAACATCACACAATATTTCGTCCTTATATCCTCCTATTTTAAAATCAACTAAACATTGTTTAGTGACATTTACCTGATGTCCCTTTTGTAGCCATGAAACTTTGTATGGTCTTGGATGTTCGATAGTCTCCAGCTCCATCTTTTCTACCATCTCCGTAGAAACGAGATTGTTTGTGCTACCACTATCCACGATGACTTTGCATACCCTGTCTTTGGTCTTGCAAGTAGTCCAAAAAAGTCTGTTCCTTTGGGCTAGGTTCTCTGCCTCCTTCTCTTGTGTTAAGAGAAATTTTCTCATCATCAGTGATCTTCCACCCTCATCATCTTCTGCCTCAACATTCCATCCTTGTTCTTTGACAATGTGAGTTTGACCTCCTTCTTTCTTTCTATCTGGACATTCATAGGATTTGTGTCCATTTTTTCCACAGGTAAAGCATTTTATTTCTCCACCTCTACCTCTTCCTCTTCCTATGGTTCAAGGAAAAGTATTTCTATCAGCATACTATGCTCTTTGTGAGCTTCCTCCTTTCTCAATCTATGTTTGAGGTTTCTTCCCCTCTTCTTTAGATTTTTGAGTTCTGTCTTGGGCAATTTTTTTTCCTCTGGCTTGAATTCTACCTTGACCTCTCTGACCTTGGTTTTAGTTCAGCTTCTCTTCAGCTTTCAGAGCCATCTGATAAGCATCCTCCACATTTTGAAGGCTCATCATGCTCATCTCTGTTGGAAATACTAAAACAACTGAGAGGCGAGGTGAATCAGTTGTTTATGAGCTTAAACAATTTTATACCTTTTAAAATTATTAATCTTCCTTCAAGTGATCATCAACAACATACAACATATGGACAGTAAAAGTAAAGACCATCA
>JZKD02S1635413.1:241507-273385 GCA_000966675.3 Picea glauca | reverse complement strand
TCTTTCATATGCTGTATACTTGATTATGTGGAAGGATAAGGAACTAGGTGCATGAAGAATAGGATTCAGTGTTTCTCAAGACAGTCAAGAGTTCTGCGGGGTGCAGTCGGGTTGATTCCGGGATGGTGCAGTCGCAGGGTTGCTTGAAGAGAAAGTGATCAAGTACAGTGACCATAGCAGGAAGGAATATTACTGAGGGTTTAAGACCTCAGAGAACTCCTTCGAGTGCGAACGAAATCGAGGTGGAGCACTCTGGAAAGAAAAAAGGGGAGACTGGCTCATTTAGCCGGGGGTCGTGAGGACGAGTTGTTTTAAGTCTGGCCACCTTTTCTTTCCTTATCAGGGCTCATAGGTCATTGACGGAGCACGCGACTTCGGGCCTCGCGACCTCGGGACTTTGGGGCCTCAGGAGGGGGACGACTGACGGCCGAGGCGCGGCGTCACGAGAAGGCAAGACCGCGGGATCGGCATTTCGGGATTTCTGGGTCCGGGTGTGGGAGGACACATTCCCCGAGCGGAGAGAAGCGAAGGAAGAGTCAACGTTGACTTTCCTCGGTCTCGGGAATCCAGGAAAAAGACATTCGATGTCGGGATTCGAGAGAGGCGAGACTCCGATCCTTTTCCCCAGGCAAGTTATAAAGGGGAAGCGTGTGTGAGAGAGACTGTGGGTTGCGAGCCCCCGATAAGGGAAGGAAGAGTGTCAGCTCTTCGGGCCGCGGATTCGTGAAGGTCCTGGTGGGGTGACCGTGCTCGCGAGGGGCAGGGTAGCCGTCATATTACATGTTTCAAAATTTAAAACTACAATTTAATGTGTTAAAATAATTTAAATTTAACTTTCAAATGTACAAATTTGAAATGTGTTATAGGGCAATGTGGAGAAGAGAGTGTTTGAGAGTGTGCTTAAACAGAATGTGGAGAATAGAGTGCAGGAGATTATTATTGAGGAGGATGCATCCATACCTAAGAAGGATGTGTCTATTCATGATGATTCTTAAATGTATGTACATTGCACATTAGTGATTTTTAGTTTGTTTTTATGCTGGGCCTTTTATATATAAGTGTTCAAGCTTATTTTTGTTGAGTATGCTTATTTTTTTTACTTTTTTAAAAATTTTGTTTGATCAAATTTTTAATTAATCATTTCCTATTCATAGAAGGGTTACTCAACTAGTGTATATATAACTTTTCAACGCTTTGATCAATTATTTTCAAATATATAGAACTCTTATATAAGATTATCATCATCTAAAATGGTACATTCAATATTATTTATGTTTAGATCATGATGCAGACATAATTTCGAACTTGAGCATTTGATTATTTGAGAACAAACTCTATCCCACATCAGAAAATGGGAAGTTTCTAAATTTTCTCCGATTTCATTCCTTTCCTTCTTGTCCAAGAATGGCGTAATATGGATATTTTTGTTTTCTGCATAAAACAAAGTGAATTCCTTCTTGGGGTATTGTCAAACTCTTAACTAATTTCTTACTAACCAAAAAAGCCAACAATTGTAGATTTACAAATAAGTTTCAAAGTTTCAAAGTTTTCTTCGATTGCATTCCTTTCCTTCTTGTCCAAGAATGGCGTAATATGGATATTTTTGTTTTCTGCATACAATGAAGTGAATTCGTTCTTTGGGTATTGTCAAACTCTTAACTAATTTCTTACTAACCAAAAAAGCCAACATTTGTAAATTTACAAATAAGTTATGTACGTGCATGATCTCACTTATGTTTAGATCATGATGAAGACATATTTCAAAGAGAATTTGATTATATGTAATATGAATACATCCCATGTAGAAATATGAAATATTTAAATGGTTGTTGAATAATGACTTAATATATGTGGAGATTTGTGTTTTATGCATGTACATGAAAGGTTATATGAGAACATCTATTCCACTGTAGAAAGAGGAGATAAGTATTTTTTTGGTAGATATAAGTGTTTTCTTGGAAGAATGACTTAATATGGATATTTGTGAGTCCTTTAATTTGAAAGGGAATTTGATTGTATGAGAACATCTATTCCACTGCAGAAGAGAAGATAAGTATTTTACTGAAAGAATGACTTAATATGGAGATTTGTGAACTTTCTGCATACACAATTGACTTTATTTCCAGGGTATTATCTAACTCTGAACACTAAAATTGGTTACCAAGCACACATTTTTTCTCTTTAAAAATTTGCTCGATAAGATCTTACATTGTTTAGATCTTGTAGGAAATGTTGAAAGAGAATTTGGTTATAAAAGAAAATTAAATATTTATGCAAAGAATGGCTTAATATGTAGAGTAACTATTTTGGAATTTTTGAAACTTTGTGATGTAAGTTTGGTTTAAAAAAAGGCCAAAAAAGTATAATAAAAAGAGAGCGATAATCTTAAATCTATGGAACTCTGGTTGGGAACATGTTATTCTTTCTTATTGCTTATTTAATATTTAATTAAATATCTTTAAAATATTTTCTAATAAAGTATATATGCTAATATGTGCTATTGGTTTTTCTTTTTATTGTTACAGATGTTTACATTATTTGGTGGAAAAGGAGCATGTTGGAAGATGAAACTTAACTCTTTTGGTATGTATGTCAATTTTTCTTTAATCACAATTTGTTTTATTTATCTAAAATGGTATGTGTACATTTTATTTTAAATTTGTAGATATATTTTATTTTAAATTTTTAAATTTTAAATTCGACAAATGTTTTCTTTTACAGGTATGAAGTGATCTATCTTAGCGTATGCAAACTTTCATTATATATATATATATATATATATATATATATGGAACTCAAAATATCAATTTATTGTTTCATCTTTGATTTCTTTTATGATGGTTGAACCTGGAAATTTATGTTCTATGACAAAAGGTTTAAATATTGTTTATGATGTTGGAAGGACAATTTATGTTCTATGATAGTGTGCTGAAATTAAAAATGTTTTATTTCATTTCTAAATAGTCAAGTAGGTTATAATTTCAAATTTTTTTTATTTGCAAATACGATTGAATAGTCAAACATATCATCATTATAGTTTATGTTCTATTTTTACAATAATATCCTCGATTATCATTAAAGGAACAACCAATTACGAACTATACGGAACTATCTAACCAATATCTATTCCTATATCAGCAGCAACTCAACAGATAAATACTCAATCATCCCTAACAAAAATAGCCATTAAGATGAGCTCCAATATAAACACCTTAGGCTTACATTCAACTACCACTTTTACCACTTACCCATTTACATCTTTTCATTAGGAACATCTTTCTCTACATTTGTTCCCATACACACCTCATCTTGAGATTCCCATACACATCAACCAATACCTATCAATTTACTTACATTAATAAAGCTATTTACTCAGCGAAATACAATCCAATCTATCTTGGAATAAGCTAGTAGGAACAGAATAACACCCGAACCTATAAGTTGAAAGGCTCGCTTAGGACCACTAGATATTTTTATAAGTTGAAGGGTTCATAGTGTCATCATAGGGTTTATAGGGTTGAAGGGTTATAGATATAAATATTTGATAGTCGTGAGCATTGACAATTGCCAAGTTTTTATTGGGTGATATGGATTTTATTCCATTCCATTCAAGTGATAATCAATTGAATTTAACAATGCTTTTGTAAATTTAAGCATATTGATCGTCACATCAATATAGGCCCCTCCCTTACTTTGACAGGGCGTAGACTCCTATCAATCCAAAACTTAGTAAAATCCCTGTTCAAAATTGAAAATCCACAATGAAATGAAAGTCCAACACTAAACTGGTTATGTTCATCCTTCGTGTCTTTATTGAATATTCACAATGAAATGACAGTCCATCACTAAACTGGTTATGTTCATCCTTGGTTTCTTTTCGAACTTTCAATATATTCATTCAAGAAAATGTGAAATAAAAATATAATTTGAAATAAAAATGTGAAATGATAACATCTAACTTCATAACCCTAAACAAATTGAAACATCTAACTTTTTTTAATATGTAAAATTAAAATATAATTTAATATAGGTAAGCGATTTTCATTAAAATTTATATTGATATAAATTGTTTATGTATCGAAAAGGGCAGAAAAGGGTTGATGGATTATCAATCCTTTGCGGATTGGAAGTATTCACTAGTGCCATTAATATGACACCTATGATTGTTTATCAATATCACCGAATACATTTCTATTCAAAAATTTGCAGGGATAGCAATGCACCATCCATAATACAAGGTCTACATTGAGTAAACTGTCAACTTTTTTATCATGTCACAAATCACATTCTTTTTCAATTTAAGTTTTTTGAATCAACCTTAATGAAAACTATGTTTAATGTGTGTTAGGTAACATCATACACATTTTTCAAGTAGCTCATAATTTCAATTTTGTTTGATTTGCTTCAAGATATTGAAATCGAAATGCACATTACATAGCAATTTAATATATCAACACTTTTAGAATCAAAATTCACAATTTCATAATTAAAATTGATACTTTCTAGAATGTCTTTAAATTTTTTAATTAGGATGTTAATCATACACTACCTTGAATTCTCAATATACTCCAAATTCAATTAAAAAAATGAAAATCTAAATGCAACAAACCAAGCCTTAGTAGATGGTGTTATATTTTTATTTTTTGTTATCATGTCACAAAATCAAATTCTTTTTCAACTTAAGTTTTTTCAATCAAACTTAATGAAAACTATGTTTAATGTGTAGAATACAAGTAGTGTTAGGTTCATCGTACACATTTGTCAAGTAGCTCATAATCTCAATTTTGTTTGATTTGCTTCAAGATATTGAAATCTAAATGCACATTGTAGCAATTTAATATATCAACACTTTTGGAATCAAAATTCACTATTTCATAATTAAAATTGATACTTTTTAGGATGTCTTTAAATTTTTTAATTAGTATGTTAATCATACACTACCTGGAATTCTCAATATATTCCAAATTCAATTAGAAAATGAAAATCTAAATGCAGCAAACCAAGCCTTAGTAGATGGTGTTATTTTTTATTTGTAGAATGATATTATTTCTAGATATATTAATAGAGATGGGGATGCTTTTATGAAAGGTACTACATTTAATGAAAGTTTTTCTAAGCTATCAATAGTCCCTTATAATGACATGGAAATGGGTTCTAGTTCTGCTATGAAGTTATCCTCTTCATATGAAAAAACGTTTCAATCATTGGAAATAATGAACACAAATCCTTTATGTAGTATTGGTGATGCATTAAAGGATTTGTGTATACGATGGATAATTTGTAGTATTAGTATAATCACCCAAAGTATAGGTCATTTTAGGTTCCCTATACAATCTATAGGTTCTTCCCTACAATTGTAAATAAGGCTCGGTAAACTTTATAATTCATCAAAAGTATAGTACCTTATCTGAATGAACCATGAAAGTAAACTAAACCAAATGATTCCAGAATCCTAGATATTCATAAATACCCGTACTTTCAATGCAAAATATAAAATTCTGGAATGTACATGTCACTTGTTTAAAGAAATCGTAATGGTATGTCATCTTCAATTATTCATTCATGATTGGCTTTGGACATTTTCCATTTTCTAACTCTTTTTTTTTTCTTGATTGAACTTCTATTAACTTGATGCATTCTCCACATATCAAATGACTATATTGAAAACTTATGACATCTGAATGATAATCTTGAAAGTGAACATGAGTATCAGTTTTGTGGGTTTCTTGAAACAAATAACCTTTCAATACGAAGGATCCTCTTTCATATATAAAATTGTTATCATCAAAATCTTCTAATAACCTCGTCTTTTGTTTTGTGCATCACATCAAATAATATTTTATGTTTTCAGTGTTGTCTATAGGTGAAACCACGACAAAGACATCTCCTGCAAATAATTCGATATGTTCCAACAAGTAGTTTGTGTTAGATTAGCACACATGCATGCGCTATTAAACTTGAATCTACTATATATATATATATATATATATATATATATATATATATATATATATATATATATATATATATATAATTTATATATCCAACTTACAAGTACATCTACAAGTTATTTAAATATTTAAACATAAAAATTATCTTCTCTAACAAGATCAAAAACTCATCGCCATCAACTGACACTATAGTTTCATTTGATTCCATATCCTCTGAGCTTGCAAGTGGCATTTTCCCTTTTATATTAATTTTGGCATGTCTCCAAGATTTAACATATTACACATTTTTGTTTTCGCAAATCTCTATGGATTTTGTGTCCTTTATGCAAACTGAACAAAAAAAAGATTTATTTCTTCTATCAAATGCAAACACATTTTGATAGTGTTTTGTTTTAACTGAATGCAATTTTCGTGTCCCATGTATTGTCTCGGATTCATATGGGATTGATCTATTTACATCTTGTATTCCAACATACCAAAAAACCTACACAAGACAAAAAATTGTTAACTTGAAATCTATCAAGAAAATGATTGAAGATCATATAAATTTGAACACGTGAATAAAAATATCTTGTGTATGTGTGTAACATGTATATATACACACTTGCGCACATCTATTGACATATTATTTTCATGGATTAGCGCCAGTTTGCACCATTCAACAAATTGATCAGTGGATACTTTGATCATTCATATCAAGATGATCAACTATGTACAAGTATTCATCTTATATTATCTATGTTTATGTACACACCAATAGGTGATTCAACTTCTTCTTCAATTTCGATTTCAACGAATTCATCGGCATTATGAGGAAAATCTATTTATGTTTTTTGAAAAACATCAAATCCAAATTACAATCAATTATATTTTAAACAATAATTAAAATAAATGATTCTATACTTTTAATATAGACAATATGTACATGCATATATGTTATAGGATAAATAGGATAAATCATTGAATTTGTCATTAAAGAAGGAATAAGTGACATACCTTTAGATATCGCTTCCTTATGTCTTTGTTGTCCCTGCTTCGCTTTGGCTACCTTGTAATGTTAGACCTACAACAACGCAAATCGACCAAAGTGAAAGAAATAATAATAAATTCAATGAAGACTTAAACATGTGATCAAGGAGTCATGTAAGAAAATAAGAGTGATTTTATGGGAAAAGGACATGCCACTGTATTATATTAAATGAAAGCAGAAGATACAACCAGATTGCCTTGATGTTGCAAGCTTCCTTTCGGTGGTCCTTTGTTCCAACACACACACTTGATCCAAACTTGGATGAAGAAGATCCACTATGGTTTGAGGGACAAATGGAGGCCTCAAACACCGATTCAAACAAGATTCCTCACACAATTCTGAACCTATTCTTTCATCAATTCTCTATTCAATCTTGCTTAACCTCTTCCTTGAGAAACCTTTCATTATATAGGAGAAGGAGAGATGGTTAGAGGGATGAGGATGATCCCACTAAATCTGAGAAGTCAATAGGATGCCAACCATGTGAATGCCAACTCATTTTCTAGAAGATCTTCTTCTAGAACCTTCGTAACCTTTTCTTCATTTTTTATCTTTGAATCAGGTTCGCACCCTGTCTATAGAGAAAATTGTGAACCCCTCGCAATCCAGGTATAGTGTAGCCTGTGAGAGTCAAGGTTTTTGCACCCTGCAACATATGTATCTTGCGAACTCATTATAAAAATATGTTTTGTAGAGGAAGATAACAATCACTTTTCTTAGGAAAAAGGTCCTTGTGAGAGCTTGAACACATAACTATAGAGACATCACCAGAGTGACCAAAATAATGTGTAACAGAATGCCCCCCAAAGTATGAGGCTGGAACTTGTGACAGTTGAAATACTTTGTAAAATGCGTGTGTGTGTCAGAAACAAGGATCACACCTAATCGGAAACTTGCAAACAATAAAGCATATGTAGAGTATAATACCAGTTCTAAGGTATGCATTCCCATGCTTAGACTACAAGTGAGCGAAATCACAAACGTAGGCCATGGCCACCAATTATACACCCTGGATCCATGTCATAAAAAATGCTACATAGCCACTAGGAATACACTGTGGATCTATGTGTTAGAAGACTCAGATTAGGACATAGCCATGCGACATACAAAGTGGATCTATGTGTCAATACAAATCATAAATACTCTGTTGCAACCTGGACCAAAAAGATGAGACCCAGGGTCTCCAATTCCGTCGTCTGAAAATGCGAATCTAGCCATGTGATTACAGGTGTCGAAGTCGAACATGGTAGAAACCACTTGATTACCGGTCATTGATGAAAATTGTTAACAAGTGCAAGGGAAATCACCATTGATGTCAATGACTCCCAAGGTAACCAAGTACAATCTGAATGAATGTACCCAATTACCCAAGTACAATCCACTATCAAAAGAGAAGAGAACTTCCATTAAGGCATGCAGGCTCTAAGGTACTAAACAATTCTGAAGTCTTATTTTTGGATAATGAGTTGGAGTTGACAAAAAAAGACTCATCATAGGAGGGCTTTAATGTATCCCCCATCAATGAAATGAAATTAGTAACAAATTTTAGGATAATTCAAAGTATGAATACGATTTGAAACCGACATAGGGAAGGATGACATGGTAAGAATGGACAATTTCATATGGCCGATTCGATAGAGGGCTTGGTTGAAATTCTATTGAACATATGGATGGAACGACACAGGTCTTGGCACCATTGACTCAAAAGATGACCCAAGATACAAACTTGTAGAAAGTCAAACAAGAGACAAATGGATTTTCCAACCCAGATTCAAATGATGAAGGGGGGTGACATGTTCAAGAGTGACGCTAACTACCACTAACACAAATACAAAGACACATCTCTTTCCCAAATTTCCCCCCACCATTTCTGGCAAGTACCTCTTTATTTTTACGCAAGATTGAGGAGGATAACATATGCTTGATGACATAAGCTCATCCTTTGGATGAGTCCCTCGGAGTATGTTTAACGAACCCTAGGAAGGAGTGGTTCGGTCCCATAACGACCTTTCAATGTTTGTTTAACGAGTCCAAAGATAGAAAAATCGGGGGTTTTTCATGTTTTGAGAGTCTGAAAAACATTTAAAGAGAACTCTCCCAGTTCCCTTTTCGTAAATTAGTTCAACGAGACCGAAAAAGTGATAAAATATCACCCATCGAACATTTTCTTCAAATACTTTTATGAGCATGAAAAGAACAAGATCGCTTGACAATCTTTTCATTTTTATGGAGCGTGAAAAGAGCTTAAAGGATACTCCTATTTTTCGTTGTTTTCGTGTTCCCATGACGAGTACGAAAAGATGACAAAAGTATACTCCGTTGCATTCTCATGTATTTTCAAAAGAGAGAACGAACGAAGAATGAGCTCGAGGTTTTTCCTACAAAACCTTAAAAAGGTATTCGTACATGTGATGGATAAAAAGGAAAAACAATCCTCGTATACCATCGTTCGGGATTCTAGGTCATCAATCTGTGAAAAACCCTACTCACAAAGCCATTAGGGTATTAGGTTTTTAAGAAAAATAATAAAAATAATACAAAAAAATCAATGAAAAATAGTAAAAAGTAAATAAATATGGGTGAAAAGCCATTTTTACCATTTCATTATTACTTTGTCAAAAAAGTGTCCAACACACCCCTTTTTTTCCCAAATTTCTTTGGTCTATTGTGGGAGGTACAAGCGGTCAATCAGCAAATAGTTTCGGCCAACAAGGTAATCTCTTGATTCTTCAACATTTTCATGGATTAAATTTGATTTTTGTTGGCAAATTTTAGTGTTTTAGTCCATTTTAGGGCTGGTAGGTGCATGCAGGCATTCTCGCAAGTGGGCCATTCGGAACCTGCGAGAACCTAAGGTTCTCGCAGGTGGGCTTCAACGCACCTGCAAGAATCTCACGTTGTGTAAAAGCTTCCCCTGTGAGGGTCGAAAAATGGATTTTTGTGTATGTTTTTGCTTAATGAAAATTATTCAGGAGGAAAAAACAAGTTGTTAACTTCCTTCTCATGGCTCCATTGCAGGTTTTGATCATCATAATGTTGGAATGGAGAGAAAGAGAACACGAGGAGGATGATACCATTGCCAGAAATGATCCGGGTACAGTTGCTGCCCTTCGAGAATGTGAGATCTTAAAATTTTTCAAGATTCACGGCATGAGAGCCCAACTCAGGTTATTAGAGTACCTGGTCCACATGTGGGATGTGGATCAATAGGTATTTCATGTAGGTTTCCATATGCTTACTCTAGATATCGAGAATAGTTATTTTTTGACAGGGTTGTGATCCCATGCGACTCTGACCGGAGGTAGAGGCGGTGGACTTCCTATGAGCGAGTATGTTCACCAGTATTGTGTTCCTGAGGTGGAGAGAAGCAAGGGTAAATTTTCCATTTGGGGTGTTCGATATCTGACCCTACGGACTATCTTGTTTACCATTGCATGCATGGTCAGGAGTGTGACTCTGCACATGGCTCTCCAGAGATATTTCCAATATGCAATAGAGTGCACAAAGCCTCATGTTTTCAACTGGTCGGAGGCAGTTCTTCGTAGTATGAAGAGGCAACTGACAAAGTGCAGAAGCGGTGACCTGAAACAATTCAGGTATGGTTCGATTTTGGTGTCTTTCTTCCTTGAGAGGGTTCCGCTACTGCGTCTATAGGTATATTGGGGTTTACTAGCTCCATGAGATTTGAGGATGGTGAGGTGGTGTAACCTCATGGATCGACACGTAGAAAGCCCTATAATCAAATATAATGATGCATTTTTTGACTGGTTGAGGCCACAAATGATGATGATCAATGACTATGCTTATGCTGACTTGGATTTCTGAGGAGATCCATATTTGGTTCTTCATGAGGATGCTCAGTGGGGTGACTTAGGTAAGAAGTACACATTTTGTTTTTTAATGTTTTTGTAAATTTTATTATATAAAATGTCTTTTTTGTTTTCGATCCAAGGACTAATCAAAAATCTCTTTTGATGACATAGATGTGGGGCCGTATCGACCTCAAGGAACAAATCCCATTCAAAGATGAGGAGAAGTGGATCCAGTGGTAGGATGGGATGCCGAGGACTACAAGGCAATTGAACAGAACTTAGAGGGATTGACTGTAGATGTCCCAGACATCTCTATTGGGGAGATTCAGAGACATTATCAACGCCATATTGTGGGTGTGTCTGAGTCTACTAGTTGACTACTCAGTAGGGTAGCACGAGAAGTTGTATGTTACCGTGAGCATCATCTGTGATGCTAATTTGTAGAATCCATGAGCTTCATATTTTGATATTTTGGTCTTTGGACAAAATAAATTTGTAAAAATTTTGATCTTTATATATATATGCGGCTTCTACCGGCTTATTTTTCTTTGTATAATACATGTGATGTGTGATTGTTTTTATAAATGTCTCAGATATCTGTCTAACACATAATTATCTAATGCATCAGTTAATGTGTTTAGACATCTAGGAATGTGCTGATATTCGATGTAATCAAAATAACATTCTAAAAGGTGAATTCATAGATATACCCACAATAAAGTAGGACTTCGGATAGCATAAACATTACTTAATTGTAGCACTACTAGTTGTGAATCAAGTCATATAACTAGGTGGCGGATACCAAGCATCAGTTAACAATTCGATGAATGTGCTATATTTTGCGATATTATTGGTCGCACGATCGAGGCAAACACCTTGTAGACTGATGAGTTCGTTTGTGGGTGCATAAATTTCCCATGCAACATAAGCTAGGTTCTGAGTACTATGACTAGCATCATCAGCGAAGCCAATGTGGGCTAGCAAAGACTCCGACATCTGGAAACCAAGAACAATGCAAGGTAAGCGGTTGAGGGTAGAAACCAAGCAACAAAAAATAACACTAATGTAACCCACAAAAGTATGATACAATAAAATGCAAGCACTCATGCATAGATGACCTAAGCATAATACTTCTTTAAGTAAAGCCCATTTCTGGGTTCACTCAAAGGGACACCATCATAGTCTACTAACTCATAGGATCCTTTCTCAAATACTCATTTGATGATATAAGTACCTCGCCACATAGCCTCAAATTTTTTGGCTCCTATCAAATCCCGATCTTGTTCACAAAGCAGAACTAGATCACCTTCAGAGAAAATGAGTGGCTTGACATGTTTGTTATATTGGGCTTTGACACGTTTCTTCTGGGTTTCTATAACTAGGGTGGCATCACGATGGGTTTCGTACAAGATACCAGATATAATAAATATGCAGAAAATAAATAAAATTCTAGAAATGGCAGAATAACAGTAATATAACCAACATAATCTCCACAATAACACAAAAATGATATAAGAACAACAACAAAAATAGCACTTTGATTCAGAAAGCAATGTTCATGGGCCTCTTCGAGGGGACAACCTCTAGTCGAGAAGAACTCTGTTATAATAATCTCCAAGCTAGGGTTTTCATACCCTTGACCCTTATTTATACTAAATCTGTCTATCAAGAGAAGCATCTAGAGGAAGATCCTTCTAGAAGTAGAATCTTCTATTAGGTCTTCTTACATCTGCCTTATTTTATTTTATTGAAAGGCCTTATTAATATTGACCTTTATTACATCCGAATATATTGATCTGCCTATGTGCGGGTTAGGACCCTAACATGTCCACCCCCTTAAAAACAACCTTGTCCTCAAGGCTTGAGATGCGGAAACTGCTACAGAATGGTAGATGGTTCCCAAGTGGCATCTGCTGGAGTCGTATCTTTCCACTGGACTAGCACTTCCTTGATGGTTCTTTGATGCAGGTGATGCTCATGCTGGTCCAAAACTGCTTCTGGATGTAGCCAAATGGATCCTTCTTCAGCTAACTCTGGAAGGTTGGTTTGAATTTGGCACCTAGTTCTAATCACCTTTTTTAAGCATGAAACATGAAAAATAGGATGTAGCTTTGACTGACTGGGCAGAGCTAACTGATATGTGACTTGTCCCACATGCTTGAGAACTGTATAAGGACCATAAAATTTGGGCGCTAGCTTTTGACAATACTCAACCTTGAGGGAAGTTTTCTTGTATGGTTGCAGTCCCAAAAACACCTGATCCCCTTCTGCAAATTAACGTTCAGAGTGACCTTGATCTGCTTGTTGCTTCATACAATTCTATGCCATGACCAAGTTCTCTTTAAGGGTACAAAGAATATCCTCTCGAATTGTAAGTGTTTGGTCAACTGCCTGGACCTTCTAGGTACCCGGTAAGTATGAGAGAACTGAAGGTGGCTTCTTTCCGTGTACCGATTCAAAAGGAGTCATGTGAGTAGTTGTGTGTAGAAAGTATTGTACCACCATTTGGCTAGGGGTAACCATTGAGCCCACTGCTGTTGTCTTTCAGAGGAAAAACACCTCAGATATGTTTCCAAACACTTGTTGACAACTTCTGTTTGACCATCAGTCTGGGGATGATAAGTTGTGCTAAGATGAAATTGGGTGCCCTGTAGCTTAAACAATTCTTGCCAAAAATTGCTTGTGAAAGTTGGGTCACGATCAGAAACAATAGAGTGTGGCATGCCATGAAGCTTGAAGACCTGGTCCATGAAAATTTGAGCCACCGTGGATGTAGTAAATGGGTGTTGAGGAGCACAAAAATGAGCATACTTGGAAAGGAAATCCACAACCACCATTATAAATGATTTATTCCCCGATTTGGGTAAGCTGGTAATAAATTCCATAGAGTTATTCTTCCAAATAGCAGGTGGAATTGGAAGCGGTTGTAGTGTGCCTAGAGATTTGACTGTTTCTTTCTTGTTGCATTGACACACCTCACATTCAACGATAAAATTACGGATGTCATGTTTCATACCATCCTAGAAAAAAGAACGTTTCACCCTGTCATATGTTTTGGTGAACCCTGAGTGCCCCACTGTGGTTGTAGCATGAAGCTCAGAAAGTACCGTGGATTTAAGCTTTGATTGTTTACTTAAATACAAATGACCTTTGTATCAAAGCTCATCCTGGAGCCAAGAGTACCATGGGGGAGATGGAGCCTTGGTCTGCATTTGCTGGATCAGATGCAAACTTTTGGGATCTTGAAGCCATTCCTGGCACACAGCTTGGAACCAATCGAGTACAATGAAGGAAAGAGAAAAAAAAAATCCTTCTTCTTCATATTTTTGGGATAGTGCATCCACCACTACATTATCTTTTCCCTTCTTGTAAATGATCTCATAATTATATCCAAAGATCTTAGTCACCCATTTTTGTTGCTCTGGGGAGGAAATGTGTTGTTCCAGAAAGTTATTGAGGCTTTGATGGTCGATCTTGCTTTGGAAGCGTTGCCCCAAGAGATAAGGGCGCCACAGATCAATGAAATGCAGAATAGCCAACATTTCCTTTTAATAAATGGGTTTGCCCAGATTCCTTTCAAATAGTTTCTTGCTAGTGAAGGACAAAGGTCGACCCTCTTTCATAAGGACAATGTTGATTACTTTCTTTGAGGCATCACATTCCAACACAAAGGTCTTTGTGAAATCAGTAAGGGCCAGAATCAAAGTGGTGCACATGGTCATCTTCAAGGTTTGAAAAGCTTGAGCAGTGGCTGGAGTCCAAGTGAAAGAGTTCTTTTTTAGGAGAGCACTGAGAGGTGCTTCAATCTTTCTGTAGTTCTTAACAAACTTGTGATAATACCCTGTTAAGCCCAGAAATCCACGCAAGATTTTAAGAGTCTTTGGGTGCGGCCAGCCTTGCATAGCGTCAATATTTTTTAGATCCACCCTGACGCCATCCTTGCCAACCAGATGACCCAAGTATTCTACTTCTGAGGCACCAAAATCACATTTAGACTATTTCAGGAAAAGTTGGTGCTGAGAGAGTAGGTGGAGAACTTGATCCACATGAGTAAGATGGTCTATCTAGGTTTTTCTATATATGAGGATATCATCAAAGAAAACTAAGATAAAATGATAGAGAAAGGGATGAAAGACATGATTCATGAGGCTTTGGAAGGTGGAGGGGGAATTACACAAGACAAAGGGCATGACCAAAAACTCATAGTGACCCTTATGAGTGTGAAAGGTCGTCTTGGGAATGTCTACCTCTTTCATATGTATCTGGTGATAGCCCGAGCGAAGATCAAGTTTAGTAAAGAATTGGGCACCACTCAATTCATCCAAGAGGTCATCAATGATAGGAATGGGAAATTTGTCTTTAATGGTCAGTTTTTTGAGGGCACAGAAGTCAGGACACATTCTCCAAGAACCTTCTTTCTTAAGGACCATGACTATAGGAGAAGAGTAAGGGCTCGTACTAGGGCGGATAACACCTACATTAAGGAGTTCCTGGACCATTTTCTCAATTTCATTTTTTTGTGAAAAGGGGTGGCGATATGGATGGATATTGGGAGGAAGGCTTCCGAGTACAAGGGGAATGGAATGATCATGAACACTGCAGGAAGGAGGGAGTCCTTGGGGAGTGGAAAATACCATTTGATGTTTAGAAAGGAGGGCTTGGAGGTCATGCAACACCCGGGGTGTCTCTGTTGCTTTTATGGCATGGAGTTGGGAAATGACACTAGAATTACCTTTTTTTAGCATCTTTTCTATGCGATGGGAACTAATGACCTCAGGTGAACAAGAAGTGATGCCTTGGAATTTATATTGGTGGCCTTCCTGGTCGAATTGCATGGTTAATGCCTTAAAATCCATGAGAATGGGACCCAAAGTTCTTAGCCAGTCTGCACCCAACACAATGTCACAACCACCCATGTTGATAGCAAACATATGGGATTTTAGGTGGTAGTCACCAATTTGGAGACGCACATTTTCATAGTGCCCTCCACATTTCATGGAACCACCATTGGAAATCATTATTTGGAAATTGTTGACAACATGGATGTAGCAATGAGTTTCTTGGGAAATGCAGTGATGAATAAAAATATCGGTTCTTCCACTATCAACCAGAATTATGACCTTCCTATGCTTGATGTAACCGATTAACTTGAGGGTTTGGGGAGTGGAGAAGCCAGTGACAGCATTGAGGGAAATGACAGGTCCTACTTCGGGAGGGTTTGAGGGAGGGGTTATGTCAGTGATTTCAGGTGACTCAGACACAAGGGGAGTTTCAACATCCTCTTCTGAAATATCCTCAAAGATAGCCATAAAAATCTTTTGCTCCTTACACTTGTGGCTTGGGAAATATTTTTCATCACAATTATAACAAAGGCCTTTGAGTTGGCATTCAGCGATTTCAGCCCTGGTGAATTTTTGGATCTTTAATGGGGCAGAGGGAGTAGTGGGAGTGACGAGTTTAGAGCGAGGAATAAAGGAGGGTTTTTGGTTTTGAAAGGATACAACCTATTGTGCTTCTTTATCTCTTTTAGTAGCCTCCACCCAACTCAAGGGTCAATCCATGAGGACATGGGAGCAAATCTCCTCCTTCAGGCCACTGATAAAACACTCTCAAAAGAAAGCATCAGTCATGCCCTCTGTTCGAAAAGCCAGGTGCTCAAAGGCAACTATGAAATATTGTACTGTGTCGTATTGTTTCAACTTTGTCAAACAACCAAAATGGTTGGTGTCTATGTCAAAGCGTTCATAAATCTCAGTCACAAATTGGGTCCAAGCAATATACCCTTGACAGGAAGTTTTTCTCCATTGCCACCATTGCCAACGTTCTTGATCTCGATGGAGAACACCATACCGGAGTTTGGCCAAGTCATCCATGATGCCGTATAAAGAGAAATAATGTTTCATTTGGGTTACCCAACTAGTGGGGTTCGAGCCATCAAATTTGTTCACATCCACCCGCGGAAGGCGTAGGTCACATTGAAAGTGATGGGGCTGAAAGGTATGGGAATGAGAGGAATGTTCGCCTTCGGTATTTGGAGGTGCTTCATAGAAAGGGTCATCTATAGGGATCTTCAGTTTGGTGCAGAGTGATGCAAAGACAAATTCAAGCTGGGTGGTTAGTTCTTGTTTGACTTCCTCCATTGAGGACTAGATGGTTGTATTTATGGTTGTATTGATGGATGAATCGATGGAGGCAACAATAGCACTGAGTTGTTTCACTTCTTTTTGGGTCTCGAGGAGGAAACCATATTTCAAGGTGTTGAAGTGAGTTTCCAGATCTTTTCTACAGGTATGGTCCATGAGGATGGGTGAACTGAAAAGGGGTGGACGGGGTAAAAGTTTTTCCCGAAAAATGATATGGATGAATGTGATAAGGGCGAAGAGATGAATCCAATGGAATAGGTCTCAAATAATGGTGAAAAAATTTCCAGACTTTTTTTTTTTTTTACACCTGTCGAGTTATACTCCAGTTTGAAGAATACTACAGTGATGAAATTCCCAAATGATTAACTAGAAAGAAATGCGTATTTACTTGGCAACCCTAACACAGTTGTGCGATAATAGATTTGGTCTGTTTTAATTTGTTTATGTTTCTATCCCCCAAGGATTAGGTATTCAAGGGTTCTACAAACAAGGGTTTTCCCTGTGTTATATCTCTCTGATATATGTGCAGGGTCCAAAAGTAGTACTCGACCCAATATCTCAGGGCACTAACTAAGGAGGATAGACCGTACCCTTATCCGTACTACCCGACTACCTAGGTACTAGAGAGTATCTTCCTGAGTGTTGTTCTCGGTGACACTATAGTAGTACAGTGGCCAATAGGTTTATCTAAAGAGGGCTTCAGAAAATCTAGGGCAATCCATACATAGGTGGTGTCTGATGCGCTACCACTCGAAGGGGTACCAACAAGGGTTACAAGGGTGGCCAACAAGTGTGTGCTTAAGAACCACTTGTATTTCCTGTGTGTATGAATCCCTCAACCATGGGTTTATGCACGTAACGACAGATCTCTGTGGATTAAATACGCTGGAATATGTCTCTACCCTAAAAAAAAATTCCCACAATTTCTGCCAAGGAAAGTGCTCTGATACCACTTGCAAGATACCAGATATAATAAATATGCAGAACAAAAATAAAATGCTAGAAATGGTAGAATAACAGTAATATAACTAGCATAATATCCACAATAACATAGAAATGATATAAGAACAACAACATAAATAACACTTTGATTCAGAAAGAAATGTTCATGGGCCTCTTTGAGGGGGAAACCTCCAATCGCGCAGCGCACTGTTACAATAATCTCCAAGCTAGGGTTTTCATACCCTCGACCCTTATTTATACTAAGTATGTCTATCAACAGAAGTATCTAGAGGAAGATCCTTCTAGAAGTGGAATCTTCTATTAGGTCTTTTTACATCCACCTTATTCTATTTTATTGAAATTCCTTATTAATATTGACCTTTATTACATCCGAATATATTGATCTACCTATGTGCGGGTTAGGACCCTAACATTTCGTCTAGTTGCATAAGATACAACAGACGTTCTTCTTCGGCAGAAGTGTTTGGGAGCAGTTCAATGGCTAGATTTAGAGATGGTATCTCACATTCAATTGGCAATATGGATTCTATACCATAAACTAACTGGAAAGGTGTAAACCCAGTAGAAAACTTGACGGATGTCCGGTAAGCCCACAATGCTGAAAACAACATCGTGTGCCAACTAGTTTTGTGAATCCCTATCATTTGTCGAAGCATGGTAATGAGGACTTTGTTTATTGCTTCAACCTTTCCATTGGCTTGTGGGTAATAGGGTGTTGAGTTTTCATGGCGAAGACCCAACTTTTTGGTAAGTTTGGACATCATGAAGTTTCTAAAGTGGCTACCGTGATCAGTAACGATAGCTTGGGGAACACCAAACCGAGAAATGATATGATTGAATATGAATAGTGTTGTAGTCTTTCCTATATTGTCGAATGTAGGCATTGCCTCGGCCCAGTTCATAAAATAATATATGGCTACAATAATGTATACATGCCCTCCGACCGAGTGAGGGTGACATGTCATGAAATGGATACCCCATTTTGCAAAATTTCCAACAGAGACTATAGGGTGTAGAGGACCAGGGTGTGATCGTATTTTGTTGTTGTATGTTTGGCAAGTGTGGCACTTTTGGATGGCGATAATACAATCTTTGAATAAATAAGGCCAAAAAGACCCAGCATGTAAGATCTTTTAGGCAGTAGCATACCCAGACATGTGACCACCACATGCTCCAGAATGGAAGTCATCCAAGGCTTTCTCGACTTCGTCAAAGGTGAGACATTGTTGAAAAATGAAGTCAATCCCGTGATGATAAAAAGTATCACCAAGGATAATATACTGACGGGCTTGGTAACGTATTTGACGGCAGTCAGTGATAGACAAATTGGGTTGAAAAGTTTGAGTCTATAGATATATAATGATATCCCCATACCAAAGGTCATCAGAACTAATCATAAAAAGGGATTCATCTGATAATGAGTCCTCTGCTACACTTTTCGTCTCAGAACAGGGAAGGTCACATATCAATTCGACAAACACCAAGGATTTCTTGGACTTAGCACATTCGAATTCTAAGTCAATCTCCTGGAGTATTACGATCCATTTGGAGTATTTTCCCCCTAGAAATTGGCATGTAAGAATGTGCTTCATAAGGTTGCAGTTGGAAATCACAGTAGTCTTGCATAAAAGGATATAGTGTCGAAAACGTTGGATAGCCTGGACGGCTGCCAAGGCCAGTTTTTCAACATGTAAATACTTGTCTTTGGTAGTCGTGAGACTCCGAATCAAATAATAAATGACATGTTTGTCATGAGAATCATCCTCCTAGACTAGAACCATAACAATGGTAGAGTCTGAGGCTGCGAGATAAAGGAAATAATATCGACTGTAATCGGGTGGGAAAAGTAGTGGGGTACAGGTTAAAGTTATCTTCAAAATATTTGTTGGTAGTGGTATCCCATACAAACTCATAACCTTTCTTGAGCAGTCGAGTAAATCTGAGTGTTAACTTAGCGTAGTTTGGGATGAAACGACGTAGAAAGTTTGCCTTCCCTTGCAAACTTTGTATCTAGTGAAGTGAGGAAGGAGGAGGGAGATTGAGAATCACCTCGACCTTCAAAGGATCTACCCTGATCCCTTGACGTGAAACAATAAAGCTTAGAAGTCAACCTAATACTACACAAAAAACACATTTATGCGGGTTTAAGCATATACGGTAAAACCGACATCAAAGGAAAATGGATCGTAGGTGTGTTGGATGATCTACATGGCACATGGAATGAGCCGGTAGGTAATCGAGATATGGTTGCACAATGTGTTTTATATCATGAAAGGCATAAGACATAGCACATTGAAAATTCACACCGACATTCTTTAAACCAAAGGGTAGTTTTTGGTAGGCAAAAGTTCCCCAAGGACAAATAAAAATGGTCTTGTCTTGGTCTATGGGTACGATATTGATTTGATTATATCCGGAGAAACCATCCATCAAAGAGAAGATTTCACTCCCGACACAATCATCGATGATCTGGTCAATGAAGGGGGTGGGAAAGTTGTCTTTAGGACAATCTTTGTTAATATCTCTATAATCAACGCAAACACGGATCTTACCTTGTTTCTTGTTAACTTGAACAAGATTGGAAACCCAGTCAGTTAGAGCCATAGGTTAAATAAATCCATCTTTAAAAAGTTTCTCAACTTCAAGCTTGATAGTAGTTACTTTATGAGGGTGGATCGGACGAAGTCATTTTTGGATGGGTTAATTGCCCG
The DNA here is from genome assembly GCA_000966675.3 of Picea glauca. Classification (NCBI taxonomy): domain Eukaryota; kingdom Viridiplantae; phylum Streptophyta; class Pinopsida; order Pinales; family Pinaceae; genus Picea; species Picea glauca. The sequence goes on along the minus strand of JZKD02S1635413.1, from coordinate 252,775 downwards.
GGTATGTCTTAATCTCGTGTACAACAATGTTGGGGTCAATACTTGGCATTTCTTCATATCTCCATGTGAAGATGTCATGAAATTATTGAAAAGGAGACTTGCAGGTGACAACTTTGTCGTTGGGACATGAATCTCTGATGTGCACATTTTAGACAACTCCATGTTTAATGGATATGTCAAGGGGGATGGTGGGTGAGATATTGCTTAAGTTTCCTTCATAGAACATATCCTGTGTAGACTTGGGAATGATAGAAATGACAACAATGGTCGACGGAGTCGAGATCCGTTGGTAACTCTCAATGGTGTGTTGCTCCAGGAAGAGAATGGAATGATGATGTCCATCGTCCCAAGGAGTGTCCTCCATGGGAATAACTGACATAATCATCTCATCCATGGGAAAAATCACATGAAAAGGATCGGTAGATGAATCGACACAAGAGGGGGTGGAGGTGGTTTCCGATTGAATAAAGTTATGGGTGGATTCGACCAGACTTAAAGGCATTTGGTTGCCATAGTGGAGATAATCACCAGGGTTCGATACTATCCATGGGTCATAAGACGCAGGGGTTTCTGAAACAGAGGTGGAAATCATGTTGATTTAGGCAAAAAATGGATGTGGAATATCGGGTGGTAGAATGGGGAAAGTACCCATCAAAGAGAAATATTTAAGAAGACCCACACCGACATTCTCATACCAAGGAGGTTTCTTTGAAATGAAAGGTACGTTGTTGGTACGGGATTCAAAATTGAAAAAGGCCAGTTGGTCAACAGTGACCACTTTTCCTTAGTGTGGGAAACGTAACACGTGGAAAAGTGTGGACACAACCACACATATGGAATCGATCCAGCTATGTCCAAGAAAGAGGTTATAATAAAGAGGTGCATCAAAGACCTCGACTTCGACATTAACCATTTTTCCTTCCAACGTAATGGGCAATGAAGGGAGGACACCGTAGGGCTTAAAACCAAAGCCATTAAATTCCTTAAGGGTGTTGTGAGATTCAGTAAGGGAAAGATAACCAATGGCTCTCCAACAAGTGATAGACATGACACATGTCAATGCTCCCTCGTTAATAAATTTTCTACAGATATTTTTGGTTTCAATGACAACTTGTATCTGAAATGCTAATTGAGGGGGTAGCCTTGGAATGTGATCTTCCAGGTAAAAGATTATTAAGTTTATATCCATGGGATATATTCCACCAATAGCCTTTAATAGAGCCCTCCATTGTGTGGGTAAACTTTGGAGGACTTCGAGGGCCAACATCGCAGAGGGTTCTTGTGCAAGATCTTCTACAATGTTGTAATTTTGAGCAGCACGCGCATGAGGATTGAAGGCAGACTTTCGAAAAATGCCTTTGGGAGGAGGAAGAAGAAAAGTATTGAGGCTTGGTCATTCACAATGAAGAGGACCGTTGGTAGGTGAAGTCGAGGGAGTTAGTTGTGCCAATGGTGGTGGTGTATCATCAACTTTCTCCTTGGAGGGAGAATAATATTTGGCCCGAGTGGCGATAGCAATGTCATTCTTATTTGAATTACCCATCCACATTAGGACGTATGAAGTATTAGAAGGAGAAGGTTGTTCATGAATGACCAATTGGGCCTGGTACTAAGAAGGGAAAGGTTGGTACAAGACAATAGGTGTAGGAGGTTTCGAGGCCCCTTGAAGGAACTTAGTGACCTCAGCTCGTCTCAGAAAATCTTTCATGTAGTGATCATCACCACATATAAGACACGGATATTTTATTTTACGTCTATCCTTATCGTCAGATGGTTGTGTTTTGGTTTTTTCAGATTGGGGGTTATTTTTATCCTCCTTATTCCTGCCCTTTCCTTTTTTGGATTTATTTTTACTGGCAAGGGTGGATTGAACAGAGTTGACCTCAAAAGTTTTTCTAGTGGAAGGGGTGGGAGACGGAGCATTATGTACATTAGAAGTAGAATATTTGGGATTGGTGTGAGAGGTCGACGTAGATTTGGTGTCAGCATGGAAAGTGTCAATCACACTGTCAATAGCATGAGAGGTTGTTGTGGTTGTCGAGGTAGTTGTGGTATAAGGACAAGGAATGTCAGGGAGTAAGTCATAAAGGGTACCCGTTTGTGAATAAACAAGATCAAGGTACTAAGCATGATTGATCACCTTCTCTTTGGTGACAATTCCACCCATGGAAATATCATGAGAGATTTGATTCACGAATGATTTGGTGGACCATTCTACCAATAATTGAATGGGAAGATTGAGTTTGATCAAACGCCATCTTCATCTCCACTCATGGATGTGATAAAAAATATGAGTGGCCTTATTTTGCTTGAAAGAACTTAATATTTTGGTTCCTGTCTCATAACGGATTGGAAATTGGTAGTGAGTGAGGAAATCCATAGCTAGGGTGTTGAATTCAGTGAAGAAGCCTCATGGTAATTTTATATACCACTTTGTAGCCAAACTGGTAAGGGTTCATTGGAATATTCTTAACCTAATGGAGTCATCCATCAAAGAGTTGGATGAACACCAAAGGTGAAAAGTCCTTACGTGGTTGTTTGGATCCTCTCTCGGTTTACCATCGAACTTGGGAATATCTGATGGTAACTTGGCCGGTATAACGAGCCAATGGGGAGAATTAAGGATAGGGTCATTCAAGATCCTAGACAAATCAGGGAGGTCCAAAGTGGTGAGAAAGGGTAATTGTCTATTCACATGAGGGCACTGGTGACTTTGGGGAGGAAGTCCCATAGGTATACCAGTAGAAACGTAATAAGTTTGCATATAATGAGAAGATCTGGGAAAATTCGGTTGTTGGTGTGGTGGTACGTAGCCCATAGGGTTGTACTAGTTAGGAGTGATTCCTTGTGAAGGAAGGTTAGGTTATGCATTCGAACCCCAAATGGGACTGGAAGAACCCATATACGATTGGTTGGTAACGGGGGGTACATAAGAGCTAACTTGAGGTTGTTTTCCCCCAGTCAATTGAGGATTCCCTTGGGTAAGATAATTCCAATACTGGGCCAAGGCTACTGGTATTTTTTGTCCATAGGGTGGGGTAGGTGGAGGTTGTCCACCAAGCGGGGGTTGTGTCCTAGTTGGGATTGGACCTCCAAATGAAGGTTGTGTCCCAATGTGGGTTTGTCCTCCAGGTGGGAATTGACCCCAAGGGTTGAGACGTCTACCAACAGGAGTCTGATGATTAGGTGTGAAATACTGAGTGATGCCACTAGGGCTAGCTCCACTGGTGGAAGATGGATAAGACCCTCCGAAGGGGACATGGGGGAGTGTAGAAATGAAACTAGTAATGGGATTGTGTCCTAGAGGAGGTAAGACTCTAGAAGCTTCGACTAGGATCTGAGTGGGAAAAGGGATTGAAGAATTTAACACATTATACCAAGGGGGAAGGGATGGAGTAGATCTAGGTGAATGTGGTGTGCCAACGAGAGTTTGGCTAGCCACTATATTCCTGGCGGGGATATGAGTAGCGTCTGGAACCATTGTAGGATGGGCCATTTGAAGGGGGATACCCGAGTTAGGGTCGACTAGTTGGGCGTCTGAACCAGGGAAAAAATAGGCAGTCATAAAGGGTATCGCGTCTGTATCAGACGTTTTCAGCTAATCAGGTGTGACAATGATATCAATACCTGATCTTGATCTGAAAAGATCTTGTCTAAATATGTCAGTAATCCAAAAAGGATCCTAACCTTCGAGGCCCATGAAAGGTCCGGTTGTTAATCCAAAAGATTCAACAAAAATTTTTCTGGATGTATTCACCCAGACAATATGACTCTCGAAACCGTGGGGAATTCGAAGAGATTCTAAGGAATCGGTTACTCAGAACCATTCCAAAGAGTCGGTTCTTTCCACTCATGGAGTGGCAGTGTCTTGGACTTCACTCTATTGAGGAGAGCCCTCCAGTGGGTTGGTAGGAAAGGGTTGAGAACCTTCCAAATCTCTTGGGGGTAGCCCTTTCATTCTACGTGAGTTGCGTGGAGGGTCAATGTTGGCTGAGTTAAATATCCTACAAAATAAACTCTATGGCCAACTATGTAAACAAAAAACACTCGCTAATATAATCTAGGAATCAAACCAAGAAAACAAAACCTTGTTATTTCGAGGTCACTAGTTGGTGATGAAATCCAACATTGGAAAATCACAACAAGAAGGGGCTAGGCTAGGGTGGAAAAGTTATGTTGACGACCTGCTTAACGGATTGACACCTTGGTGCAATATTCCATGCAACAATTATGGATTTACCCTCTAAGAAGCCCGAGTGAGTTTGGCCAACGTCGATTCTAGGTACTGTGAAGACTTGCCCCTCATAGTCACCTTGTGTAAGACCCTAAGAAGATAGGCCACTAATGTTACCACAAACAACAATGATGCCTGGGGAAACAATCGACAGTCTGATCCACACGCAAGGGCAGGGTATCAAGAACGAAATCAACTTGAAAGGCTTCAACTCATCATTTTGGGTATACCTTCAAGCAACCCCCATAATACATGCAATCTCTACACCGAGATCAACAAAGTAGGGTGAGTAACTCTGCAAATCTCAATGTGACCTCAAGTTGGACCCTTGTGTGAGAAGGGCTTCCCAGGACAAAATGTTGCCAATGGATTTGAACACTCCCTATCACAAGATACTATTGTGTGTTTTGTGCTTTGGAGAGTGTGTCTCACAACCTATTCCAAAGCGCTAGCCTAGCTAATATAGCTAAGTATATTTTATGATTACATAGTTTTTTTATGGGTTGTTTTTTACACAAGGGGAAAATGGAAATGAAACCAATGTTGTTGGGACTTTAACCCAAAAGGATGCAAATAGAGATGAATGATGCAAATTTCCGTTCAATGAACTCTATCTACAACAAGGAGAGGGTGTTTTTTTGGAATAACATAAGCTATGAAATGTACTTTTCTTTCTTGAACACAATTTTAAACAACCAAGAAAATGAAAATTTTCAATTTTCTCTTCTTTAAAAAAAATATAAAATAAAAATTGAATGTAAAATCTTCGTTATAAATGATTACTCAATAATAACGAATGGCTTTAAATTTTCCTTTTAACAACCAAAACAAGGATGCAAGGAAGGAAAGGTAAGTAATCAATGAAAATTGATACACTCAATGCACACCCAAATCAAACTTTCAACGTAGATAAAAATAAAAATGACAAGAAAGTAGTTCACCAAATGCACATGGACAAAAAACTTTCCAAGCAACAAACAAAACAAAAATGCAATCAATCTCAAATTTTAATCCAATCAAAGACTTTTGATCAAGCAAGCACTCAGATCTTAGAATCGGAGATAATACCATTGTCGATAAAAGGTCAAGAAGTAAAAAACTGGGAAAGAATGATTAATAAGAGTTTTAGATCTTCGAAAACCAATCAACTGCAAGATTTGAAATCAAGAAACAGTCAAACACTGGAAAAAGAATTTCTTCCCAGGTAAACAAACAATTCTGGGCATAAAAAAGACAAGAATACCTAATCCAAAAAATTTACAAATGAGTTCCCAGCCTAGTAGTGGGGTGCAGTGTGAAAATTAGGCATTTTCACAGTCTAGACATAGGTAGGGTGCGAGAAGGTCGCATTGGACTGAACAATAGGGTGCAAAAATCAAGGGTTTTCGCAGGCTCCAGACAGGTATAGTGCAAGACTATTTTTAATCAAAGGGATTTTGAAAAAAGGCTAAAACATCTAAGTGAACTTCTAGGTCTAGAGAGTCTATATGGATCTCCCACAGACTCAAAGACTGGTTGGAAATGAAAAAGAGTAGGCTAAGAGAAAATGGTCGACAAAAAACCACAAAATGAGTCGTATCCCCAGTGGAGTCGCCAATTTTATTATAGGATAAATCGGTGTGTACGGACACTAACTGATCTCCCTAGATCCACCTGGATCTAGAACAAAACAGGATAGGACATGATGCTTTCCCTAAGTAACTATCATTGAATTTGTCATTAAAGAAGGAATAAGTGACATACCTTTAGATATATCTTCCTTATGTCTTTGGTGTCCCCGCTTCACTTTGGCTGCCTTGTAATGTTAGATCTACAAAAACGCAAATCAACCAAAGTGAAAGAAACAATAATACATTCAATGAAGAATTAAACATGTGATCAAGGAGTCATGTAATAAAATAAGAGTGATTTTATGGGAAAGGGACATGCCACTGTATTGTATTAAATGAAAGTAGAAGATACAATCAGATTGCCTTGATGTTGCAAGATTCCTTTTGGTGGTCCTTTGTTCCAACACACACACTTGCTCCAAACTTGCATGAAGAAGATCCATTGTGGTTTGAGGGACAAATGGAGGCCTTAAGCACCAATTCAAATAGTATTCCTCACACAATTCTGAACCTATTCTTTCATCAATTCTCTATTCAATCTTGCTTAACCTATTCCTTGAGAAACCTTTCATTATATAGGAGAAGGAGTGATGGTTAGAGGGATGAGGATGATCCCACTAAATATGAGAAGTTAGTAGGATGCCGACCATGCGAGTGCCAACTCATTTTCTAGAAGATCTTCTTCTAGAACCTTCGTAACCTTTTCTTCCCTTTTTATCTTTGAAACAGGTTTGCACCCTGTCTATAGAGAAAACTACGAACCCCTTGCAATCTAGGTATAGTGCAGCCTGCAAGAATCAAGGTTTTCGCACCCTGCAACATATGTAGCCTGTGAACTCATTATAAAAATATGTTTTGTAGAGGAAGATAATAGTCACTTTTCTCCGGAAAAAGGTCCTTATGAGAGCTTGAACACATAACTATAGAGACATCACCAGAGTTATCAAAATAATGTGTAACAATATACCTAATTGTACTTCTTCTTGTTGGAAATCTCTATTTACATAAACATCGTTTCTTTCTTCAATATTTTCACTTTCTTGTTTATTTCTCCAATAATGCTCTTTCCTTTGTTCATTATGGCGAGTTTCGTCTTGAGTGCAATCTAATTTTCTCTTGTGCAAACTTTTGTTTCCCATGAATGTAGTTATCTGTAAATTTTTTTAAAAAAATCAACACTTTAGAATAGTCTCAGAAAAAATTCATTCTCACAAAAAATATTAAAAGATAATATCAATAATTTTATGTTCAACAAAGACTTCACCTTGAAAACAATTTCAACAACGCCTTCAATATATAATTTTTTTTTTGCATTCAAAACATCAACCACCTTGTTCAAAAGAATGAAAAAGATGATTCAAACTTTTGCTTAGGGGCTCCACATATGCAAAACCATGAAACGAGAGAGTGAATTGTGTTAAATTGGTTCGACCGAAAGCATAGTTATAAGATTTGGCACCAATTGAAACGAAACGACATTTCCCTTCATTTTTTCCAACTGAAGGAATTCTCTCACCCATCTTTCGGCCGAAAAAACAATGTTTGGCCGAAAAACGAGGAATCCGTTTATTTTCTAGGGATTCCGTTAGAAAAATATATTTTGACCAAAAAAATGTTTTTCGACCGAAAGATTCTTTTGGCCGAAAACCTGCGAATGAGACTGTTTGCAGGAACCTGAGAATTTCCTCCATCTTACTTGAACTTTGGAGGTTGTGGACTTCTGCAAATACCTAGAATTTAGATTAGAAATTGATACCATCATTTGCAAAATTGAATCTACTTTCTATGGATATAATTTGTTTTCATTTTCATTATTTTTATATAATTTTGTTTAATTTTATAAAAAAATCATGCATAATATTTTCAGGTGACATTATGATTAAGTGAAATGAAATATCCATATCTCTAAAAATACACAGTGGAAAATTTAGAAAAAAATATATTCACAATCCTTAAATTGTTCTGTTCAAAAGGGTATTTTTAGATTTTACTTTTAAGTAAAAATTAAGATAAATACAAGGTGGGGGAAAACTTGCATTTAAAATCTACAACTGTTTCACTTTGGTCAACTTCAAAAAATTCTAGAAATTATAATATTCATCTGTTAGATTCAACATTATAGTCATAAGAAAATAGAGTCTCTGTAGATTGTTGTAGTATATTTAGTTTTTAAAAAACAAAATTTTAATAATAGATGCATGGTTGGGGGAAAACATAACTCATTATCTTTCCTTTCATTTTTAAGGAACATATTGTGAAACAATTTCCAAATTGACATATCAAATTTCAATTAAAATAATTTGAAAAATAGTCAGTAGAAAGATAACAAAATTCTTCACAAGTTTTGTTTTTACTGTAAAGTGAAATTCTAAAAAAAAAAAATACTTTTGTATACCGGAAGTTGAAGAACTTGTGAAAAAATAAATTTTTTTCTCATAAAACAAGAAAAATAGACACCCATCTTCATGATTTCACCTACACATTTCTTTATTTTGGTAAACATTTATGGCCAAGTTCACCTCCTCCTTCCACATTCTGTGATTTTATATATGAAATTCTATGTGAAAGAGAAGGTGATGAATTATTTTACCAAAAAAAATGTGTTGGTGGAAAGAAATGTTATTGTTGTGGAAATCTAAGTTTGTTTCGCTCAAAGTTTCCTATTGATATGAATGATCAATCATTTTCTAATATAACAGTCAATTGGAAGAGATATGAATATATCATCAACATGACTCCACATTCTTCAAATGTTATTTCCAAAAGGATTGATTTGAATGTAGATAAAATCTCTGTGATGGATTTTTTGAAGAAGTTTGAGGAAGAAATTTATAAATACACCAACCATTCACATAGATCTCGATGGAAAGACCTACAATTCAAACAATCCTATGAAGCGTTTCCACTGGGGACAATTTTGTCTGTAGTTGATTTCAGAGAATTACACATTCACTTCACAAAAAGAAATACATAATGAATATTATCATTCTTATCAAGTCACTATATTTTTCCATGTTCTATATAGCCATTGTCAACGGAGTCTTTATAACATAGAAAGCACCAATGACAATTGGTATGTTATTAAAGAATATCACTTTTATATAAGTGATGATCAAGCACACAATACACATTATGTGCAACATTGTTTTGATAAATTTTATGATCCATTCAAAGAATGTGGGTTCAGATTCAATTGACATTGGATATGGTCAGATGGATGTGTGGGTCAGTTCAAATCTTCACGATCATTCTATTGGTTGTGTCATCTTCATAAGAAATCAAACATTACACCTTTTTTGAATTTCTTTGAGACTGGTCATGGAAAATAAGAGCACGATCGTGCAGGGGCATGTGTAAAATGAACACTTTGAAGGTATAAGATGAACCCTCATGCCAATCGATTTGAATATGCTAATCAAGTTGTTGAATGGTGCAAATTAATGCCAATCCATGAAAATAATCTATCAAGGGATGTGCGTAGGTGTGTGTATATACATGTTACACATGTACATAGGATATTTTTATTGACATGTTCAAATTTATATGATGTTCAATCATGTTCTTGATAGATTTCAAGTTAACTAGTTCTTGTCTTGTGCAGGTTTTTTTGGTATGTTGGAAAACAAGATTGTTACACATTATTTTCGTAACCCCTATTACCATTAATGATGTATACCTATCCTTTTTCTTTAGAAGGATCAATGGCCTGAATCCATGAAGAAAAATGAAGGCACGTTTTCCCAAAAAGATGAAAATTATATTTTCCTTTGTAAAAACCTTATGAAAAGGGATCGCCGCACCTTGCTCAGTGTTAAGGGTGAGACGATTTAGGATTGACACAGGTTTCACCACAGTGGCCCATGATGTTGTTGCAGTTTTCTCAGTATTAAGGGTGTGGCAATTGTTTTTATGAAGAAAAAGAGCATCTTCTCGACATTTCTAGAATAGAAGCTTTGACGGTGAGGTGGCCTCCGATCAGTTTGGATCTAAGTTGCATCCCTCTTCTAGTGGGATCATCCTAACCTCCTCACCCTATCATTTTCATCTTATAAAAGGAGGGGATTTCTCATGGGGAAAGTTAGATTTTGATATGGTTAGAGAATTTTTGGAACTTCATCTTAGTCACAAAGATTCAGCTAATGAGATATTAGTCTAGCCAAGAGTTTGGAGTGTTTGGACCTATGTTGGCCTTGAGTTTCAATTTGACAAGTTGAGATTGTGAGTGAATTTCAAATCTACAGTCTTAGAATCCATGGAGCAAAAGTGTGTGGGAAGAAAGGAACTGTTGGAAGTGAACCTCCAACATCAAGGCATTAGTTGTATTCTCCTTTTCATATTTCTAATACAATAATACAATTCTTTCCCATAAAATTGTTCTTATTTTGTTGTATGACTCCTTGATCACATACATAGGTTTTGTTAAGTATACATGTTATAGCAAGATTTGTTTCACCCCATGAAATCTTGCATAGAGGGCCTTGTTCCATTTCCCTATGCAGACTTGAAGTCCCTTTTTGCAAATCCCAGAGCTAACAACATAATTTTTCCACATATACACGCCCTGCCTATATTACAACATGTGTATACGCAAGTTGCACCACTACAATGCTCATACATCGAGATTTGAGCCCAAAATTGAAAAATGGTGTCAGGTTTCCATGTCACGTCATGAGATCAATGATCCTTATCCTTCCATATACTGGAAACGTTCCAACTCAACCATTCAGTTCCACTTGAAGGCTATAAATGGGCTAGATCTGAGCTATGGAAAGGAGGAGAAAGAATTCAACTTTGAGAGAAAAGATACTCTGGAGAAATTACTCACTTCACATCCCTTTGTCCTTTAAGTTTGAACACATTGTTCAGCCCCCAAGATATTCCCTTATTGATTGAGAACTTCATTGTCTGTCTTATATGAGCTTTCCTTTGGTGGAGGATTGAAGTGGTGGAGGCCCAACTAGAAGGAACTTAGTTTCTTCATTCTAAACCATGTTGAAACGAAATTTTGTAACTCGTTCACTTCTGCTAATTATATATTAATAGAAATACTCTTTTCTCGTTCAATTAATATCTTGCAAATATTTTAATTATTATTCCATGGGAGTAGTTTTTATGAATGTTGATGGATTATGCCATTGAATGTGCTAACATGATATATTATCACCATATGCTTGCATTGCTTGGTTGTTGAGGACTAGTTGCAGGCATATTGCTTTGGGTCAAGTGCTCAACGGTGGACTTCATTGAACGTCTGGACGAGGTAGGCCTTTTATGTTGTCTTGCTAGAATATTTTTTTATATAGCATACTTGAGATTAGAGTTTATTTATTCAGTCATTTCCATCTATTGTGGTTTACCCCTAGCCATAGAGAGATTTTCCTCGTAACAGAATTGGCGACCATACTGGGGATAAAATCTTTTTTT
>JZKD02S1635413.1:217887-234276 GCA_000966675.3 Picea glauca | reverse complement strand
CCAAGAACATGATATACATTTTTAAAATTTGTATTATGATTTGGATAGATGCTATTGGGAATTCTTAGGAGATCCAATTTATGATGCATCTAGAAAAGGGAGTGTAGATTTTGAGGTTATTGGGCAGCGTAGCATAAGAGAATCAAGTTCAAATAATCTTCATGAAAATTTATAAATTTCTATAACATATTTCCAGTAATTTTCACATGCACATAATTCATAAAATTTCAATTTTAATGAACTATTTAGAACAGAAAATTTCTAGCCACTTTCATCTCTTGAAAATGATGAAGTTTAATGTAAAATACAAGCTGGAAATAATGTTTTTCATGATGGAAATCATATGGGACAACAAGATACACATGTAGACATATCTTACAAAAAATTTCATCCATCACATATGGACTAGCAAGCCATTGCATGCACTCATAAGCTAATTTCCGGATCTGGGAATACATTTTGTAACTTGTTTTCATACTCTTCCAAAGATAGTGTTGTAACGGAGAAGCCTAAAATTTCAAATCTTGAGGATAGTGAAGATAATGCTCCTATTTTTGATGATGTACTTTATCGTCAAGATGAATATTCCATCCCTATCCAACTTTTGATAAAGAATGTTATAAAGGGTGCATTCCATCTTGGGTATGATTTTGATGGTCGTCATGATGATTTTCAAGTGTTCAACCAAGCATCCATGAAGATTCCAACTTTGTTGTACATGATGATGAATGTTTTCCTATTTTGGTTCATAGCCAAATATAAGGGAAGGACTATTTATGTAAAAAAACAACTTGGGTGGCTCCATTGGTTGTATGATTACACTTAGCTCTTTCATTTTTCTCATGTAGAGTAGGAGTAGGAGGAGGATAATTACTCTACCCTCTTGTCGCTTCCCACCTCTTGTACATCCTATGGGGTGATGTGTGTCCTTAGAATTTTTTTTCATATAGGAAATGGAAAGTTGTGTTCGTAATGCAAAGTGTTATTTTCCATCTCCATTCAAGTCTCATCAACACCATTCAAATGTGTTTTTTCGACGAATTTTCCCATCTTTGCTTAGGTCCAATCATTGCCATTTGTTTTTTTTTTCTCTATTGTATTTTCCATCTCTATTAAGGCCACATCATCATTGATGACTAGCTCATCATCAATGTCATGTTCAACATGGAGGGTGATAGATATACATGATGACAGTATCATAAAATAATAACTAGTACTACCAATAGGGATAATTAGGTTCAAATTAAATAGTCGAATAGGTTCACCATACCCAAACTTATTGTTTGAACATCACTGATAGAAATTCCATCATTGTCTTCTCAATGAAAGGAAGTGTAGAACTACTTTCATAAAACATAGGTGGCATAACAAACTAACAACATGTACTTGACAAGATAAATGAAATAATGGTAACAAGACAAAAAAGTTAACATAATACACAAGGAACAAATGTAATGATGTTAGCTTAACATGATGAAATTCATAATGTCAACATGACATGAACATTGACAATATGAAATAGGGCTCCTAGAAATGCATACAAATAACACAAATCCATGAACATACAGGAAGTAGAGAAAATAACACAATTCATGGGAAAACTTACCACATCATTTGCTCTTCATTCAAGATCCTTTGTATTGGACATGTTGATTACTTTATTACAATCATGCACTGCATGAATAACATAAAATTTATAATAATTACAAGGAAAACACCAATTAGTGGACGTTTTTGTGGAACCACTTCTTCCTTCTCCATTTTTAGTGTGGGTTTCTAGCAAAGGTAGGAAACCAGAGGTTTTCGCAATTTTTTTTTTTATCAATACACCTAAATTGTTATGTTGAACTAGGTTTCTAGCAAAGGCATGCAACCAGATGTTTTGGCAGAATTTTTTTTATTGATGCGCCTAAATTATTATGTTTTACCGGTGTCCTTTAATATCTAAATCGTTGGTGATCCATGGCTACAAGTGCATTGGAGCAACAACATGTCAAAAATACATCAGTTCTAAACATTGTTCAAGACACATTGATGATCCACTTTGGTCTAGGTGCACCAATGCTTCTATACCAATGTGCACCCAACTGTAAAAAACACAAAATACAGTAGTGTTCCACTTTGGTTCCAAAAAATTTGTGCTCCATGACCCATGTGCACTAGAGTGCTAATAGCCCAAAAAGACATCAGTGCTTCGCTTCTGTATTGGTATATTGTTTCTCCTATTTGGTATGGGTGAACCAATACTCCTATACGATGTAGGTGCATCGATGCTCTTCTTTAGTTATGGGTGCACTAGTGCTCCTAATACACCAAATCACTGAACAATAATGTCCCTAATGCTTGATATTAAGGAATAAAGAAATTATATTAATGTCCACAATATACCAACAACACCAAGAAAATCTACACAAAATTAAGTAAGAAATACATCTTATAGTTTCTTGCTTTTCATCGATTTGGTCACATGTAATTAAGCTTTCCCAAAATGCAACACTGATTATTACTCAAATACTAGTTCTTTGCTAAATAAAATTTCAATTCCCAATGATCATATTTCCCCCTTCCCAGCTATAAATAGGAATAAAGAAAATTGGAATTTCTATGGACCATTCCCCCTCCAAATTCTTCCTCACTACCGTCTTAATATGTCAGTGCAATATTTTCCGTGGATCAAACAGTGGGACATTTTTCTTCCTACACAAATCTAATAAGGTTATTACCCTCCTATGCAGAAATGACTTCATATACCTGTTTGTTTCGGATTTCACATTGTAAAAAAGGGATGCCTACTTCATTACATAAAGTTTAAGAACTTTGTTATCAAAGGTTGACATATCCACAAACTATGCTAACTAGATGCATAGAATGAAAACATCTTGTATGTTATTGCCATCTTCACCTCTAGATCAGATATAGGTTATGAAATTTATTTTGGGAAACTAAAGTGGACTGGCATTCACTAAGACCTCTTCTTAAACATAAAACACCATGTCCATGACACAATGAAAATACACAATGAAAATAATGGTAATGCTCTCTTTCATGTGAGACACAATGAAAAATGTCACAAGACTTTCAAAGTTGCATATATCATGTCACAAGATTTTGGAAGTTGCATCAATAAGAGAAGCTGAAATTATCATTAAGTGTATAACAAAATTACATTCACAGATATATACAAGCCATAGAAATATCCTTGTGTTACACATTATTTTCATCATCCCTATGATCGTTAATGATGTAAACCTATCTGTTTCCTTCAGAGGGGTCAGTGGCCTGAGTTCCTGAAGAAAGAAGAGAGAAGAACTTTTCCTGAGAAAAGAAGTTGCATTCTCCTTTGTAAAAACCCTATTAAAGAGGATGTTCACAGGTTTCTATATAGGCAGGGTGCGAGAATGCCTAATTCTCATAGGCTTCACCATAGCTGGGTTGCAAGAGGTTCGCAGGTTGCTCTATAGGCAAGGTGCAAGAATGCTTACACGTGGAAAAAACGAGTGTTTTCTCAAATCTTCTAGAAGGAGAAACTTCCATGGTGAGGTGGTATCCGAATGGCTTGGATCTTACTTGCTTTCATGATTTAGTGGGATCATCCTAACCTCCTCACCTTATCCTCTTCAACTTATAAAAGGAGAGGAGCTCTCATGGAGAAGGGCTAAGTTGGATTTGGCTTGGAATTATTAGCTTGGTTGGAGTGTCTTTGAGTTTTGCCTTTTTCAAGATAGATTGTGAATATTATCAGATCTATGATTTTAGAATTCTTGGAGTGGAAGTGTGTGGGTAACGAAGGACAGTTGGAAGGGACCTTGCGACATCAAGGACATGGTTGTACTCTCTCTTTCACATTTAATAAGATATAGTAATATAATTCTTTCCTATAAAGCTTATTGTGTTTCATTGTATGATTCCTTGATCACATACATAGGTTTATATTGAGTTTATGCTATTACTATCACTTTGGTTGGTTGTGCTCTTTTGCAGGATCATCATTGTATGAGTGTTGGAATAGAGCTAGGATGGTGATGGCAAGAAGAAGCGACGTTTAAATGGTATGTCACATATCCCTCTTTAGTTAGTAAATTTAATATCTAAAACTTAAGGAAAGTGTCACATTCTGGTGTGTTTTGTTCTAGATCTAGGTGGATCTAGGGAGATCAGTTAGTGTCCGTGACGTAAGCTGCCCTCGCGACAACCCGCTCTCACCAGGACCTTCTTGTCTCATAGGCCCGAAGAGTCAAATCTCTTCCAACTCCCACTCGGGAGTCTTCACCACCCACAGTAACTCCTGCCACAATCTCCTTTCACTTCTTGGGAAATCGGAACTCGCGAGTTCACGAGTTCAGCGCTTACAATATCGGGTCTTTCTCTTTCCTGAATCCCGATGGTCAAAAGTCAACGGTTTGTCTTCCGTCGGGGATTTCCCTATCGGGAAATCAACACTTTCGATGCAACAATATACTTACGCCACAAAACACCAAACCCCGAAATCCAATGACACCTGTCCTCCACCAGACCTTGTGGTCCCACGTTGCCACGTTACTTCCTCCTCTCGTGCGATCGGGGATCACGGGATCGTGATTTCTTCGGTCGAAGTTCCTTTGCAACGTAAATCCCCGAATGTCGAACCCTGACCTCTCGGGATCTCATGCCACCTGTCCCTGCTCTGATCGACGACTTCCGTTAATTCGGGAAATCACAACTTGCGATTCCGACGTGCATGCAACTCTCGTCTCACCAAACGTCGAACACCGAATCTCGATGGGCGTTAGTCCTCCCTCCTGCACTTATGGACTAAACCTCGCGCAGGTTCTCCACAATCGAATGGTTAACGGGATTTCGCGATTCCAGCCCGGGAATCCCGTCCGTTGATTATCCCTCTCGAAGAATCCTTTCGCTCCAAAGCTTCTCTAGTTCGGAGCTTCTCCTGGGTTTGTTCCACAATATTTGGAAGGAACTCCCCCTCCTGAGCTTGGTCCACTCTGACTTCTTTAGAGACCTTTCCCATGCTGTGTGCTCAACCTTCAACAACACTCAAAGTGTCGAGGTCTTCAAATTTCGTGCACTCACCTGCAACAGAAATCTCTGACTTCTTTTCTCAGACTAGCTGCTGAGACTCCCACCTTGGCCTACACTTCACCTACACGGCTCTGTCAACCCAATCCAACTTCTGGGTGACCAAGAATGAGATTTTAACCACTGAGCCCCCTCAATCCACTCTATGCGGAGGAATTCAACTGCACTCTATGCAGGAACCTCTTGGATCAAACAGAGAAACAATTGAAACTCATTCTCCTCTCTCTCAAACTTCAGTAAACCTCTGAAATCACATGCACAACATATTCAAAAGAAAATGCATACAAAGGAAACAAACATACATAAGCATATAAGCACATACACAGAGAAAACAACACCAATCATGAAATTGAATCAAAAGCTCTTTCTATTAATCCAATCTGTACATGAGGGCTCTACACAAATTCTCTGCTCTGTTCTTCTCTTCAGAATGCTTCCAATCTAGAATAATAATAATACAATGTACAAAGGAGGGTGCCTATATTCCGTTTTCCCTCTCGAATTCTCTATCTATCAATTCTACAATTAATTCCTATCTAACAGCATTAAAATCTATTAATTGCCTTCCTATCTACAATACAATAAAAGTGAGCTTCTTTAAATGTGTCTTCATTAAAGAACGACGTAGCTACATCAAGGTGAAATTCAAAAAGAAGTTTGTTGGCTTGTCTAGCTGTCTTTTCCCTGCTCCACACGCTGGCTCGCTTGATGAGGTGTGGATGCTTTTGCATCATACTCCTCGGCTTGAAATATTTCATGGGCTCCTGTCCATGAGCTCGTGCACGGTGTGTCCATGCTTCTGTATAACTACCTCAGTCTCCCAGCTGGCATCCTCCACTGGGTGATTCTTCCACTTCACCAGGTATTCCAAATACTGCTTTCGTTTGGTCTTCTTACCTGCTCGCTTGTCCAGTATGCACTCCATCTGAGGCTTCTGTGCAACTGGCAATTGCTTCTGCCACTGGACCACTAGCTCTTCAATTCTAGCTTCTTATTCTCCATCCCTGTATGGGTATAAATCCGAAATATTGAATATCGGAGATATCTCGATGCCCTCTGGCAACTCAAGCTCGTATGCATTCTCCCCGAATTTCTTCAGGACTCTGCACGGTCCGATTTTCTTCATCTTGAGCTTGTTGTATGTTCCCCTTGGGAACCTTTCTTTTCTCAAGTGCGCCAGAATGATATTACCAACTTCAAACTGAATTTGTCTCTTCCTCTAATCAGCTCTGCGCTTATACTCTTGATTTGATTTCTGTAGTCGATGTTTCACCTGCGTGTCAAGTTCCCGCATCGCTTCAACGAACTCTTCAGCACGAGCACTGCTAGTCTCAGCCTGTTCTGACTCCCTAAGTTCAGAAACTCCTCTCGGTTGTGTCCCATACAAAATTTGGAATGGACTCTTACCTGTACTCCGATTCACCGAATCATTGTATGCAAAGTCTGCCTGTGGCAATATCTAGTCCCAACTGCTATGGTATTCCATTACCAAGCCTCTCAACAGATCTCCCAGACTTCTGTTGACTACCTCGGTCTGCCCATCTGTCTACGGATGATAAGCTGAACTAAATGCCATATTAGTTCCCAGATTCTTCCATAGCGTCCTCCAAAAGTGACCTATGAATTTTGTATCCCGATCCGAGACTATGCTTCTCGGCAACCCATGCAATCTAACAATCTCTTTGAAAAACAAATTTGTGATGTGGGTTGCATCACTGGTCTTATGACACAGAATGAAATGTGCCATCTTTGAGAGCCTGTCTACCACCACAAAAATGGAATCAACTCCTCGTTGCGTTCTCAGCAAACCCAAAACAAAATCCATACTAATGGCTTCCCATGGCCTTTCGGGTATGGGCAACAGCTAATAGAACCCTATGTTCTGCTTTCGGCCCTTTGAATGTTGACATATCATGCACCTGTCAACAAACCTTTTCACATCTGCTCGCATGCCCGGCCAATAATATGATTCGCTCAGTTTGGCGAACGTTTTGTCATGTCCAAAATGACCTGCTAAGCCTCCACTGTGCTTCTCCTTCAGTAGATTCTCCCTCATGGAGCAATCTAGAATGCACAACTGATTTCCTTTAAACAACAATCCATCCTGGATCATATATTCTAGCCACGGACTCCGATCCCTGAGAACTGGATTCTCAGCTGCTTCGTATGCTTCTCCGAAATCTGCATCACCTGCATACATATCTTTTAGATTTTCGAAACCCAAGGTTTTGACTCTGAACTCCTACAACAACAAACATTTCTGGCTCAAAGCATCAGCTACTTTGTTAGCAGTCCCTGAAATGTGTTTGATCACAAATGTAAAATTCTGCATGTACTCTACCCATTTCGCATGCTTCTGGTTCAACTTCTCCTGTTGACTCACGAACTGCAATGCGTGATTATCGCTATACAAAACGAATTCCTTGGGTATCAAGTAATGCCTCCACTTCTTTAATGCCTGTATGATGGCATAGAACTCTTTATCATATGTGGAGTATTTTAACTTCGCATCATCCAACTTCTCGCTGTAATATGCTACAGGTCTGTCATCCTGACTCAAGACCCCTCCAACAGCATATCCATTGGCATCACATTTCACCTGGAAGGTTTTCCAAAAATCAGGCGACACCAGAATAGGTTGCTCTGTTATCTTTCGCTTCAACAGATTGAAGCTCCTTTCAACCTCTTCTATCCAGTGAAAAACTTGATGCCGTTTCTTCACTGTGTCCATCATTGCTGCACTAATTCCACTGAAATTCCGAATGAATTTCCTGTAGAAACTAGCCAAACCATGAAAGATCCTTACCTCAAAAACATTCCTCGGCGATGGCCAATTCTTTATCACTTCAACCTTCTCAAGATCCATCTTCAATTCATTCAATGAGATTACAAAACCCAAATAAATGAGTTCTGCCTGCATGAAGGAACACTTCTTCAAATTGATCAACAGCTTCTCCTACTGTAGCCTCCTCATCACAATGGCCAAATGTCTCAAGTGTTCAGCCCTTGACTTACTGAAAATCAGTATGTCGTCCAAATATACGACCACAAATTTGCCAATGAATTCCCTCAGGACTTCATTCATCAGCCTCATGAATGTGCTCGGTGCATTTGTCAAGCCAAACGGCATGACCAGCCATTCGTACAAACCCTTGTTTGTCTTGAATGTTGTTTTCCATTCATCTCCTTCCCTCATCTGGATCTGATGATATTTGCTCTTGAGATCAATCTTCGAAAAAAAAAATTCCCCACTCAGGCAATCCATCAGATCGTCCATTCTCGGCTATGGAAATCTGTATCTGATGGTGATCTTATTAATCACCGTGGATTCTGTACACATCCTCCAGCCTCCATCCTTCTTTGGACTCAGTACTGTCGGAATAACACATGGACTGAGACACTCTCTGACCAGTCCTTTGTCCAGCAGATCCTGTACCTGCCTTTTGACCTCCTCGTTCTCCTGAGGTGTCAATCTGTACGCTGCCTTGTTTGGCAAACTTGCTCCAGGTATGAGATCAATGTGATGACTCACACTTCGCATCGGTGGCAATGAATGAGGTATGTCGTCCATGATGATATCAGTGAACTCTCCCAACAGTTCCTGAATCTCCTCCGGCAAGTCGTCCACTCTTGTGCTTGTCAGAACAATCCTCGGCTTCCTAACAACAAAGAATTGTGGATCTTCATTCTTCTCCATCTCTGTGAGAAGTTCCTTCCCACTCATGAGAAGTATTGTGCTGGTTACTTCCGGCTTCACTTATTTATCTTTTATCGGAAGCAACTTATGTAATCTCCCATCTTTCTCCAGAGTGTATGTGTTCATTCTCCCGTCATGAACAACATTCCGGTCATACTGCCATGGTCTACCCAGCAAGATATGACATACGTCCATGGGAATAACATCACACAGAATCTCATCATGATAATTCCCAATTTTAAATTTAACCAAGCATTGTTTAGTGACACTTACCCAGTGTCCTTTCTATAACCATGAGACTTTATAAGGACTCGGGTGTCTAGTTGTTTCCAGCTCTAGCTTTTCCACCATCTCGGTCGAAACGAGATTTTCGGTGCTTCCACTGTCAACTATGACTTTTCATTTTCTGTCCTTGGCTGTACAAGCCATTCTGAACAGTCTTCTCCTTTGCACTGCGCTCTCCACCTCCTTCTCAGGTGCTAAAAGAACTTTATGCATCCCAAGCGATCTCCCGCTGTATGCATCTTTTGTCTCAGCATCACGCCTCTGCGCCTCTGTGATGTGAGCTTCACCTTTGTCCACCTTCCTATCTGGACAGTCAACGGCTTTGTGTCTATCTTTTCCACATGTAAAACATGTGATGATTCCTCCTCGTCCTCTTCCCCTACCTCGGGTACGAGGAATAGCGTTCACGTCAGCATATCCGCAACCCTGCTCGGTATGCTGCCTCCTCAGCTCAGCATATTGCTGCCTTTGTTCATTTTGTGGCTGCCTCTGCTGTGAGGTTCCACCTCTCTCCAGCTTTCCCTGAGGTCTCTGCCATTCCTCCTTGGGATTTTGAGTTCTTTCTTGGGCAACTGCTTTGCCTCTAGGCTGACTCCTGCCTCACCCTCGTTGTCCTTGCTTGCGGCTCAACTTCTCTTCGGCCTTCAGAGCCATCTGGTACGCATCCTCGACGGTTCAGATGGTAACCATGCTCAATTCATCCCGAATGTCATACCTAAGACCATTCAGGTATCTTGCCACCTTTTCATCATCGCTCTCTCTATGACCTACTCTGATATTGAGTCTGTAAAACTCCTCGGTGTACTCCTTCACCTTCATCAGCTTCTATCTCAGGTTTTTCATACGCCTGAACAGAGTGATCTGGTAATCTCTCGGGATGAATTTTGCCTTAATCTTGGCGATCATCCGATCCCAGCTCTTGATCTTCTTTTTTCCTTTGCAGCGCCTATCCACCTGCAACTCATCCCACCATAAGGCTGCATGTCCTTTCAACTTTGTAACTCCATGCCTTACGTTCTTGTCCTCTTCGATATCCTCATAATATAGGTAGGTGTCGAGCGCTCGGATCTAATCCAGCAACTCTTCTGCATTTAGACTTCCCTCATAAACGAGAATGTCCATTTTAGTCTTTGAGCTCATCCTGGCGATGGCTCTAATCAACCTCTCTGTTGAGGCATCTTCTACTGTGACCTCTTCAGCATCGTGTCTAGCTTCCTCTTCCACCTCGGAATCACTGAACTCTACTGCACCAGCTCTGCGTCTCTACGCAGTCTCCATCTCCTCAAGCCTTGCTCGAAGATCTTGCATCTGTCACTCCATTTTGGGATTCCCTCCCGACCTTCCTCTTCTTCGGGCATCCATGTCTTCACGATTAGGCGACTACCTTTCTCTTTTGGGAGGCATGGTGTAATCCACTTCTCTCTGCTACCGGAACAAAGAGAACTCCTCTCCCGCTCTGATACCACTCTAACGCAAGCTGCCTTCGCGACAACCCGCTCTCACTAGGACCTTCTTGTCTCACAGGACCAAAGAGTCAAAGCTCTTCCAACTCCCTCTCGGGAGTCTTCACCACCCACAGTAACTCCTACCACGATCTCCTTTCACTTCTCAGCAAATCGAAACTCGCGAGTTCGCGAGTTCAGCGCTTACAATATCGGGTCTTTCTCTTTCTCGAATCCCGATGGTCAAAAGTCAACGTTTCCTCTTCCGTCGGGGATTTCCTTATCGGGAAATCGGCACTTGCGATGTAGCAATATACTTACACCACAAAACACTGAACCCTAAACTCCGATGACACCTGTCCTCCACTAGACCTTGTGGTCCCACGTTGTCACGTTACTTCCTCCTCTTGTGCGATCGGGGATCGCGAGATCGCGATTTCTCCGGTCGAAGTTCCTTTGCAACATAAATCCCTGAATGTCGAACCCTGACCTCTCGGGATATCATGCCACCTGTCCCTGCTCTGATCGACGACTTCCGTTAATTCGGGAAATCGCAACTCGCGATTCCGACGTGCATGCAACTCTCGTCTCGCCAAACGCCGAACGCCGAATCTTGATGGGCGTTGGTCCTCCCTCCTGCGCTTATGGACTAAACCTCACGCAACTTCTCCACAATCAAATGGTTAATGGGATTTTGCAATTCCCTCCCGAGAATCCCGTCCATTGATTCTCCCTCTCGAAGAATCCTTTCTCTCCAAAGCTTCTCCCATTCGGAGCTTCTCCTGGGTCTATTCCACAATATTTGGAAGGAAATCTCCCTCCTGAGCTTGTCCCACTCTGACTTCTTCAGAGACCTTGCCCACGCTGTGTGATCGACCTTCAACAACACTCAAAGTGTTGAGGTCTTCAAATTTCGTGCACTCACCTACAACATCTCTGACTTCTTTTCTCAGACTAGCTGCTGAGACTCCCACCTTGGCATGCACTTCACCTACATGGCTCTGTCAACCCAATCCAACTTTTGGTTGAGTGAGAATGAGAGTTTAACCACTGATCCCCCTCAACACACTCTATGCGGAGGAATTCAACTGCACTCTATGCAGGAATCTCTTGGCTCAAACAGAGAAACAATTGAAACTCATTCTCCTCTCTCTCAGACTTTAGTAAACCTCTGAAATCACATGCACAGCATATTCAAAAGCAAATGCATACAAAGGAAACAAACATACATAAGAATATAAGCACATACACAGAGAAAACAACACCAGTCATGAAATTGAATCAAAATCTCTTTCTATTAATCCAATCTGTACATGAGGGCTCTACACAAATTCTCTGCTCTGTTCTTCTCTTCAGAATGCTTCCAATCCAGAATAATAATAATACAATGTACGAAGGAGGGTGCCTATATTCCATTTTCCCTCTCGAATTGTCTATCTATCAATTCTACAATTAATTCCTATCTAACAACATTAAAATCTATTAATTGCCTTCTTATCTACAATACAATACAAGTGCGCTTCTTTAAATGTGTCTTCATTAAAGAACGACGCAGCTACATCAAGGTGAAATTCAAAAAGAAGTTTGTTGGCTTGTCCAGCTGTCTTTTCCCTGCTCCACACGTTGTCTCGCTTGATGAGGTGTGGATGCTCTTGCATCAGTCCACACCTACTAATTTATCCAATAACAAAATTGGCAACTCCACTGGGGAACAGATTGTTTCCTAGTTAGTCTAGTTTCCCTTCCTTTGATTGCTTGTTTTCTGGTTTCTGAGTCTGTCGGACATCCATCCAGACTCTCTAGATCTAGAATTTCACTTAGATTCCCTTTCCCTTTTCAAAATTTTCTTTTATTACAAACATTCTCGCACTATACCTCTCTACAGCCTGCGAAAACCATTGATTTTCACACCCTGCTGTTAGACCCAGTGCGAACTTCTCGCACCCTACTAGTGTCTAGCCTGCGAGAATACCTAATTCTCACACTGTACTCTACTGCTAGACTATGAACTTGTTTGTCAACTTTTTGGATTGGGTCTTGACATCTTTTGATGACCCAGTTTTGCTTTGATTAGCTGGATTGAACTTTTGGAGCCTATATTGATATGTTTACAGCCTGCTTGACATTCTTTAAATTTCTTTTAGAAATCTTTGTTTTGTTTGTTTTTGAAGGATTAGTCTCTTTCTTTGAGTGTATTTCAATTACAAAGCATGTGTTTTCTTTAGGATTGTTTAGGGAAAGATCAGATTTCTTCTGAATAGTTCACTTTAAAAGAAAACTTTTAGTTTGGGTTTCTTTGTTTTAAGAAAGTTCATTATTGATTTTAGGGAAATTTTTGAAACAAAAAGATTGAATTTCTTTCTTTATATTAGATTGGGGGCATCCTTTCATTTGAAGTAGCGAAATTGCATGATCCTTGGCATTGGTGTACAGTACCTTTTTCTCATTTCTTGAGAATCTTGATATTGATGAGTTTAATATATTTTGGGACATTGTGTATATGGGAATGATAAATGTTTTCTACTTCTCATAGCATAGCTTTCATCGAAATGAAAAGATTGCAACTTCATCTCTTTGCATAACTTTCGATCTGGTCAAAACACTATATTGTTCATGCCATTTTCCATTTGAGTAATAACAACCTTAAAAATAAAGCGCTTATAAAAATTGATTAGACATTTTTTATATTTTCTGGTAGCAAACCTACACTAGATTAGTTGTAGGGCTCTGGAATAGGTGTGAAAGATAACTTTCCAAATCTATAAACAAACATAGTATCTTGTCATAGGGAGAGTTAAATCCACTTACTTCATTTTGTCCTGGGAAGCCCTTCTCACACAAGGGTCAATCACGAGGTCGCATTGAGACTGGCAAAGTTACTCAACCTGCTTTGTTGGTCTTGGTGTAGGGATTGCACATATTATGGGGGTCATTTGAAGGTATACCCACAATGATGAGTGGAAGGATTTCAAGTTGATTTCGGGCTAGATACCCTGCCCTTGCACATGGATCGGACTGCCAACTGTTTCCCCAGGCATCATTGTAGTAATTGGTAACCTTAGTCACCTATCTCTCTAGGTTATTTACATGAGGTGACTGTGGAGGGGAAAGTCTTCACGGTACCTGGAATCAACGTTGGCCCAACTCACTCGGCCTTTTTGGAGGGTATACCCATGATTATGTGTGAGATCTTGCACCAGGGTGTAAGTCCGTTAAGCAGGTCATCAACGTAACTTTTCCACCCGCTCTATCTCAGCCCCTTCTTACATCGTTCCCACGACATTGGATTTCATCACCAACTAGTGTGTTCATTGTGAGAAGGTTTTGTTTTCTTTCTTGCTTACTACATTTTTAGCATGTGTTGTTTGGAAGTTGCATCAAAAGAGAATCTAAAATTATCATTAAGTGTATAACAAAATTACATTCACAGATATATACAAGCCATAGAAATAGCCTTGTGTTACACATTATTTTTGTCATCCCTAGGACTGTTAATGATGTAAACCTATATGTTGCCTTCAGAGGGGTCAGTGGCCTGAGTTCCTGAAGAAAGAAGAGAGAAGAACTTTTCCTGAGAAAAGAAGTTGCATTCTCTTTTGTAAAAACCCTATTAAAGAGGATGTTTGTAGGTTACTATATAGGCAGGGTGTGAGAATGCCTTATTCTCATAGGCTGCACCATAGTTGGGTTGTGAGAGGTTTCCAGGTTTCTCTATAGGTAGGGTACAAGAATGCTTACATGTGGGAAAAACGAGCATTTTCTTGAATCTTCTAGAAGGAGAAACTTCCATGGTGAGGTGGCATCTGAATGGTTTGGATCTTACTCGCTTTCATGATTTAGTGGGATCATCCTAACCTCCTCACCTTATCCTCTTNNNNTTATAAAAGGAGAGGAGCTCTCATGGAGAAGGGCTAAGTTGGATTTGTCTTGGAATTATTAGCTTGGTTGGAGTGTCTTTGAGTTTTTCCTTTGTCAAGATAGATTGTGAATATTATCAGATCTATGCTTTTAGAATTATTGGAGTGGAAGTGTGTGGGGAATGAAGGACAGTTGGAAGAGACCTGACGAAATCAAGGCCATGGTTGTACTCTCTCTTTCACATTTAATATGATACAGTAATATGATTCTTTCCTATAAATCTTATTGTGTTTTATTGTATTATTCCTTGATCACATACATAGGTTTATATTGAGCTTATGTTAATACTATCACTTTGGTTGGTTGCATTCTTTTGCAAGATCATCATTGTATGAGTGTTGGAACAGAGCTAGGATGGAAATGGTGAAAAGAAGCAATGTTTAAATGGTATGTCACCTATCCCTCTTTAGTTAGTAAATTCAATATCTAAAACTTAAGGAAATTGTCACGTTCTGGTGTGTTTTGTTCTAGATCTAGGTGCATCTAGGGAGATCAATTAGTGTCCGCACCTAACGATTTGTGTGATAACACCTTGTGTATATTATCAACTATATAATGTACATCTAACTATCTTATAAAATTATTACATGACATCATGAATTTCTTTTAGTCTTCTTTTTTGCTTTCTAGTGCTTAAGCAAATCATCAATGTCCATGTCTTCATTTACTAAGTGCTTTTTAGCAGATGATATCATTTTAGTCCTTTCACACTGAGTACGTCTGGTCTCGTACCCACGACGTCGATGCTGCTGTGAGGGGCCATCACCTAAAAAAATTAAAAAAATTGAATTTATATGGGCTATTTTTAAATGTCGTTGAAGTAGTTCATTAATATTAAAAAAAGATCTGCAATGTAATTATTTACCTGGTCCTCTAGTCGGCACCATTAGAATGGTTTTCGTACTGTTCACTTGATCTTCAGGTCGAGGATGATCATCTATGACACTCTATGCCATTGAAATGTCAAAATTTATAAGTACAAAATTATTAAGTATATGATTAATATATAGACATTTTACCATCATGGGCCTCATTCACAAGAACATCTTGGGGTTGCACCTCACTAGGATGGGACTGCTGGGGAGCACCATGATCTTCTGGTTGCGTTTCACTATCAATGCTCTATTGTTTAGTACTAATGGTAGGGTTGATAATGTTTCTCCCCTGATTAAAACAAAGTAAGACATTAAATTATAGATGATATCAAACATTTACATCTTTTATAAGTAACAAAAGGTTAATGTGGACTGATTTTTATTTACCTTATCCAGCAAATTGGATCTTCAGGTCTACCCCATGATTTTCCTTTGATCAACCACGGATTTATAACTGTATGTGTAACCAAGTTGGAAGTCTTCCTTCGTGGTCCAGTTCCGAATTCATCACCCTACATTGCATACGGGTATGGTTTTTTAATGTTTTTGGCTGCAATTACCTTAAAGTTGTAAGGTGATACAATTAATATTCTTAAGATGTTCGAGTACTTATGATTCATGACTGTAACCTCAGGTAGCCGCCTGGGCCTAGCTTGTGTTGGCCATGTTTGGCAATCCTTTCTTTGGTTTCCTTCGAAGTGTCAGGAAACCTATCATCAAAATTTTCAAGTATGTTATATATAACAACACTTTTATTTAGATCTAAAGAAAAATAAAGCTAGTATTGAATTCAAAAAATTGTAATTTACCTTGGTGTACCAGTTATTTGTTTTTCTAATTTTCTCAAAATCTTCTCTTTTGCATCATCAATGATCGCCTTCCACTCTCTCTCTGGAATTGAGGGAGGGCACTCATACCTAGGATTTCTTGCCAAGCTTCATCTATAAACATCCTAGGTATATTTTAAATATTCACCGACTGCAAATGTGACCACTTTTGTATTGAACGTGTCTACACCAAAGAGGCCTTCAAGATAATCCATAAGTTCCTTTTTGAGGTTGGAATTCTGGCAATTCCACCTCATGCATAAGGTTGCCCC
>JZKD02S1635413.1:125237-183969 GCA_000966675.3 Picea glauca | reverse complement strand
TTGTGGTAAAACTAGGGAGATTTGTATGTGTCTGCACTTACCGATTTGTCTGATAACAAAATTGGTCACCATAATGGGGAACATATTGTTTTCCTAGTATTATTGCTTCCTTGATGGTCTACCTGGGTTATGTTTTGTAATTCGCTGGGTGATCCTGTATGACTCATTGACTATTGAATTCACTGAAAAACTTTCATTCTTTTAAATTTTTCCATCTTTGTGTTGTTTGATGCACCCTTCCTTTAGACATAGTACGACATCGTCACACTGTAATGTTCTTTGGCTTGCATTGATCCAGATTTGTCGCACTGTGTTAGTCTATTAGCCTGCGATGATTATGTGAAAAAAAAATTGATGGTTTTTTCCTTGCCCAAATCTTAGATAAGTCTTTGGGGTGATTTGTTAGGTCTGATTACAGTCTGCTTGACAGCTTTGAATATGATTTTATCCATTCTTTTCTTTTTTTTTATCTTGTTTTCTTTTGAAATATTCGATCTCTTGCTTTGATTGTCTTTCAGTTACAAAGCATTTTTTTTCTTTAGAATTGTTTAATGAAAGAACACTTCTTTTTTCTGAATAGTTCATTTTAAAAGAAAAACTTTAGTTTGGGTTGATTTTGTTTCGATATGTTTTCCTATAGATTTTAGTTTCCTTTTAGAAATAAAACTTTTAATGCTTGATTTGCATTAGTTGGGGGACTATTTTAAATTTGTGTAGTGAGTTAGCATTTATTTTGCATCTTTCACGAAAGAAATATTGCATTTAGGCATTTGGCAATTAGGTGTTATTTGTTAAGAGAAAGTTGAACCTCTTATCCATCCCATAAGTAGGATTCATTGAAAAGAAAAAGACTTGCATCTCATTATTTTGCATTATTCTAGAGTCGAGTCTAAAACATCATGCGTTTCACTTTCGCACCCTTCCGTAAACAACAAACTTAAACTAAAATGCTTATAAAAATTGATTAAACATTTTATATTTTCTGGTAGCAAACCTACATTAGCTTAGGGTGCAGGGCTTTGGAATAGGTTGAAAGGATAACTTTCCAAAGCTATCAAACAAACATAGAATATTTTTCTAGAGAGTGGTAAATCCACTTATTACATTTTTTCTTGGGAAGCCCTTCTCACACAAGGGTTAATCACGAGGTCGCATTAAGGCCAACATAGTTACTAACCCTGCTTTGTTGGTCCTTGTGTAGTGGTTTCACATATTATTGGGGTCACTTGAGAAAAAAACCCTGTGTGATCCTTCTCAAGTCAATTTCGGGCTTAGTTACCCTACCCTTGTGCCTATATTAGACTATTGATTGTTTCCCCATGCATCATTGTTGCATTTGGTAACTTTAGTGGCCTTTCCTTAGGGTAATACATGAGATGATGGTGAAGGGGAAGTCTTCACTATACCTGGAATCGACATTGGCCAAACTCACTTGAGCTCCTTGGAGGGTAAATACACATTTATTGTGTGGAAGCTTTCACCAAGGCGTAAGTATGTTAAGAAGGTTGTAAACATAACATTTCCACCCACTCTATCTCAACCCTTTCTTACATTGTTCTTCTGATGTTGGATTTCATCACCAACTAGTGCATTCATTATGAGAAGGTTTTGTTTGTTTGTTTGCTTCCTAGATTATTTAGAGTGTGATGTTTGTTTCCCCTTATAGGCCTTAGGTTAGATCCATATTTATGGCATCTGTACCTGGAACGAACAATGAAGGAACCCATTTTCTAGGTGAACCTTTTGTTTTTCCTTCTTACAGAAACATTGGTCCTCCTTACATTGCTACTTAGAACCTTACAGGTCCCACAATTGGGTTACCAGTATGGTTTTTTTCCACTCAGGTAATCTCAGATGCAACAAGTGCTTCATTTGTAATCACTTCCCCCCAAGAACATCAACCTCATGTTGACCCTTCACCTTCTTCACCAGTAAGATCTTCTTCGTCTTCTTCACTTGTAAGGTGTTCTTCTATTTCATAGTCTTCATCGAGCAAAATCTATAAATCTAGTAACCCAGTGAATAAGAAGAAGAGGTGTTTCAGGATTAATCCGTAAGTGCGGACATGAACCGATCTCCCTAGATCCACCCAGATCTAGAACAAAATAGAATATAATACTACACTTTCCCTAGATCTAGCCTATTGAATGAACTGAGAGATAAGGATTATAGGCATACCTTGTGAATGCTTTCCTTAGGTCTCTGTTGTTCCAAGATTTACTCCATTTCTCTTGCACCGTTCAGATCACAATAGTACAAACCAATCGAAGTATAGGCAGATTAATATATTCAATATCTAGTCTATACATATGATCAAGGAATTATGTAATAAAGAGACATCATATTTATGGGAAAGGGACATATTACTGTATTGAATTAATTGAAAGTGAAACTTACAACCTGAGCCTTAATGTCGTAGGTCTCCTTTCGATGGCTCCTAGCTCTGACACACACACTTGCTCATGCATGAAGAAACTCAACCACTTGTGATGACCTTGCTGTAGTCTCTTGCTGCTGTAGCATCAGTCCTTCATACAGGCTTTCAACAATTCTCCAATCAATCTCTTGCTAGCTTGCTTCTAACCTTTTCAATGAGTAATGTCCTCAATATATAGGAGAAGATAATTTAGTTACTTGGATAGGAAATGATCCCAAGATATCTGGAATGCCAGCACTTGAACAACCATTCGTTAGCCAACTCATTCTTCTCAAAGATTCTCTTCTAGAAGGCTCGAGAACTTCATATTTTTCCTCTTTAAGAAGATGTTCGCACCCTGGCTGTTATTACCGTGTGAACTATTCGCACCCTAGCTTGATGCAGCCTGCGAGAATTAGGCATTCTCATAGGCAAGTATATAGGCAGCCTGCGAACTTCTTGAAAAATATAGTTTCTGGAAGCAGACAAGTGCAACTTTTCTCAGAAAAGTATTCTTATTGAAGAGCTTGATTTTCCATCATCATGACATCATCATAACCTCATCATGATGACCAAAATTGTGGATAACAAGAGGAAAAGGAAGATTAAGAAGAAGAAAAATAAACAAGGGTCCAAACTTCCAACCACTTCCAGACATGTTGAAAAAAAAATAGTTACTGATAATCGTGTTGGGAGTGTTGATGATGCCAAGATCACCCAAAGAACCTGTAAGCCCAAGTACCCTTGCAGGATTTATAAGGGTATCCATATTCTTAAGTATTTCCTTGATCTATCCAAGGTTATAGAATCATGGTCTACATGCCCTCGCCAGCTTGTGTCATCAGCCTCTAAAAAACATGTTGGTGACCTCTCGTAAACTAGTCAGGATATCGTTGGGAAAAAGAAAAGTAGAGTCAAGTTCCCATGTAGGTTATGCGGAGGGATTCATCAAACTCAACTTTTACCTCGTATGGATGAAGCCTCAAAATTATAGGAAAACATGATTGCTTCCTAGCCTCAACTTCCAACTGCTTTCCACAGGATTACTCTCAACCCACCTGTAGTTGATGGAATGATCAATCTGGTCCCTTCATCGGCTAGTCTGGTTGATCAGGTAGTCAATTTGGTCATGTCCTTAGTTGAACCAGTTGGCAAAGTGGTCGACACGATCCCATCCTTGGTCGATCCCACTCTCTCTTTAGAGAGTGAAATCCAAGCGGTTGATCCATTTCCATCCGTCGAACCCATTATCCCTTTGGAGAATGCAACCCAAGTGGTCGATCTGATATCATCATCGATCGATCCTACTCTCCCTCTAGAGAGTAAACCTGATATTTCTCATGTTTTTCTTGTTGATACAGACACTACTGTGCTAGTGGTAATTCTTCCTTCTCATGTGGAACCCCCTCCAAGTAATGAGGCCACTATTTTTTATTGGGGTGCGCTAACTGGACCTCATCTTCCCTCTCACATTCCTTTCAAGATTACAGTACAAGTTTGTGGTCGAGATGTTCCTAAGACGCTAATAGATGAAGGTGCATCCGTTAGTATTTTGTCCTCTATTTCTTGGTAAGCTTTGGGTTGTCCTCCACTTGTGTCGGTTACATAGAATCTGTAACCTTTTAACAAAAGAACCAATCAACCTTTATGGAACTTTCCTCAGTTTCCCATAAATTTGGGAGGGAAAGTTTTCCTTATTGATGTTATGGTAGTCCAAGATCCCTTGGATTTCGATTTACTCCTTGGGAGAGATTATGTCTATGCCATGAAAGATATCATGTCCACTCTTTTTCGTGTGATATATTTCCCTCACGATGGAATAATTGTGACTATTGATCAACTTTCGTTTGTTTTCCTTGACTTGAACATCAACTCAATGAACTCCCTCAATGATTCTTATATGCAAATGGTATCACCCCCATCACAGGTTAATTATGTGGCATTGTCTCCCATGCCTTCAGCTGCCAATGAAATGATCCTCTCACTGTAAGCTTAGTCTCTTATGACTTATATCTGGTAGTTGATATGGTGATCTCTTCTATAGGTCTTTTAGAGCTTGATCTCATTACCCCTGTCATGTCGAGGCCCTCGACATGTGTTCCTTCAAGAATGTGTTTCTTCCATCCAATGAAGATCTCTTGGAAGCCATGACCGAGTTTTTTCCCTTGAAATGGTTTCCTTCTGGAGCATTGTCCTCTTGGAAGCCATGATCAAGAAGAGAGATTTGAGCATGGTTTTCTGATTTCAAACTCATTAAAAAATGAAACCATATTTGAGCATGCTTATCTGATGTCAATCTCATTAAAAAATAAAACCATATTTGGGCATGGTTTTCTAATTTCAAGCTCATTAAAAAATGAAACCATCTACGAGGATAGTTTTGCGTCTCTATGGAAACATCGTTAAATAATGAAACAGATCTGATGAGGATATTTTTTTCATATCTATGGAAACCTCGTTAAAAAATGAAACAAATGTTACAAGCATAGTTCATCTCCTGTGTCAAGCTCATTAAAAAATGAAACAGATTCCCCCCCTCTATGTTTGAGTCAAGTCCTTCGTCTAGTATTTGAAGCTTCTTTTCATCCGCCTTTGCAGTTGGACGAAACAAAGCTTGGGGGGAGTTTTCCTATAGCCTCTAGACTTCATGCTGGAGTTAAGCCGCTAGCTTTTTAAGCTGGGGGCAAGCATATTTTCCTCTGGTTCAAGCTTGTGTAAAAATGAAACTAGGTCCAAGCATAGTTTTGTTTAGTTTTAAGCTTGTGTAAAAATGAAATCTATCCCAAGCATAATTTTGTTTTATGTTAAGCTTGAGTAAAAATGAAAACAATCCCGAGCTTAGTATTTTTTCTTTCTCATGCCTGTAAATACCTGAGAATGTAACCGATTATACTTTTATCACTTTTTCATACTCGTAAAGGTTATACGAAAAAGGAACCCCCTGGAGTTCTCTTTAAGCACTTTTCAGACTCTCTAAATATGAAAATATTGTCGAGCAATATTGTTTTCTTTCATGCTCATTAAAGTGAATTAGAAAGAACATATGTTGAGTGGTAGTTTATCTCTTTTTCAGTCTCATCATACTACTTTACGAAAAAGGAACACTCTAATCAAGCATGATTAGAAGAATTTATGGAGTCCTCTTTAAGTTCTTTTCAAACTGCATAAATATGAAAATACCATTGAGTTTACGTTCTTTGGACTCGTGAAACAAACATCGAAAGGCCCATATTGGACTGAACCACTCCTTCCTAAGGTTCATTAAACATACTCTGAGGAACTCATTCAAAGGATGAGCTTATAGTTCAAGAATATGTTATCCTCCTCAAGCTTGTGTAAAAATAAAGAGGTACTCACTAGAAATAGTGGGGGAAAATTGGGAAAGAAATTTATTTAAACCTGTATTCTATGGAAGTAAGTCTCTCTTGAGCATGACACCCTTTCACTCTCTTTATGTTACAGATGGAAAAATCTGCTTGCCTCTTGATCATACTCCTTTATGAGATTACAATTTGGTCTGTGATCCTTTTGTTGAATCAGTGTTGCCAAGACAGTTGTCGTGTTGTCAATATGTTCAAAGAGAAGTTCAACCAAAACAACCTTCTATTGCGTTAGCCATTTCTACAGTCCTTAAGCCTTATATTTCGTCATCCATCCCTGAGTCAGTCATGAATAAATTGTTACTCTGATCTACTTCAAATCTTGTTACCTGTTTCATGTCATTTATGGGGGATACATTAAGGCCCTCCTATGACGACTCTTTTCTTGTCGACTTCAACTCATTATCCAGGAATTAGACTTAGAAACTAATTGGTACCTTGGAAATTACATGCCTCAATGGAAGGTTTCCTTGCATTTGACAACGGGTTTTCATTATTGATCCCTGATCGGGAGATTCCGCCGAGTGTTCGACTTCAACTCATGTATTCACATGGTTAGATTTATACTATAGGGTGGTGGAAATGAAGACCCTGGATCTTTTCTTATAGTTTTAGGTTGCATTGGAGTATATTCATATTGTATTGTTGCATATATCCACAGTGGATGTCTCATGGCTATGTTCAAATTTAAGTCTTTAACACATAGATCCACAATGTATTTTTGGTGGCTATGTTCAGATTTGAGTCATATTGGCATGGATCCATAATGTATATTTGGTGGCCATGACCTTTAGTACTTGACATGGATCTTTGCATGTTGGCATTTATGATTTGATTCATTTGTATTCTGAGTATGGGAATGCCTACCTCAATGATGATATATTATTGTACTGTATTTCCTTATTTGTTGGTAGGTTTCCGACCAATGTGTTCCTTGTTCCCAACACACACTCAATAAAGTATTTAAGCTATCACTTTGTTCTAACTTCATACTTTGAGGGGCTTACTATTACACATTATTTTCATCACCCCTATGACCATTAATGATGTACACCTATCCTTTGTCTTTAGAAGGATCAATGGCATGAATCCCTGAAGAAAAATGAAGACACATTTTCCCAGAAAGATGAAAATTATCTTTTCCTTTATAAAAAACTTATAAAAAGGGATCATTTCACCTTTCTCAGTGTTAAGGGTGCAATGATTTAGGATCAATGCAGGTTTCACTATAGTGGCGTGCGACGTTGTCGCGGTTTACATAGTATTAATGGTGCAATGATATTTTTTACAAATAAAAAGAGCATCTTCTCGACATTTCTAGAATAGAAGCTTCGATGGTGAGGTGGCCTCTGATCGGTTTGGATCTGATTCACATCCCTATTCTAGTGGGATCATCCTAACCTCCTCACCCTATCCTTTTAAGCTTATAAAAGGAGGGGATTTCTCATGGGGAAAGTTAGCTTTTTATATGGTTAGAGAATTTTTGGAACTTCATCTTAGTTACAAAGATTAAGCTAATGAGATATTAGTCTAGCCAAGAGTTTGCAGTGTTTGGACCTATGCTGGCCTTGAGTTTCACTTTTCCAAGTTGTTAGTGTTGTTAGTCATGGGTCAAGTGGTTGCAACAAGAAAAAAAATAAAAATAAATTAGTTGCAACTAGAAGTGTTGAATTTACTATTTGTGGATAAAGTGGTTATAAGTGGACAAGGTGGTTAGAAGTGGGTTATCCCCAAAAGAATGAAGTTGGTTATATAATAAAACCTAGAGGAAGTTACTTGGAGAAGTATAAATAAGAGAGAAATGGTATCTTATGTGTGGAATCTCTTGAAAATGTTGAAGATATTATTTTGTTGAAAGGTTCATTGCAGTTATTTATGGATGCATCAGAAGTTCTGCAAGTATGAGGAAGAACATTCACAGTAGAAAAATCATGGCAGAAAAATCGTGGCAGCAAAATTGCAGCAAAAGATCATGGCAGTAAAATCTTGACAACAAAACCGCTGTAGCAGAACCGTGGCAGCATAATTGTGACAGCATAATCACGGCTACAGAAACAGATCCATAATATATCTACAGGTTCAGATCTGCTACAAAAGTTTTGGTATGATTATATGTTGTCTTGATTCTTAGATTTTCTCATGGTATGGTGAATTCTTGAAGCATTGTTTGTATGGTTGTTGTAAAGTTTGGATATGGTATATGTAGGCTGATTGGTTGAGTGGTTTTGTTCTGATATGGTTGAGGGATATCTATGTTGTGTGGTGGTGTATGCATAAGAAACATACATAGGTTGTTGGATGGTATAGACTTGTTTGTGATTTGGATGATGAGATTGATGAGACAGGTTGAGGTGACAGGTTGTTGTGACATGTTGTGTGTAAAACCCTATTTCCCCCAGTCTGTAAAAATAACTATATTGTGCAAGAACTATGGAAAACTCAAAGATGTGAATGTTTGATTTGACGGACCTTTGTATAAAAGGTTGAAGAATGTAAATTATGTTATGAATATGTGTCGCATGACTGTTGGAAGGGGGATGTGCTAAAAGAGACCACGATGGCTAATGAGAGGTGGTGGAAGGGACCTGGAATGGTTGCGTTAACTTCCACCGAGCCAGCATCGTACTGGTTTTTACTTTCTCAAAGAACAAAGCAATTCTCTAACCCTGGAATGGATTTCTCGTCAGATTGGTAGGTGGGGAGGCTCCTCAATAGTTAATGAGGGGATGGGGGTGAACTTCCCATCAGTAAAATATCTTAGACCTGACCATGGATGGGTAAATTTGTGCCACACACAATCTTGCAGAGAAAAGGCAAGAGAGGAAGTGTGGTAAAGGGTGGAGGGAGAGCGCGTGCGATAGGGATTGCGGAAGAGAGAACTGGAGAAACTCTGGAAACATAGGGAGTTTTGAACATAAGAGAAGGAGAGTAACCTTCTTCCTAGGTTATTTTTCTGTATCAGGAGAAGGAGAGTAACCTTCGTCCTTGACTTCCATTGAGCTGGAAGTAGGAGACTAAATCTCAAAGCATCATGGTCTAGCTCCGGGGTGGCTAGTGGTAAATTTGTTGGGAGTCACTGAGCCTATGGTTGGGTGGAAATGAGCACCCCTCCCAGCAGTTGCATCACACTTGGTGGATCTAATAAGTGTTTTATGCCTTGTATTTTGAATTGAATATCATGAATACATGCTCATGTTTGTATGCCCATAATGATTTCTTTGTGGAATGATTTCCTGGTGTTTTAGACTGGAAATAATGGATGCATGTGTATGCTTACATGCCATAGTTGGTTTCTGTACAAATGATTAAGTCTAGGGCATGAGTTCAGTCCACCAAGAATCCTCTTGTTTTCTTGATTCTCGTAAGATTCTAGGAAGGCTCCTCGAGAGTACTTTTCCCCATGAATTACCCCATAAACCTTGGAACCACACCGAACCTTTACCCAAATACTCAACTAAGATCAGGGACAATTACCCAAGAACCATATGAAGGTTCATGTGATCCGGGTCTAGAAACCTTATGCAAGAAAGAGTAGCTCTTTAAGGCCTCGGAGTCATGGGATTTTAAATCTCCAAGAGGTTGAATTTCATGATTCAAGCTCAGAAAGGATAGCGAGTCTGATTATTGAAAGAGAATACCCCATCGTTTGGTAGAAGAACGGTCGGAATCCTTTCAGAAATACCCTAGATCTGTCATGACCAATGGATCTAGAGGAGGAGCGCAGGTGTTAACACCTTGACCATTTCAACCTTCGCAAGTAGCGATGGGATCCAAGACCATAGATCCAAGGATCTGTCAGAGCTCTATTGACCGTTGATCTGAACCTTTTCATAGGCAAGAGAGTTGACTTGACAACGTCCTGAAAGTCCCGAAGTATTTGGAACCGTCCATCGACACAGGATGCGTGGCAGTCAGGTATCATTTTCCTGACTCGCGACTTGGAGTGGTCAAGGGTAGGACTGCATGAACTCACGATTCATGAAATCGTGACATGATCATGGTCATTGGATCCAAGCCATGGGAGAACCATTGGATCATAACCTCCCCGTGGTATAGCATATCGGGGGTTTGAAGGCTAAAAGAATCTCCTTTCGACTGCAGAATTCACGAAGTGCCAAGCATCAAGGGCTCATGCGAACATGTGGCACACCGATTAGGTGGGGACTACATGGTTGACAAGTAGTGTAACAACAAGCGCCCAGAGAAAGGTGGGAGCGGGTGACAAGTGGTGGACACATGTCGCCTAGGAAAGAGTCAACCCATTGTTGACTTATCGTGGTTCAGGGTTTCGAAGGATGAAGAAGTTTCCCCTTGATCGCTAAGGTCATGAAATGTTAAGAGCCGACGTCTCGTGTGATGGGCAGCAATGACACAACTTGTAGGAAGAGTATGGAGGAGGAGACAAGTGGCATGTACACGTCACTTGGTAGATTCCACGTAACGTTGACCTCTTGTGTCTCGGGGATTCACAAAGGAGGAGCACGAGGGCTCAACACCTCAACTAGCGAAGTCGTGAGTTGCGAGTGGTTCTAGTGTTTAGCCTAGCCTATGGTCACATGTAACAGGCACTAGTGAGGAGGGAGGCATACCCGTATCTCATATCGGGTATCGACGTTTCGTGAAAGGGGAGTCGAGAGCCTTGAATCCCAACTCGCGAGTTGCAAAAGGCACTTGCGCTAAGGCCAGGTTGTGGTTGCTTGGAGGAGGATAAGAGAAGGGATGGTCTGCGTTAGGCCCCATAGAAATTCGGGGATTCTGTCCCTCAAAGAAAAATATGAAAAATCTAGGCTTTCGTAGTGGGTATGTGACAAATTGGTATCAGAGCATGGCTACAACACTTGGCTTGCTTGGGCTCATGAATGAGTTGCGCAGAAACTCCATTTGAAGTACTCTTAAAAGGAGTAACCCTCTATCTTAACCCCTTTTATCAAAAGTTGAAGTTAAGAATGAAAATTCCTATTGTGTGTATGCATTTGAAAAATATGAATTATGTGATGGTTATAAATGAATATAAATATTGACTAACAACAAGTGTTTTTCCTACACACAAGTGAACGATCAATCGCAGGGAACTACAGACGCATAGAATGGTGATGCACCATGAAGTGGGGGAGGGCTCCCATAATAGAGACTAAGATTCTGACAAAAGGAGAGCGGTAGAGACCCCTCCAGATCTAGCTGAGACTGTGAGGAGCCTCATGGTCGAACTACAGAGCTGCAAGGCCGACAACGAGAGGTTGATAAAAGAGAAAGAGAAGCAAACAGAAATTAATGCAGTCTTGTTGCAAAGTTTATCTGACATACAAATACAATTGTAGCATGGTCCTAACACCAGTCATGCGGACCGATGATAGACAAAGAAAAGTTGAAGTCCAATTGAGATACATAAACGTGGTCTTTTAAGTGGCCACACTGGGAAGAGAACCTCGAGAAAGGTCCACCCCAGAGATAAGGGACAAGCATCGGATGATTCTTTTGGAAAGGAAACTGGCGACTCAGAGGGATCTTCTAGTAGCAGAACTGGTTCTTATTCCCGAAGAAAATGGAAGAAGTGAAAGAATTCCAAAAATCATAATCTCGAAGAATTCAAGAAGGTCAAACCACCCTCTTTCAATGGTGAAATAAAGAAGGGGGAGGAAGCGGAAGCCTGGCTTCTTGGACTAAAGAAGTATTTCAGAGTCCATGATTTCTCAGAAAACTTGAAGGCCCAAGTAGCCACTTTCAACTTGAATGGAAAGGATT
The DNA here is from genome assembly GCA_000966675.3 of Picea glauca. Taxonomy (NCBI): domain Eukaryota; kingdom Viridiplantae; phylum Streptophyta; class Pinopsida; order Pinales; family Pinaceae; genus Picea; species Picea glauca. The sequence goes on along the minus strand of JZKD02S1635413.1, from coordinate 172,431 downwards.
CCATTTGGTGGGAAGACCTTAAGAATGTAAAAGGGATTCACGAAGAGGACCTATCTTGGGAATGGTTTGAGAAATACTTCATAAAGAAGTATCTGTCAGAAAAGTATTTCAACAAAAAGACTAAAGAATTCTAGGAACTCAAACTGGGGCAACTCACCATAGAAGAATATGTCAGCAGATTCCTCGAGTTGTTGAGGTACGTACCCTATATAAAAGAAAAAAAGGAAAAGGTACAACGATTCATCAGTGGACTACCTAAGGACTATCAGAACTGGATTGAGTTTGACGAGCCAAAGACCCTAGAATAAGTTATCTGAAAGGAAAGATATTTTTATGAACAGATTGGGCATCGAACAGAACCTCACGAAGGCTAGAAGCAGAAGAATAGTTCGGGATTCCAGAAAAAGGGGTTTAAATCCCCAATATTTAAAAACTATAAAAATGACTCAAGGATGAGCTTCCCAACTCGAAGTGTATACCAACAGAATTTCCCCTCCCAGAGAAGAAATAGACCTTTTGGATCTACCCCAGGAAAGATTGATAACCCAAAGAGAGAACCCTTGAAATGTTGGGGTTGTGTAAAAGAACATTTACCGAGGGACTTTCTGCACCGACAACAAAACAGTCGGAGAATTTACAACATTCAAGAAGCTACCACCCTCAATGATGTGGCCAAGAGTGTGCTACAAATTTATGCAGCCTTGGATAATAAACAAGCTGACCACCAAGCTTCAGTGCTGGAGATGGAAGGTAGGATCACCAACCATCTAGTGTCTATTCTAATTGACCCTGGTTCAAATTTGAGTTATATAGCTCCTAAGGATGTTGATAAGTGTAAATTACAGCCACATAAACACACCAAGCCATGGTTGGTACAGTTAGCCACTGGCAGCAAAAGAAAGGTAGAGGATGTCATACCAGCTTGCCAATTCACTATGGGTGAATTCCCCACCCAAGCAACCCTTAACATACTACCCCTAGGATCATATGACTTGTTGATTGGTATGGACTAGATAGCCACATATAAAGCTAGATTGGACTGTTACCATAAAACCTTAGAATGTGTAAGTGAATAAGGAAGAAGGATAACCCTTTAAGGGATCCAAAAATATGTCTCGGTAAGATGAATAAAATCCCTTCAAATGAGAAAGTATTGCAGAAAAGGATACCTACTATATGCGATACAGGTGTTGGAATTAGTTGAAGATGACAAACCAAGCCTCGAAGACCACCCCACACTAGGAGAATATAGAGATGTATTTCCGGAAGAGGTATTGGGTCTACCTCCAAGAAGGGACATTGACTTCTTGATAGAACTTGCACCAGGAGCAGTGCCAATGTCTATGACACCCTACAGGATGAGAACACCTGAGCTTGTTGAGCTTAAAGTACAACTAAAATAAATGATGGACAAAGGATATATCTGGCCCAACGTGTCTCCATGGGGAGCACCAGTCTTGTTTTTGAAAAAGAAAGATGATACCCTCTGACTGTGCATAGATTATAGACAACTCAATAAGGTAACCATAAAGAACAAGTACCCCTTACCCCGGATTGATGACTTGTTCGATCAATTGGGAGGTGCTTCCATCTTCTCAAATATTGACTTGAGATATGGATACCGTCAAGTCCAAATCAAGGGTGAAGACATCCACAAAACTGCCTTCAGGATGAGATATGGTCACTATAAGTTTGGGGTAGTACCGTTTGGATTAACCAATGCCCCTACCACTTTTATGTGCTTGATGAACAATGTTCTCAGAAAATTCCTAGACAAATTTGTACTGGTTTTTATTGACGATATATTAGTTTACTCCAAGAATAGAGAGGAACATGAGGAACATCTTAGACTTGTTCTTCAAGTGCTAAGAGAACATCAGCTCTATGCCAAATTTAGAAAGTGTGACTTTTTCCAGAAGCAAATACATTACTTGGGCCATGTCATATCTGAAAAAGGAGTAGCAGTAGACCCTGACAAAATCCGGTCTATCATGGAATGGCCTACCCCAAAGGATGTTTCGAATATCAGATCCTTTATGGGCTTAGCAAGATACTATAGGATATTTATAAAAGGATTCTCCAAGATTGGTTGTCCAATCACTTCCCTCCAGAAGAAGGGAGCTAAATTCACATGGACACAAGAATGTGAAGAAAGATTTCAATCCCCAAAATATCTACTGACCCATGCACCCGTGTTGAAGTTCGTCGATCCTGAAGATGACTTCCTCGTGTGTACAGATGCATGTAAGGAAGGGCTCGGAGGATTCCTTATGCAAGGAGGAAGTGTAGTCTGCTATGAATCCCAAAAATTGAATGAGCACAAATTCAACTATGTGATCCATGATCTAGAACTAGCCGCCATAGTGCACACCTTAAAAATGTGGAGGCATTACCTCCTGGGAAGGAAATTGGTACTTATGACAGACCACTATGGATTGTGATATCTGTTTGACCAACCAAAGCTCAATGCCAGACAAGCTAGGTGGATGGCCTTCCTTAGCGAGTTTGATTTTGAAATCAAACATATTAAAGGAAAGGAAAATAAGGTGGTTGATGCCCTTAGCAGAAGTATGAAAATAGTTCACCTGACAGCGGTGAGCACCTGGGAGATGAATGTAAAGGAAAGAGTTAAGAATGCACAATAAACAAACACATTCTTCCAGACTGTGACATCGTACCTAAATCAAGAACCCATAGGGATAAAGTATGAATGCTACCAGATGATAGATGGAGGTCTGCTAACTTACAAAAATAGATTGTATATTCTAGATTGTGATGACTTGAAGAGGTTCATAATGGATGAACTACATAAAAGACCATATACTGGTCATCTAGGATACTAGAATATGATCATAGCCACCAGGAAACAATTCTATTGGCTTGGATTGAAGAAATACATAGCTGAGTACTTAGCCCAATGCATAGAATGCCAACAGGTTAAAGCAGAACACCGACACCCAACAGGATTACTACAACCTCTACCAATCCCGGAATGGAAGTGGGAAACCATCTCTGGGGATTTCATCATCGGATTACCAACATCGACCAAATAGAATGACGCCATCATGGTAGTGGTGGATAAATTGAGCAAGTCTGATCATTTTATCCCTGTCAAGTTGACTTGCAAGGAAATAGACATCGCCAACATATTCATTAAGGAGATATTTAAACTACATGGTATGCCTAAAGAGATCGTGTCTGACAGAGACACGAAATTTACTTCCAACTTTTGGAAATCTTTGATGGTTGGTCTAGAGACCAAATTACTGTTTAGCAAAAACCTATCATCGTCAAACCAATGGATAGACGAAAAGAGTGAACCAAATATTAGAAGACATGCTAAGGATGCATGTAATGCATCAACCCAAAAAGTGGGAGGATTACCTGCCACTGGTGGAATTCGCCTACAACAATGGCTACCAAGAATCCCTGAAGACAAGTCCTTTCAAAGTCCTCTATGGTAGGTCGTGCAACACTCCAGTTAGTTGGAGTAATCCCATAAACAGAATTACTATTGGACCTGACATGTTGAAAGAAATGGAACAACAAGTGATTTAGATAAAACAAAATCTAAAGGTCGCTCAGAACGGAAAAAAAAGTTACACCAACTGAAAGAGAACTCCAAGAGAATTCAAGATGGGAGACCACATATATCTCAGAGTTAGTCCTAGGAAGAGTTCCTTGAGGATGGGAGCTTGTGCCAAGTTGGCACCTCAGTATTTTGGACCCTTTGAAGTTCTAGATAGAGTGGGACCTATAGCCTATAGGCTAGCACTTCCTCCCACAGTAAAAGCACATAATGTTTTCCATGTTTCATTATTGAAGAAATATGTACATGATTCTAATCATATAATTGACTAGTCTATGATCTAGGTGGAACCGGAGGGAGAATTCCTGCCAGAACCTCAATGCATACTGGATAGAGGAAACCCCACTCAGGAACTAAACCATTGCACAGGTCAAGCTGTAGTGGAAACATTTTGGCCTAGATGAGGCTACGTGGGAAATGGAGGATGCCATGAGACAAGCATATCCGATTTTGTTTACTTCTTTACATACATGTCATATTGATAGATAGAACATCGAGGATGGTGTTCCTTTAAGGGGGAGGGAATTGTAACACCCTGTTTCCCCCAATCTGTAAAAATAACTATATTGGCCAAGAACTATGGCAAACTCAAAGATGTGAATGTTTGATTTCATGGACCTTTGTATAAAAGGTCGATGAATGTAAATTATGTTATGAATATGTGTTGCATGACAACTGGAAGGGGTATGAGATAAAAGATACCATGATGGATAATGAGAGGCGATGGAAGGGACCTGAAATGGTTTCGTTAACTTCCACCGAGCCAGTACCGTACTGGTTTCTACTTGCTCAAAGACCAAATCAACTCTCTGACCCTGGAATGGATTTCACATCATATTGGTAGGTGGGGAGGATCCTCAAGAGTTAATGAGGGGATGGGGTTGAACCACATAAAATCTCTCAGACCTGACCACAGACAGGGAAATTCACGCCACACACAATCTTGTAGAGAAAAGGAAAGAGAGGAAGTGTGGTAAAGGGTGGAGGAAGAGCGCGCACGATAGGGATCACGGAAGAGAGAACTGGAGAAACTTTAGAAACATAGGGAGTTCTAAACATAGGAGAAGGAGAGTAACCTTCGTCTTGGGTTATTTTTCTGTATCAGGAAAAGGAGAGTAACCTTCTTCCTTGACTTCCGTTGAGCTAGAAGTAGGAGATTGAATCTCAAAGCATCGTGGTCTAGCTCAGGGGTGGATAGTGGTAAATCCATTGGGAGTCATTGAGCCTACGATTGGTTCGAAATGAGCACCCCTCCTAGCAGTTGCATCACGCCTGGTGGATATGATAAGTGTTTTATGCCTTGTATTTTGAATTGAATATCATGAATACATGCTCATGTTTGTATGCCCATAATGATTTCTTTGTGGAATGATTGCCTGGTGTTTTAGACTGGAAATAATGGATGCAAGTGTATACTTACATGCCATAGTTGGTTTCTATACAAATGATTAAGTATGGGGCATGAGTTCACTCCACCGAGAATCGTCTTGTTTTCTTGATTCTCGTAATATTCTAGGAAGGCTCCTTGAGATTACTTTTCCTCGGGAATTACCCCATAAACCTCGGAACTGCACCGAACCTTTACCCAGATACTTGACTAAGATCAGGGACAATTGCCCAAGAACCGTCTGAAGGTTCATGCGATCTGGGTCTGGAAACCTTATGCAAGAAAGAGTAGCTCTCTAAGGCCTCAGAGTAGTGGGATTTTAAAGCTCCAAGAGGTTGAATTTCGTGATTCAATCTCAAAAAGGATAGAGAGTTTGATTATCGAAAGAGAATACCCCATTGTTTGGTAGACGAACGGTTGAAATCCTTTCGGAAATACCCCAGATATTTCATGACCGATGGATCTAGATGAGGAGTGCAGATGTTAACACCTCGACCCTTTCAGCCTTCACAAGTAGCGATGATATCAAGGACTATAGAACCAAGGATCTGTTAGAGCTCTATTGACCATCGATCTTAACCTTTGCATAGCTAGGAGAATGGACTCGACAACGTCCTGAAAGTCCTGAAGTATTCAGAACTATCCATTAGCACAGGATGCGTGGCAGTCAGGTATCATTTCGCTAACTCACGACTTGTAGTGGTCAAGGGTAGGACTGCACGAACTCACGATTTGTGAAATCATGATGTGATCGTGGTCATTAGATCCAAGCCACGGGAGAACCATTGGATCAGAACCTCCGCGTGGTATCGCGTATCGGGGGTTCAAAGGTTGAAATAATCTCCTTTCGACTATATAATTCATGAAGTGCCGAGAATCGAGGGCGCATGTGAACATGTGGCACACCCGTTAGGTGGGGAATTCATGGTTGATAGGTGGCGTAACAACAAGCACCCAGAGAAAGGTGGGAGCGGGTGACAGTTGGTGGACACATGTCGCCTGGGAAAGAGTCAACCCATTGTTGACTTATCATGGTTTGGGGTTTCACAGGATGAAGAAGTTACCCCTTGATCACTAAGGTCGTGAAACGTCGAGAGCCGAGGTCTCATGTGGCAGGTGGAAATGACACAACTCATAGGCAGAGTACAACGGAGGAGACAAGTGGCATGTATGCATCACTTGGTAGAGTCCATGTAACGTTGACCTCTCGCGTCTTAGGGATTTTCAAAGGAGGAACATGAGGGCTCAACACCACAACTAGAGAAGTCATGAGTTGCGAGTGGTGGTAGTGTTTATCCTAGCCTACAGTCACATGTAACATGTGCTAGTGAGGAGGGAGCCATACCCACATCACATCTTGGGTATCGGTGTTTGGTGAAAGAGGAGTCGAGAGCCTTGACTCCGAACTCACGAGTTGCAAAAGGTGATTTTGCTAAGGCTAGGTTGTGGTCGCTTGGAGGAGGATAAGGGAAGGGATGGTCTATGCTAGGCCCCAGAGAAATTTGGGTATTCTGTCCCTCGAAGAAAAAGATGAAAAATCTAGGCTGCCATAGTGGGTATGTGACATTGTGCATAGTTGATGCACTTGTGTTGGTATAAACTATTGGTACAGTTTGACAGATTGTTTTCTGTCTAGAAGATGGGTCTTGTACTTGAGGGTTAGATTCCTCACATCTCGGTTGTTTTTGGGATATGCATGTTGGGTCTTGCAATGAGAGTCGGTTCTCTCTTGGAGTTGGTTTTCTATTTCAGTTGGTGCTGATAAAACCCAAGAATTTTAGTCCATAATACAAAAGAAACTTATATATATATATATATATATATATATATATATATATGGTGTTTCTTGTGTTATTTATTGTGATGGTGCATAGGTCTTTATTGTTAATGTATGTTATTGAGATATATTTACATGCAAGAAACTAAGTGTGAATGGAAGTAATAAGTAATGATGTTGTGAATAGTAATTGCTAATTAAAGTTTTGAGAGAAGTGTAAAAATAGCCCTCACATTGATTCACCCCCCCTCTCAGTGTGATCAGTGTGTCTAACAATTAGGATTAGAGCAGGCCTTCATTATAATCCTTAACAAGCTTGAAGGATATCCATGGACACACAAATGGATGAATATGCAGGTGAAGTTCCCTTCTTTGATGAGATAGATTAATCAACATGGAGAATGTAAATGAAAGGGTATTTGAAGGAAAAGGATCATGCCTTTGGAACACAGTTGTTGGTGGATCAATTCCCTCAAAGACTGAGTCAAATCTTGCATCTCAAAAGGAATCAAAGAAGAAAAATGTAGTGGCACTCAAGATCATCTTCAGTGGACTCTCAGGTTCTATCAAAGAAAGCATGGGACAATGCACTTCCTCCAAGGATCTATGGTTGAAGTTAGAAAAGGTATATCAAGAAAAAATTTCCATTAAGGACAATGAAGGTAAAGACTCTCCAAAATCCTATGATTTCAATACTTCTAAGTGTGATAATGTCGAATGTTCTCTTGCAAAAGAAGAAGAAGATATAGAAGAAATTTGTATAGAATTTGCAAATAATGAAGAAAAAGATTTGTTCGAGATTAAAGATAAAATCACAACTAATTTAGAATAAGTTATCACGGAAATAGGATATGGTTAAGTTTCCTTTGAGTATCTTGAAAAATACATTAAGGAGGTCCTAGAAAAATGCCCAAGGCATATCATGGCACTAAAGAAAATACTCATGAAGCAAGAAGAAGAAATCAAGAAATTAAAGAATGATATAACTAGTCAAGTAGAAGAAAAGAAGAAGGTAGATGATGAGCTTAGAAAAATCCTTGAAGATCTTAAAATGAATGTAAATTTAAGGACTCGACCTAAAGACGCCAAAAGGGTAGAGGAACTATTAAAGAATCAAGTAAATTAAAAGGAAGAATCATGCCATAAGCTAGAAGCAGAAGTAGTTGATCTTAGAAGGAAAGTTGAGAAGTCAAATACTCACATCAAGTTCATGAATAGCTCAACAATATTGGATGAAATTTTGGATAGTAAAAGATCACCCAATGACAAATCAGGTCTTGGATACAACAAGGAATATGCACACCCTGAAGTTGGCACTTCTAAGAAGCATGATTCAGGTCCTCCATTGTCAAAGGGAGAAAGTAAAGCTACAAGTCAAACATCATCACAAAGAAAGAAAAACTTCATAATACTAGAGAAAGGAAGACATCAAGAAGCCATTCCTACACCTCAAATAAAATTCAGAAGAGAGACACCAAAGAAAAGGTATGAAAACGTTTTTCATGGTAATTGCTTCTCTTGTAATGAATTGGTCACAAATATTTGGATTGTAGACATTATGCAAGGAAAGATGTTGGAAGTTTCCATAACACCCTAATATGTTGGATATGTAATAAAGTGGGACACATTGTTTCTCATTGTCAGACCATGAGATGTTACAACTGTAGTAGGTTTGGACACAAAGTTCAGGATTGCTAGAATTCAAGGAGACAGTCAATGAGGAGTGCTTCATATAACATGGAAAGAAGAGCACATGTAACTTGGAAGGAAGACAATGTTGAAAGGATGGAAGCTTAGAGTACAAGTATAGAGAAACCAGGACACTCTCAGAAGTGGATTAAGAAGACTAAACAACCAGACATGAATGAAGGAATAAAGAATCAATAAATCTTCACTCTTTTTGAAGCATATGTGGGATCCTATGGGAGAAGTCATGTACATATGTGAAGTGACCTATAGAAAGGTCACGTACATATGTGAGCTATTTGTGGAATAAGCTACGTACCTATGGAAAAATCCTCAAGAAGAGGAGTGTACAGATGAGTTGCAGCATGGTTTAATGGTATAACTCTACTTTGTAGGGTCTAACATGGTTTGTTGTAGGTTTTCATGATTATATTCTTGCATGTGTGTTTGATGTATGTATGGTGATGAAATATGGTTGAGTGTTGAAGCTTATGTATCTTGGATGCATGGTACAAACTTTAGTGTGTGGAGTGATGCATTTATGATAAGGTATATTGTTGGTTATGTTCTTAGTGATGTTATAGCACCTTTTCTATGAGATATATCATGATGATGTGATGCTAGCTAGAGATATATCATTGATATATTGAGGGACACTCTTAGTACATGTTTATAGGTACTATTGGTTGCTTAGTACTTTCTGTAGTGAATGGTTTTTGAGGCATATATGCCATGGTACATGGCTGGTACATACGTGAGCTCCATTCATATATATTATGATGTATTGTTAGAGGCATATTTGTTGAATGTCTCAGTGCATGAATTTGGCATGTGGTTGAGATACATATCGGGACATGTAGTTGATGATTTGATGAGGTGGTTATGTTGTACATCATTGATGAGTCATAGCTTGATCTATAGTTGATGCATGACTGGTACATATTTGGTGCATGGTTGATGCACTTGCTTTGGTACATGATGTATGCGATGATATAGTTGAGACACTTGTTATGATGCTTGGTTGATATATTGATGGTTGAGATACTTAGTTCATGGTAGAGGCATATCATGAGTGATATGACACTTGTTTGAGGCACATGGTTGGCATGTTGGTAGAGGAATATGGTTGGTACACAATTGGCACATGTTCTTGGAATATGCTTGACACACGCCATTGATGATATATTATGGTATATTGTACGGTATTGATGTACATGAGTGTTGTTCATGGTTGTCATACAATATGGCACATGATGTACATGGTTGATGTTTTTTTCATGATTCTCTATTCATTGTTGACATATATTTTCCTTCATGATGTATGGTATAGAATGATTTTGATGCATGGACAGGTCCAAGGATCAGCATAGGAGGAGAATATCATTCTTGAGTAGTCGGTATATGTTCTAGTTGAGAAGTACCATTTGCAGTAGAAGAAGATTGCAGTGGTATCATAGTGTTCATGTTGCAAAGATGACAGGGGAAGATATTCCCATAGGAGGATTTATTCATTTTCCCTTTATTGGTTATAGAGGTATGATTCCAGGAGGAGGGATTCATCAGATGCATGAAGAGTATCCCACAGGATAGTGTAGCTAGGGGGAGCAGCCTCAGGTATAGTTCAGTCAGAGGGGGAGCCCCAAAGAGATATACTCTTTTCCATTGATGTCAAAAGGGGAGAGATAGTCACATTGATGTGGCAAGATGGACATTGATGAAGAGTGATGATCACAGAGGGAGCATGATAATTTCCATGTCTTGGTGTTTCCATCAATGATTGGTGTTGGCATCAATGTCAGTGTTGCCATCAATGCCAAAGGGGGATATTGTTGTACTATGTTGTCATTGATGTCAAGGGATTGATGTCAAGTATTTTCATAGTGATGTGTTTGCATCATTGATTGTAAACTATATGGTCATTGATGTAATTGATGTCAAAGGGTTGATGTCAAGTGGTGTCATAATGATGTGTTGATATTAAAGGGAGTTGTATCATTGATGTCATGGTTGATAGGAAGAACCAAATGGATAAAATCCAAAGTGGTCCCCTTATGGTGAAATCCATTAGGGGAAGATGCTTTACGATGTCCAAATGGTTAAGTGGTTGATACATCCTAGATGTGTGGTTAGGATATCAAGTTTGTTTTAAAGGTAATTTAATGAATATCAATTAATTTTCCAGTAATACTATTCTAGATGGATAGTGCTCGTCATGTTGTTTCTGGTGATATGTGGAACGTCACCTAACTCCTCACGGTCAAAGAGTTATGGCCATGTGAAGTTGGAGAACCCTCATGAGTTATCTAGAAGCCCCTAGAAGGTCAACTAGGTAAAATTATTCTATAATATCCTAGAAGAAGTTGACTAATCAAAGTGTTTAGTCATGGATTAAATGGTTGCAACAAGAAAACAGTTAAATATAAATTAGTTGCAACTAGAAGTGATGAATTTAATATTTGTGGATAAAGTGGTTATAAGTGGACATCTTGGTTGTAAGTGGACAAACTGGTTAGAAGTGGGTTAGCCCCAAAATAAGGAAGTTGGTTACATAATAATCCCTAGAGGAAGTTACTTAGAGAATTATAATTAAGAGAGAAAGGGTCTCTTATGTGTAGAATCTCTTGAGAATGTTGAAGATATTATTTTGGTGAAAGGTTCATTGCAGGTAGTCATGGATGCATCATAAGTTCTGCAAGTATGAGGCAGGAAATTTGTGATAGAAAAATCATGGCAGAAAAATTGTGGAAGTAACATTGTGGCAGAAAAATCATGGAAAAAAATTGTGACAGAAAAACCACGGAAGCAAAATTGTGGCAACAGAATCGTGGCAGTAGAATCACGATAGCAGAACTGCAGCAACATAATCACAACTATAGAAACAAATCCATAATATATCTATATGTTTATATCTACTACAAAAGTTTTGGTATTATTATATGTTGTCTTGATGTTTAGATTTTCTCATGGTATGGTGAATGCTTCAAGCATTGTTTGTATGGTTGTTATAAATTTTGGATATGGTAGATGTTGGTTGGTTGGTTGAGTGGTTTTGTTCTGATATGGATGAGGGATATCTATGTTGTGTGATGGTGTATTCATAAGAACCATGCATAGTTTGTTGGATAGTATACACTTGTTTGTGATTTGGATGATGATATTGATGACACGTTGAGGTGACAAGTTGTTGTGACAGGGTGTGCATAGTTGATGCACTTATGTTGGTATAGACTATTGGTACAATTTGATGGATTTATTTCTATCTATAAGCTGGGTCTTGTACTTAAGGGTTGGATTACTCACATCTTGGTTTGTGTTGAGATATGAAGGCTAGGTCTTGCATTGAGATTTGGTGCTCTCTTCGAGTTGGTGCTCTATTTCAGTTGGTGTTGATAAAACCCAAGGATTGCAGTCTGTAATAAAAAATAAACTTATACATATATCTGATGTTCCTTGTAATCTTTATTGTGATGGTGCATAGATCTTTATTGTTAATGTATGTTATTGAGATATATTTACATGAAAACAACTAAGTGTGAATGGAAGTAATAAGTAATGGTGTTGTGAATGGTGATTGCTAACTAAAGTTTTGAGAGAAGTGTAAAAATATCCCTCACACTCATTCACCCCCCCTCTCAGTGTGATTAGTGTGTCAAACACTTACTAGGCTAGTTGGAAACTATTTAGTTTAGTAGCTTCACTCTTCAGTTCTATAATTTTATAATAGCCAAAGTTTACAAAGGTTTTAGGCCTACATTTTATGGTTAAAATATGATAAATCCTTGATTTTTACCTCCACTTGACCCCATTCTCTCAATAGATTTGATAGACATGTGTCTACCTTTACAACCACCACGAAATCTTTGTTAAAACTCACAAGGACAAATTACAGATCTAGAAATTATTTCATAGACATCATTATAAATTTGTTCATTAACTTCAATTGCATTGTTCATTGAAAAAATTTAAAGAGGCCTAATTGAAGTCTATCCTAGAGGGTATGGAAAACACTAATATTTGCAGCCTCATACCCACTGCAATTTACTACATTTAATGCTGGAAATTACTCTTATGAAACAATAAAGAAGGCCCATGTCATTTTCCCAGATTATGATGTACAACTAAAATCTGTCTAGGTGGGATATTGAACAAGATGTAAAGTCATTTAATAAGATGAAATTAGTGTTGTAAGGGTATATTTTAATGCCTATTATGATCACCTTAATTACCAGTCTCATATAAAGAGTGCATACTATGTACCGCACAAAACATTCAACCAACCAAAGACTATCAAAACATCTGTTATGTGGTAGCCATAAAGTCCATCTACACAAGTCCTTTCTTGGTAAACAATATTTCCCTTTAGTCAAAAAAAATTTGGGGTAAAAATATATAAGATAATATAAGATAAGATAATGTTATCATTGTCCAACAAATGACCAAAAAAGTAGGTCAATGGGACTGGAGAAAACAACAAGTAAGAATAAGATGTGGGAGTGTAAGCGCAACTCCTAAATAATTTCGAATATACCTAAAATGTGGGAGTGCAAGTGCAACTCACGGCATGGGTGAAATACCTAAATTGTAGGATTTGGTAAGCCTTGGTGTCTTGTGTACATGGACAGAAAAAAAATCCCCATCATGAACTAGCAGTGGCACCTAGCTGGATTCTGCCTCTTCCAAATTGAAAACTTATGTTGAGTTGTATCCCATGTTAGTTGTACATTAGAGAGTGGAAAACTTCACCATCCCTTTATCACTAAGATAACCTTGCAAAAAAAGGCCTCAAAGCCTCCATCCCTAAGCAAGGAAATCTTTCAATTACCTATCAATTGTTAGTTTTACCTATCGCTCCAAGTTGTTCTACTTCAACAGCAGTGTGATCAACAGATCCATTCCATCCTAGATATTTGTGAACATTTGCTCTTTTTTTGACAAAAAAGTCTTGTTAATGAAGGGAAATTAATATTTACTAGGAAAACATGAGGCACATGCATGCTTGCATGAGTGTTCCATATTAGGAAGGTTCATATCCCAATGCAGGGAGGCACAATCATGAGCGATCTTTTGAGGGTGCAGATCCTAATGTTGGTAAGGCACATTGCATGAGGAATTTCTCTATATTGGGAGGGTGGAGTTCCCAAGTTAACTAGGATGCATGCTTGCATGCATTTAGTTCACCTGAGTGGGAATTCTACTCCGAGGAAACTTATCCATGCATTAGTGCATACTATCCAAGTGGTAAGGGTTTGGGTTTGATATTTTCAAGGGAGGGACACCATTGGATGTGTCTAGATTCATTGTACCCATATTATCTTGTTTTAAACTTATTATAAGATACATAAGTGTTGGATTACTAAGAAGGGGAGGTCAATCAGTCATAGAGATTTTTAATCCTTTTAACCAAAATATGCAAGTGTTATTTATCTTTATGATCAATATAGCAGTATCATCCAATAAGTGCAGAGTAAATAAATCGTGAACAAATGAACAATTATACACATATACAGTACACCAATATTTTTTATGTGGAAACCCAATGTGGGAGAAAACCACATAATGTTTTTTATTTTTTTTCTTTAATAATTACATTCATTGGAAGCACCAACTTCCTTTATTTTCCAACTCCAATTGGAAGGAGGCTCTGACCCCCTATTTTTAGGATACAACCTGAGGGAAGCTCCAACTCCCCAATTCTCTAGCTACAACCAGAAGGAGGCTACAACCCCCTATGTTCTCCAGCTACAACCACCCATCCTCTCCCCATCCAACCGCCCTGAAATATAAGTGCCAAATGTAGAAAATGAATATGTCACTGTCACAACCTGTTCTTTCAAATCTATCACTAAGAAGCATGTCACTGTATACTCATCAACCAATCTGATCTGATCACATATACTCAAACACTATACCATAATTATGTACCTCAAACCATGTGCTAGAACCTCATTGTTATACAACCTCTATCTATACCAATAACTTCAACAACATACCTCAACCAAAATCTCTCAAACATGAAACAATACTAAAATTCAATAGATCTTCCTCAGATCAAATCTACAGCAAGCCCTAAACTTCCAAGAGGGAATCCAACACATTTACAAGGTAAAATATCAACCAGATTCATAAATTCAAAACTACACATATGAAAACCATACCTTTTTTCTTCTTGTAGCGTTTTGCTTCCACAGTTTTGGTGCCGTGATTACGTTGTCGCAATTTTTATGCCACACTTTTTTTGCAATGGTTTTTCTACCACGATGTTTCTGCTGCACTTTTCTTGCCATACTTTTTCTGCCACACTTTTTCTACTGTACGTTTTCTGCTGCACTTTTCCGGCCACACTTTTTCTTCCGCACTTTTCCTGCCATGATTTTTCTGCTGCACTTTTTTCTATCAATAGTACCTGCCCAAATAACCTTTCAAAAAATAGATATTCAATGATATTCAATAGGTGCTAATGGGAGCTACTTTCTCTCTTATTTATACTTCCATGTAACTTCCTCAAGGGGTTACCTTCTAACAAACTTAACCCACTTTCCTTCTTTTAGGGATAACCCACTTCTAACTCACTTTTCTACAAATAGTAAATTCTCCACTTCTAGTTGCAACTAAATTATTTTTAATTATTTTCTTATTGCAACAACTTAACCCATGAATAACTCCTAGTTTCACCCCCTTGACTAGTCAACTTCTTCTAGGAGCTTATAGAATTAATTTGACCTCTTTGACCTTCTATATAACTCATGAGGGTTATCCACTTCACCAGGCCATAACTCTCTAACCGTGAGGAGTTATGCGACATTCCGCATATCACCGAAAATGTCATGACATGTACTATCCATCTAGAATAGTATTATATACAAATATATTAAAATTCATACCATTATACATCAATTAAACTGAAGTCCCTTAATCATATTGTTGGGTCTACTGGAATTTCTTCAAGGGTTGACATCAATGAAAACCAACCCAATTAATCAACAATCTCCCCCTTTGGCATTGATGGAAACAATCTGATGCAATACTGAATTCATATCGCTTATGCTCCCCCTATGACCATCGCTCCCTCTAGAACCATGCATATGTGCTCTCTCTCCAAGCATATAACTCTCTATCCTACATATGATAAATCTATCCCCCTTTTATATCAATGGAAAAGGTAACTTCTCATCTCGGGTTGCTCCCCCTAACAGAATTGTCCTTGGGAATACTCCCCCTCACTGAACTCTTCCTAAAACTTCTCCCCCAACCTGAATTGTTCTCTTTATGGTGCTTCCTCGTGTAAATATAATACATATAATACAAACATTCAAAAGAATTCATTTTAGAGTAGAAATTAATCCAAGTCTCTGGCAAAGACACTCAAAGGATTCACTTGGAAGCAGTTCTGTAAAGATATCTGCCACTTGTTCTTTTTTTCCCACATATTCAAGTCTGATGTTCTTCTTTGGAAACTATTCCTATAGAAAGTGATACTTGAATGGAATGTTCTTTGTCTTGGAGTGCATCACCGAGTTCTTTGAGATACTGATGGTGCTTGTATTATCACAATAGATTAGAATGGGCTCATCATACTCAACCTATATATATATGTTAGACTTTGTTTCATCCATAGAATGTGTGTACAACATGATGTCGTTGCAATATACTTTGCTTCGGCTGTAGATAATGATATTGATGATTGTTTCTTTCTTAGCCAAGATACCAAACACTCACCCAAGTAGAACGTTGCTCCAATGGTGCTTCGTCGGTCATCAATGCAACCTGCCCAATATGCATCTATGTAGGCAATAAGTGATAAATCCTTTCCTTTTGGATACCATAATGAAAACTCTTATGTAACTTTGAGATATCTGAATATCCTCTTTACTTCTAGAACATGTGATTCATTTGGGGTTGCTTGAAATCTTTCTACCTGTCCAACTACCTGCATTACATCTGGTCTAGATGTTTTCAAATAAATTAAGCTACCAATAATTGACATGTACTGCCTCTGACCTGTAGACTTTGAATCATCATCTTTACTTAACTTACAACTAGTTTGCATAGGAGTACTGACTAGTTTCCAATCTTCCATTCAAAACCTCTTTAACATTTCTCTGATATACTTGGTTTGAGAAATAAAAATTCTTTGGTTTCTTTGACATATCTGAAGACCTAGAAAGATGGATAATACTCCAAGTAATGACATTTCAAATTCATTCTGCATATCCTTTGTAAATTTCTGGCTCAACCTATCATCATCACTTCCAAAAATAATATCATCAACATAAACTTCAATTAATAAAATACTATCTTGAGTTACCTTGATGTAGAGGTTGTTATCTGCATTTCATTTCCTAAACCCTTGTTTCTATAAGTATCTGTCTAGTCTAGAATACCATGCTCTAGGATCCTGTTTGAGGCCATACAAGGCCTTCTTTAATCTGCAAACATAATCTTCATTTTTTGATAATTGAAATCCTTCTGGTTGCTCAATGTAGACTTCTTCTAGTTCTCTATTTAGAAAAGTTGATTTCATGTCCATTTGATACACTTTAATATTCTTTGAACATGCATAATCTAGTATCAATCTTATTGCTTCCATTTTGGCAACTGGAGAAAATGTCTCTTCAAATTCGATACCTTCAACCTGTGTGTATCCTTTACATACCAATCTAGATTTTTTCTTGGTAACCTGTCCATCTTCATTCTATTTATTTCTGAAGACCCATTTTGTGTCGATCCCATTCTTGTACCTTGGTCTTGGAACCAATTCCCAAGTGTCATTCTTCTCTATCTGATCAAATTCTTCATCCATGGCCTTTATCCATAATTCATCCTTGTTGGCTTCTTCAAAACTATTTGGTTCAATCGAAGATAAGAATGCTATGTACAGTTGTTTTGGTGAATGAATTCTTCTTCTAGTCTCAACTCCTACATCTTTGTTCCTGATAATCTGAATTGATGGATGATTCTTTTATATTCGTTTTCTAGGTGTATTTGGAGGTACTTGGTGTTCTTTCTCTTCCACTTCTATTTTATATTCTTCATCTTCCCCTTCTAATACTTCTTCATCCTTTTCTTCTTCTTTGTAAACATGTTCCACTGACTTTTTTTATTATTCCTTTAATTTCCGTCCACCTGTCTCATCAACCATTACATTGATGCTTTCCACAACTTTGTTGATCCTTAGATTGTAACATTTGTATGATTTCCTTTTACTTGATTAACCAACAAGTATGCCTTTGTCTACATGAGAATCAAACTTTCCCATTCTTCCATCTTCTCTTTGGATGTAGCATTTTCTTCCAAAGACTCTGAAGCGCTTCACATTTGTTGGTCTTCCTTTCCATAGCTCGTAAGGATATTTTTCAATGTTGTTCCTGAGCATTACTATGTTTTGAATGTGAACTATTGTATGCATTGCATGTGTCCAAAAAACATCTGTCAACTTGGAATCCATTAACATTCTTCGATCCATTTCCTGTACTGTCTTGTTCTTTCTTTCGACGACCCCATTCTGTTGAGTTGTTCTAGCAATGGAGAATTGTCTTTTTATACCATGTTTGTTGAAGAAATCCATAAATTCTTTTGAAGTAAACTCTCCTCCATTATCATATCTTTAGCATTTGATTTTTGAATCCATTTCATTTTCAACCATTTCCTTGTATAACTTGAAGTTTTCAAATGCTTATGACTTATTCCTAAGAAAACAAACTGCAGTCATTCTTGTATAATCATCAGCCAATAACATAAATTATTGCTCACCTTTCAAACTATTTGTTCTAGTTGGTCCAATTAGATCAGTATGCACAATTTCCAGTGGTCTTGTCATTGAGTATTCCTTTGATTTGAAGTTGGTCTTTGTTTTCTTTTCTCGTTGACAATTCTTTCATAAAGTGTTGGTTGGCTTTGTGATCTGGGGAATTTCTATCATTGCTTATTTTTTGCTGACTTTGAAAAGGTTATCAAAGTTTATGTGACCCATTCTTCTATGCCATAGCCAAAATTAATATTCCTTCCCTAGACAACACTTTTCATTTCCAATTTCACTTAATACATATATGTTGCCTGAAGTTCTTGGAGTTGTTGCAACCAATTTTCCTGAAACATTTTTTCTTATCTCACATTTCTATAAATCGAACATAATCTTGTGAAATTGGTCACAAATTTGACTTACGCTTAGAATATTATGCTTCATATATACCACTAGTAGAAAATTTTCTGCCTTGGTATCCTTGTTTCCAATTCTAACTATGCCCTTTCCAATTATTCTAGTCGAGTCATCGTTTCCAAGGGAGATTGATCCATTTCTTTCCTTTATCAATGTTAGAAACCGGTCTTCATGACCTATCATGTTCTTTGAGAAACCGTTGTCAACATACCAACCACATTTATTATGCTTAGCTTGTAGATAAAGTGTGCATTCTTCATTCCTATATTGATTCTTCTTTCTTATCCATGTTCTCTTCTGAGGTTTCTATCTGTGACTATTGTTATTGTGTCATGATTCTCTAGGAGGGAATGTCATTATACAATCTTTGGCCATGTGTCCAAAGTTGTTGCACCTGTAGCATTTCACTTTAGTGCTCAATGATTCAAATCTATTGTAGCTTCTTCTCTGTGTTTCACTAGGCCTTCTTGGATAACCATTTTGTGTATGACTTTCAAAGTTGTTTTTTTCCTGCTATTAGCTCTCCAATTTACAGCTTTATGTCCAAAATTATTACATGCATAAAATAAACCAAGAAATATAGTTTGATACATCAGAGTTGAAGATCTTTTGAAAGGAGTTACTTTTCTGAATTCTTCTTGTTCATGAGGCCTGTTTATTTCTGACTATCATTGATTCTAAAATCTGAATCTTCTTGGTGTAGGAGTGTCCCTGTGATCTTCCTTGTAGAACTTCCTATCCCCTCTGACTGTTTTTTCATAGATTTTTGGATATGTTTCTTGATCTGTAGTTTTGGAGATTGATCCATTTTCTATCTGATTGTATCCAAGTCCAGACTTGTCATGATTAGGTCTTTGACTGCTAATAATGTCATCCAAAACTTTTGAATTGTTATGCATATTTTTATTTTGAAGATCCTTTCTCAATGTGACAATCTATGCTTCCAAATTTCCAATGATCATGTCTCTTTCTTTTAACTGTTATTTGAGTGTTTCTTCAATTCTTTTATCTTCTTCTATTTGAACCTTCAATTTTGTGATCATCTTCTTTAGTTCTTGAGTGTCTTATTTTTTGTCTAGCTATGCTTGGAGCTTCTTGTTTTTCTTCTTTTCACTTTTTATAACTTCTATAACACTAAACAATTCTTCTCGGTAGTCAAGTTTTGCCTCTTCATATTCTTCTTCGGTGTCTTGTTTATTGGAATCTTCTATTGCCATGAATAGAAATATTTTTGTCTCACTTTCACTGATTTCATCTTCATCTGATGAGGAGTTGTCTTCTTTGGTGAATAAACTTTTCTTAAAGACTTTCTTTTTGGTTATTTTTCCTTTATATGTTTGTTTTCTATTTGAATCATCTTCATCATTTATTTTATTTTTCTTATGAGGACATTTGTTAGAAAAATTACCAATACCATCACAATTAAAACAAATCAATGGAAGCTTACCTTTATATCTTCCATCAGTTCCTTTTTTCAATCTTATGACAAAGTTGGCCACTTCTTCATCATCCTCCGAGATGTCACTGTTGCTGCTACATTATTTTTATTTTTACTTGCCCTTTTTTTTTTTACCTTTTAGATGCTTTGAATGTTGCTTCTTTTATACCTGGATTTTCCTATTCAATTCTCAGTTCATAGGCTGTGAAGATTCCATGTAGTTCATCCATGCTTATTGAGTCTAGATATTCTCTTTCTTCTAGTGTTGAGATCTTAGGATCAAATCTGATTGGAAGAGATCTTAGTAATTTTTGAACAATTACATATTCTTCATTTTCTTCGCCCAATCCTTTGATTGCATTCACTGTTTCATCAACTCATAAGAAGTAAGCTGAAATATTCTCATCTTCCTTCATCTTTAGTTGTTTGAATTGACCTCTGTAAGTTTGAAGCTTTGTTGCTTTGACTTTTGAATCTCCTTCATACATATTTTAAAGTTTGTCCCAAATATCTTTAGCGGAGCTACAATGTATAACTTTGGTATATACCGAATCACAAAGACCATTCACAAGTTCATTTTTGTCTTTTGAATTATTTAGACTGAGTTTCTTTCCATTGTCATTTGTTGGCGGAATTTTTGGTTCTTTGTATCCATCTACAATTGATTGCTAAAATTCAAATCCATGTGCCTGTACATATGTTTTCATCCTTCTCCTCTAGAATGCATACTTATTTCCATCAAAATGTGGTATTCTATTTTTATACATACTGTTGCTCTCCATGATCTACCTTTTAGTGGTTAAACTGATTTCTGAAGGAACCTTCTATGATACTAATTGTTGGATTACTGAGAGGGGAGGGGTGAATCAATAATAGATATTTTTAATCCTTTTAAACATAATATGAAAGTGTTATTTATCTTTATGATCAATATAGAATCATCATACAATAAGTGCAGAGTAAATAAACCATGAACAAATGAACAATCATACACATACATAGTACACCAATATTGTTTATGTGGAAACCCAATGCAGGAAAAAACCACAAAATGTTTTTTCTTATTTTTATTTAAGAATTACATTCATTGGAAGCACCAACTTCCTTTGTTTTCCAGCTGCACCTAGAAGGAGGCTTCGACCCCTTTTTTCAGGCTACAACCTGAGGGAAGTTCCAACTCCCCAATTCTCTAGATACAACCAGAAGGAGGCTACAACCCCCTATGTTCTCAGCCTACAACCGAAAGGTGGCTACAACCACCTATCATTTCCCCGTCCAACCACCCTAAAATATAAGTGCCAAATGTAGAAAATGAATATGTCACTGTCACAACCTATTCCGTCAAATATTTCATTGAGAAACCTGTCATTGTATACTCATCAACCAATCTGATATGATCACATATACCTCAAACACTATACCATAAGTCTATACCTCAAACCATGTGCTATAAAATCATTGTTATACAACCTCTATATGTACCAATAAATTCATCAACATACCTCAACCAAAATCCCTCAAACATGAACAAATACTAAAGTTTAGTAGATCTTCATATCAACTCTATAGCAAGCCCTAAACTTCCAAGAGGGAATCTAACATATTTAAAAGGAAAAATCTCAACTAGATTCATAAATTCAAAACTACACATATGAAAACCATACATTTTTTCTTCTTGTAGCATTTTGTTGTCACAATTATGCTGCCACAATTTTTTCGTCGCGATTTTTCTGTCGCACTTTTTTTTCTGTTGTTTTTCTGCCCTGATTTTTCTGCCGCACTTTTTCTGTTGTGGTTTTTCTGCTGTGATTTTTCTACCCCACTTTTCGTGTCACGATTTTTCTTCCACACTTTTTCTACAAAACTTTTCCTGCTGTGATTTTTCTTCCGCACTTTTTTCTATCAATAATACCTGCCCAAATAACCTTTCACAAAATAGATATCCAATGATATTCAATATGTGATAATGGGAGAGACTTTCTCTCTTATTTATACTTCCATGTAGCTTCCTCAAGGGGTTACCTTCTAACCAACTTAACCCACTTTCCTTCTTTTAGGGCTAACCCACTTCTAACTACTTGTCCACTTCTAATTCAATTTACTACAAATAGTAAATTCTCCACTTCTAGTTGCAACTAAATTATTTTTAATTATTTTCTTATTGCAACAACTTAACCCATGACTAAATCCTAGTTTCACCCACTTGATTAGACAACTTCTTCTAGGAGCTTCTAGAATTATTTTGACTTATTCGGCCTTCTAGATAACTCGTGAGGGTTCTCCACTTCACCAGGAAATAACTCTCTAACCGTGAGGAGTTATGTGATGTTCCACATATCACCATAAATGGAATGACATGTATTATCCATATAGAATAGTATTACCTGCAAATATATTAAACTTCATACCAGTATACATCAATCAAACTGAAGTCCCTTAATCATATTGTTGGGGCTACCATAATTTTCTACTGGAATTGCTTCGAGGGTTGACATCAATGACAACCAACCCAATTAATCAACAAGAGGGTGATTCATTGTTTTGTTTATATTTTTGAGTTTCAAGCCAGTGTGTTAACTATTTGCATATGTAATCTTTTCTTTCAGTCTAATAGAGAGCTATGTTTGATTGATTGCTGCAGATTTAGCTTGTTGTTTTGTTTTTTCATATTTCTGTCTTTGTAGTTCTAGTAGTATTTTATCCACTATTTTGATAGGGTTTAATCAGAATATGATTTCTAGTTGTAGGATTTTTATTTATGAGGGTCAAGAGTTATGGTTTTATCTTTTCAAGGGAAGTGCTTCACTAGATGTGTCCAGATTCATTGTACCGCTCTTCTCTTGTTCTAAAGTGATGTTGGTTGGAAGATCCTGGAACTCATGCCATTAGACACAGACTCAATCCTAAGGCCAGCTAAGGGGAAAAAACAACACACACTAATTAATTTAGGAGTCAAGCATGCAAAAAAAACTTCTCACAAAAAAGTGCCAGTTGGTGATGGTATCCAACATCACAGGATCGATGCAGAAAGGGGTTGAGTTTTGGTGGCTGGGAAAGTTACATTGACAACCTTCTTAACGAACTTACCCTGGTGCAAGATACCTCACCGAGCAGTGGGAAACCCTCCAGGGAGTCTGAGTGAGTCTATCCAACGTTGATCCTAGGTACAACACCACCTTCCTTGTGTTGTCACCTTGGGTATGAAGCCTAAAATATTATGGCCTCTATGGTACCACCTATTATACCAAAGAAGAGGGGGGACAGTCAATAGTCTGGTTTACATGCAAGGGCAGGGTAACTAAGCCCAAAACCACTTTTAGAGATTCCTCATAGAGAGTGGTTTCTCCCAAGTGATCCCTATAATACGTGCAACCACTACACCAAGACCAATAAATCATGGTTGATTACTCTTTTGGCCCCAATCCAAACTTGTTCTTGACCCTTGTGTTAGAAGGGATTTCCAAAGTTAGTGATATAGCAACTGGATTTTACTCCCTAACTCAAATCTCTATGTTTGTTTTTCATCTTTGGAAATTTATTCTCACAATCCTATTCAAAAGCTCTACACCTACACTAATATGGGTTTGAAGAGCCCTAGAAAAGTTGTTAGATAAATTTTAATTAGCGCTTGATTTTAGGTTGTTGTTACTCAAAGGAGTGGTCATGAAACTGATGGCATTTCGACTCGACTCTTTAAACCATGCAAGAATTTAAACTTCAATTAAAACTAACTATGGGAAGGAACAAGAGGTTCCAAGCAAAGAAATAATTTCTTGATTGATTACTATGTGGATCAATTGACAAAGTCTATGTGTGCAATGC
The DNA here is from genome assembly GCA_000966675.3 of Picea glauca. Classification (NCBI taxonomy): domain Eukaryota; kingdom Viridiplantae; phylum Streptophyta; class Pinopsida; order Pinales; family Pinaceae; genus Picea; species Picea glauca. The sequence goes on along the minus strand of JZKD02S1635413.1, from coordinate 148,576 downwards.
TAATGACAAAAAGTATGAGGTAATTATCTAGATAAATGGAAGCAGTCTTGCAAGATATTTCAACCCATTTTATTTTGATACAGAGCAATAAAAAATACTACATAATAACTGTTTTCTCTTAATGTTGATATCTCTCGGAACTTGTAAACTGTTGAAGGCGGCATTAAAAATATATACTCCTGGTTTGATTGGACAACAACCTCTTAAGAGGGTTTCTACTGGGTGTTAGTGAAAAATTGATATTGTTTCCTGTTGGTCTTGGATACAATTTATTGTTGGTTTGGAACAACAATTAAAGATTGTTTAGATAATACTATTACTGTTGGTTCATAATCATTGTTTGCTACTACATTGGATAGTAATTGTTATATGCACAAGTTCCCTGCCTGTTGAATATTGTTTGGATACTGTTACTTGCTAAATTAAGGACCACGGGAGAAATTGAATATTACTTAATAATATTGTTGTGTTATACCTAGATAATGACATGGCATATTTTTGATTGGTTAAGTGGGGTTATTCTCTACTCATTGTAAAATTATAGTGTATAATTACCAGTTTTCTAGTTGTCTTAAGACCCTAGAAACCCTAGTTTGTTAGCCCTCTATATCAATATGTAGAGTATCCTGAAGTAGTTCTCTTTGGACAAAATTGAGGCTAATGCAGGAGCATTCAAGATTCTAAAACCTAGAACTATGGATTAGACCTAGGGGGTCTCTCAAGTTTACTAAGCGAGTTGGTTCCCTAAGTAAATTATTTTATTTCTCTAAGTTATGTACATGTGTTCTAGAAGATGGGATTGTTAGGAAGAATAGGTTTGTTTTCTTAATTATCGATGTATTTGGTTATGATGACGGAATGTAATCGCGTCTTCCAAATCAAGACAGATCTCAAGAGTGAGTTAGATATATCCTAGAGATATCATGAGGATTTTAAGAATTTATAAATCCTAGAGGTTGGGTTGTTGAGAATTTTGAGGATTTGAACAATTTTCAGTTCAAAAACCCTCTTGTATAATATTGTAAGCCTGAGAGGCATTGATAGGTTATAAATGAGAGAGACAGATTAGAGTGTATGTCTGTGATAGAAATTGTTGGTCTGTCATAAACTGTCTCCCACAAACTCTATCAACATTCTATGGAGAATTTCCTTAATTACGATCTTTGCATGATCTTGTGGAAACTATGACTTCAACTCACCCTTTTTTTACAAAGGTCTCCCTGTAATTGTTTTATTTATAATGGATTTTAAAGGAATCTTAAACAAAAAAACACTATAAACATTTCTAAATAATCCAAGCTCCATGGTGATAATCTTTGGCGGTGAGTGAATGGTGTAAATCTAGGGTGGAGTAAATGTAGATTGATCATATGACATATTTGTAGCTAACCCTTGAATCTACTCAAACCATCAAAAAAAATTCATATCACTTACTTTCACAAAGTTGTAGCAGGTTTTGTATTCAATCATTCCCCTAAAATGAACTTTAATCAACATTTAATGGTTAGAATGAGGGCAAGGGGAAAACATTCCAAAGTTTTGATGATGGGGTCAATGGGATATTATGGGGGAAGTGGCATATGAACACATTTCTCATCAATGAATTCAACATTCAACTTCAATACTTGACTTCAACATTCAACATTCAACTTCAAGACGATGAACCCTACGTTGGAAGGTAACCAAAACTTATTGATTTTGACAACATTGTTTCCCACTCCTCTATAGCTCTATGAATCCTCTGGCTCACTATGGCTCTTCTCTCTGAATCCATATCTTCTCTCTAACTCATGTCTCCTGGTCTAGGTGGGACCTTAGATCTCTGACTCCTCTGGCTATAGGGAGGGTTTAGTTATATGGGCACAGGGTCGAATATTATCATGAGTACTAGGTTAGGGCTCCAGTGTGGGTTTCCTTTTCTCATAATAAAGTTGGGTATGAGTTGTGGGTCGGGTTTCATTTTGTGAGTTAAGGCTCGAGCGCGGGTAATTATATGTTATATATATTTTATATATCTAATATTTTATAAATGTTATATTATTATTATATTATTATATGTTATATATATTACATATATTTTATTTCAGATATTATATTTATGTATTATATGTTATATTAATTTTAAATGTTATATATTATATTATTATATGTTATTTATATTTTATATACTATATTATATATATATGTATTATATGTTATATATTATGTAGTATGTTATATGCTATAAGGGTTTCCTTGTTTGAAGTCTAGTCCTCCTAGTTTGATCCTGCTCCACTACTTCCAAGCCCTAAATTGGATTGATTACTACCTCATATTTATTGTCTATGAAATCCATATTTTTCAAGATGGGTTTTTGTTTCATACCTTGTTCCTCAATTATATGCGCTATGAACGATTTTTTATGTGAGTAAAGATCAATCAACTTGAAATACTTGGTGTCCTTGCCACGTGAAAACCTTGTGTCTAGAATCCATTCCATAAGTTATGCATCAATGTAATTAGAAGATATATTTATTCTTTTATTCCTATATGATTTCTCTATTCTTTCCACCTTTTCCTTGATTGCAATTGGGAATATTTTTTGGTACCTCGTTGTGGCTTCCTTGACTTCCATTTCCTCTCTAATTTTCTTTGTGGGGGTGGTTCCTTTACTAAAAAAAATTCCCGACCAAGACCTACTTCTCTTGACTACCTTGGTGTCGTATTCCTCCTTTGTTGGCTTCCCATTTGCTTATTTCCCATTAATATTTTCTAGTTCATCCCAACCCTTCACAGGAATATAAGAAAGAGTTCAAAATATATTTGGTAGATTCTTATGTGTTCCTTCCAAAAATTCCTCTAAGACCATGTCTACAACAAGATGATATATTAGGTAGATTCCTATGTGTTCCTTCAAAAAGTTCCTCTAAGACAATGTCTACAACAAGATGTAGAGAAGGTGAATCTCCCTCCACAAACAAAGGTACAACTTCCCTTTCTTCCCAATTTTGAGCACCCCCCCATCTACAAAAACACAAAAGGTATTGATATTTTCTATTGCCATCTAGATTAAGCTTAAGAGGATCCAAGGAGGTGTAGGGAGTGTGTTATTCCAAGGAAATCCTATAAAATTCTAGGCACTACCAATAATGAAAAAAAAGTCTACAATATTGAAGCTTCATCCATGACTCATAAAGACAAACTTTACCTATGAATTCCAAGCATATTTCTCCTTGTTTCTCATAACTAAAATTAACTACTTGAAATTAAAATTATCTCCTTGCCATTTTGTAACCATCATTCACATAAGACGTGGAGTAATGAACATATGAAATGACAATTTGATCAATAATAGAAGAGAAATGGATAAACTTGCAACATCCTTACCATGATACTCACACACTACAACATGATAACTATACATTGCCACTTGAGACTCGATAATAAAAACATCCTCCCCTTCCTTAATACACGTACCTTACATGCTATATAGGGGTTTCCCATTCGATCTATATATGAAAAGACAATCCTCATTTAGGCAGGTTTCTTCCGTATCATCCCAAGTTCCATCTAAGTCTTGATTTACTAACAACAGTCCCTTATTTTCCAATCTATCCACCAAGCTATTTATTGTACATTTGACATGAAGGGGGATGAGCACAAGGATAATTGAAATGTTGTTGGTTATTCATTCTAAACATGAGGAAATCTTCCATTTATATAACAAATTGTCCAACTCGGTACCATTTAACAATTGCTTGAGAGCATTTACCAATATAAGGGAATCTCCTTCCACTTTTAGTAAGTCATATCCACGAGCGATTGAAATGAGAAGGGATTTTAAAAGAGTTTCCAATTTTATATAATTATGTGTGTATGTCCCTAGAAACCCCACATATACCCTGAGGATATGACCTAAGGAATCCCTGAAAATTCCCCCTAGTCCCAAAGGACCAGGACTTCCCTTCAAAGCACCAACAAAAATGAGTTTTATGAAGTCCACAAGTGGGGAAAATCGATTTTTGAAGGACTTATCTTGGAGAGGATATGAGGTAAATTTCTCTCTTAGATTCTTGGAACCAATAATCTAAAGGGAAAGTATTCTTTGTTCCTTGTCAAAACTCTTTTTTTTTTCTTTTTTCTAACTAGGATATACAGTTAATAGTTTCCTTTATGTTTTGCACAATTTTTTACCATAAAACATCCATTCCCCTCCACTCACCTTTCGAATGTTTATTGACAAAGTGTCCTTAGACATGTAATTTTTATTAATAAAGAAAATGTAATTATAAGAAGTGAGGACTCATAATCTACTTAACCTCACTTGAAGAAGGAGCTTGTTTATATAGCTCAACTCCAAACTAAAAACTAGGAGAACAACCAATCACATAATCACATGAGTATGATAGGTGTCCATTACATAGAAGCTAGGTGTCCTTATCCTAACAAACTAGAATAAACTAATTTCTAAAAATATTTAAACTAGAAAATACTTAGACTATAGAACTTTAGGATTATGAGGATAACATTTCCCCCTTTAATCTAAAAGTTCATATTTACAAATACCAATTTCATATCTAAACTTAGTGAAATTTATTCTACCAAGAGGTTTGGTAAAAATATCTGAAGTTTGATCTTCAGATGGAAAAAACCGAGGCTTGATGATGTCTTTGATCACAAGTGATTTTATGAAGTGGTACTTGGTGTCGAAATGTTTAGCCTTTGAATGAAATATTGGATTCTTGGTCATCTTTATTGTTGATTGATAATCGATCGATAAAGTAGTTGGTGATTTCTGAGTTTCACCAAGATCCTATAAAATTTTGTGTAGCCATACAATCTCACATGTTGCTTCCCAAGCTAATATGTACTTTGCCTCTGCTGAAGAATTGGCACTTGTTGTCTTCTTTTTGAAATTCCAAGATAATACTGTTGAAACGATATTCATTAAAGAACCTGAAGTGGTTGTTCTATCATCAATGTCACCTGCAAAATCAACATATGAATATCCAACAAGTTGAAAATTTTTGTTTCTTTTGTAGAGAAGACCAAAATATTTTGTACCTTGAATGTATCTCAGTACTCTTTTTGTTGAATTCCAATGACTTTCCCTTGGTTCCTGCATAAACCTTGAAAGTATAATGACTGAATATGACAAATCTAGTTGAGTATTTGTCAAATAAATGAGACTTCCAATCAATTTCATGTACCTTGTACTGTTTACCAATTCCCCCCTTTCAAATTTTGAAAGTTTCAATTTCTTCTCCATGGGGGTAAGATAAGGTTTACAATCTTCCATGCCAAATGTATTTAACAATTCAGTGGCATACATAGTTTGACTAAGGAATATTTGATTAGGAATATACTTCAACTCCAAGATAATAATGAAGTTTCCCTAAATTAGTCATTTTGAACCCTGCTTTAAGTTCTTCCTTAACATGTTTAATGTGAAATTCATTATTTCTTGTTATGATTAAGTCATCAAAATATATTGCAAGTATCATCAAGTGCTTATCTTTTATTAGAAAATACAATGTATCATCTGATTCACTTCACTGAAAACCCACCTTTCATGGGTAATCATCCATTTTTGCACACCAAGCTCGAGGAGCTTGTTTCAAGCAATATAAAGCCTTCACAAGTTTGAAAATTTTATGTTCTTGTCCTTCAACTTCAAACCCTTATGGTTGAGTCCTGAAAATATCTTTCTTTAGATTGTTATTCAGGAAGGAACTTTTGACATCCATTTGATGTAATTTCCAACCATTATGTGCAACCAAAGTGATAGCCATTCTCATAGTATTCCATTTAGTTGTGGGTGAAAATTTTTCTTCATAATCAATTCCTTCCCATTGAGAAAAACCTTTAGCAACAAGTCTTGCTTTGTTCTTGTCAATTTTACCATTGGGCTTGTACTTTACTCGATAAACCCATTTACAACTGATGGGATTAACATCAGGTGCATAATAAACTAAGTTCCAAGTCCCATTTGCAAGTACTGAATCATATTCATTAATCATTGCTTCCTGCCATTATTTATGTCCATCTCTTTCAACAAAAGTAGCAAGTTCAGTGGAAGCATGAGCAAAATTAGCTTTTTATCTTGAATATCCCCTAGTTCCCATTTTTTTAATTTCATCTGAATCAACATCTTTGAGAAGTTATTCAACCCACTTTGGCCTCTTATGTTGAGGGGATTGTGGATCTGAATCACCATTATTATTATTAAAAAGAGGATTTTCAAAAACTGAGACTCTTCTTTCATCTGAAGTATCTGAGGTTGGAGAAGATTATTTTGAAGTTTTAGTATCAGAAGAGTCTTTTGCAGTTTCATTATCACATGAATCAGAAGAAAATTTTGATGAAGAGATGTCTTCTAAACAAAAAAATTCTTTTTTCAAACCAAAATGGTTTCTTTGACTTGTTCAACTTATCTTTACCCTTAGTGTTTTTCTTCTCTAAATGACTAACGAGATGATTAATCTCATCAAAAATTTTACTTTCGGTTTCATCGAAAATTACATCTCCACTGAAAATGAATTTTCCATCTGAAAGCGACCTATACCCTTTCTTTCCATCAGAGTATCCAATGAAGATACACTTCATACTTCAATTTTCTAATTTAGGCCTCTTTTCCTTAGGAACTAAAGCAAAACATTTTGAGCCAAAAACCCTAAGATGATTTACCTTGGGTTTAAAATCGTACCAAGATTCATAAGGAGTTTTTCCATATAAATCTCATGTACGTGATTGATTTCTAAGATAAACTGCAGTATGGACTGCTTCAACCCAATGTTTTGTTCTCAACCCTTTAAACTGTGTCATAGATCTTCCCATGCCCATGAGAGTTATGTTCATCCTTTCAGTAACTCCATTATACTGTGGAGTATAGGAATTTGTTATTCTCCTATTAATTTCATTTTCTTGACAATAATCATTGAATTTAGTTGAAGTGAATTCTCCTCCATTATATGTTCTAAAAGTTTCAACATTTTATCTAGTTGCATTTTCAACCATGTGTTAAAAAATTGCAATCTTTTCAAAAGATTTAGACGTTGCCTTTAAAAGATACACCCATGTCATTCTAGTGTAGTCATCAATAAAAAATATAAATTATTGACATCCACCGAAAGAATATTCCATTGGACCACATATATCACTGTGAATCAACTGCAAATACTTTGTTGCTTGTGATGAGCTGGTTGGAAAAGCTTCTCACTTTTTCTTTCCAAAAATTCAAGCTTCACACTTAGAATTTTATCTCTTGAAAGTTGTAAAACCCTTTACCAAATCTTGGGACTTACGTTTCAAGAGGCTATCAAAGTTTAAGTGACCAAATCGAAAATGCCATAATCTGAATGAAGACATTTCAGAATTCATTGTTGCTGCAAAATCATGCTTTCTTGAGATAATGTTTCCCTACATTCTTAGTGATTTCCCATCTTCATATCCTGTCATTATTGTTTTCAAGTTATTCTTATCTGACTTAATATTGACCAAACCATCTTTCATGATGATTTGATGTCCATCTTGTCGGATTGTGACAAAGGATAAATTTTTTTTCTTAAAGGTTGGTACATACCAAACATTTGATATCCATTTTTCACCAATTCCAGAGAGAAATAATTTCACTGACCCTTTTCCTTGAGCTATATGAGTTGTATCATCAACCAAATAGATGGGATTTAGTTGAAAATATTGATAATTCCAAAAATAGTCTCTATGATAAGTCATATGTTGAGTAGCTCCTGTGTCCAATATCCAATCATTTCCAAATAAATCCCTCATAATATTTTGGGAAATAATTGATGCTACATAATCTTCTTGTTGAATTGCTGTAAAAGCATATTCATATTGATCATCCTAGTAATATTTATCCTCTGCATATTGAGTTGATGGTTGAGAATTTGAATTTGATGTATGCTTAAACTATGACAACTGGCCATTGCTTGTTAGGTAATTTGATGCATAATTCCCCATCCTTAAAAATCTCTTACATCTCACTTGACTGAAATTCCCGCCTCTTCCTAACTATGAATTATTATTGGGAGTATTACTTTGAAAATTTTGTTGATTAAAATTGCTACAACCTCTACCTTAACCATGACCTCTGCCACGACCTCGATTAGAAGAATGATTATGAAAATTTCCAAAATTTTGTTTAGCTCTTCCTTTAGAAATTATTTCTTTAGTGAAAAGAAGATCTTCTCCTCATTGTTTTTATTTTCCAAATGATTTACTATGCTGAGCCAATAATTCACTAAGTGAATCAAAGGTCACAGTTGATAAATTATCAGTTATTTGATAAGTCTCAAGAAAATAATTATAAGATTGAGGCAAGCCATTTATCACAATGGAGACCAAAAAACTATCTTCAAGTTTAGGAAAACCTCCCTTGATGATTTCTTGATGAATGTTCTTAATCCTTGAAATGTATTCGAATACATCACCATTATCTGATAATCTGTGATTAAGCAATTTTATTTTTAGATCAACTCTTTGAGATGCAGCACAAGTATCAATTTTTTTATTAAATTGATTCCAAGCAGACCTTGCATCTTTGGAATTCTCAATATGTACAAACATGTGTTTAGTTGTAGAAGAGCGCAATAAAGCAAGTGATTTTTCATTTTTTAATTGCCATTTTACTAAAGAAGTAGCATCAGTTGGCTTAGTTGGAGTAGTATCACCATCACAAATATGACGCCATAAATAATTATAAATCAAAGTGTTCTACATGTTCCGACTCCAAGATTTTTAATTCTTGGGTCCATCTAACTTATCTAATTATGTGAATATATTTATTAATTTAGACATGATGGTAGATTTCCTTATTGCAAAATTGCAAGTTAATGATCACACCACCACACTAAATAATCCTCAAAACACCAAAAGAGAGACACAAGGCACTAGAAAGAAAGAGTACACAGTCCATGCAAAAAGAGAACTTTTAAGGACTTGTCCTTGACCCTTTAAAAGTCTTGTTGAAAAGAGAAGTTTCAGAGAGTATTTCACTGGACTCTTCTCAACTTCTAAGCTTCAAGGTTACAATCAAAAAATTTGAAATTTGATCATTTTACAAGACTTATATCCTTTTACAAATAACAAAATGTCCCCCCTAAACTAAAGCCTTCATTACATTATTTTTTTCCTACAAAAATTCCCCCCTTGAAATCAAATCCTCTCATCACTTTTTATAAGTAAAAACATGAAAATATCATAACTATTTTCAAAAACTTTTTATCACTCCAATCATAAAACAACATTACATAAAGTAATAATTTATGTTAATGTTCTAATGTTATAAATAATATGACATATAAAGTTCCAAATCTTATACTTTCACTCTAAGTATGTTACTTAAAAGTGATTTCAAAAGGTTGAGCAGATTTTGTTTTATATGCATACTATATTTTGTTTTGAATTTAGTTATAAAGGAAAAAACTCACATATCAAAGTGACTGAATGGAGAGAACATTTGTTGACAAAAGAATCAAAGATAATATCATGGAGAGCATGTGGATATTTGTATACAATATCAATGCGAACTTCCATCTCTTTTTTGTAGCACATCAATCTTGGTAATAATAATAAAATGGAGCGCAATGTTGGTAAGTGAGAGGTTTCTATCCACTGAGATCTGGTTAAAACATTTCACAAAGTTGTACACCATTTCCAATAAATGCGGGATGTATAACACCATTAGCAGTGACCGTGGAAATACGATGGAACCCGACCGCCCATCGATTACATAGGCTTGCAACGGAGATGGACACAATGTCAATTACCAACCAGTGCCCATGACATTGAGCAACAGTCAACCAATTTGAAGACCAGATTTATAAAGGGCGTGATCCAATTCTAATTACTGCGTGGAGGCAAACAAAGAACTCGTTTCTTCACTCATAATTTTAGATCATTCGACATAGAATATCACTGGTATTTCAAACTTTTAGGAGGAAGATGATAATCAATTTTATTACAGCTGGTGGAGTTTTTCGATTTGATCGTAGGAATTCAACCACTGCTATTGGACTTTCCATGATATCCAAACCAAACCAGATCTGGAATATATAACATGGATCTGATCGATTTGATCGTAGGAATTCAACCACTGCTATTGGACTTTCCATGATATCCAGATTTGTAATAGGAAATGATGGAAGAAGATTAAAAAAAACAGAATCTACAGCTCTAAGCTTCAAATTGCTAGATTTATAAATGGATCTGAAGAAATTTTTACAATATGAGCCCTCAAAAGCAAATAACAGTGGATCTGTAAGATCTGACGCAATTTATATAAAAAAAAATGATCCCTCTACTTGGATTACAACTGATCTGCTTGTTAAATAAAGTATATATAATCAGAAATAAATCTCTAATGACAACAAATAGAGAATAGATATGATATAAAAAAAAATCAATAGCTGAAAATAATTATTTATCTTATAAACAATTTCAAAACACAAATTGTTGTAATCAATTCTTCCTATTTACATTTATTGAATAAGTGTTCCATGGATTCTACCTCGTGATTACACATGAATTAGAAGGAAGTTCCTTTGAAACCCCTCTATATTTTATCCTAAGTTAAAATTTTCCTTCTAGCTAGCAACCAAAGGAAGGTGGAGACTTTTTGCCACATTCCATAGATCCAAACTTTCTTCCTGATCTGTTCCTTATTATTTAAGTTGTTCCCTACCTTCATTCTATAAGATTATTTGACTAAGAAGTTCCCTCGTTTTGTCTTCCCCCAACTGAGCTTATCTCGATCATTCTTAATTATGATTCTTCTTTGTTGTAGTTCTACTTCCAAGAATTTTTCTCCCTCTTGTGAGATTGTTGGAGGTCAAATTTTTGTTGGTTTGCAGGATAACCATCCATTGTGTGGTGTATGTGTCATTTTTTCCATAGAATTAAATGACATAGTGCTAATTCCTGAAATGGAAGGGGCCCTTGAATTATAAAAGGGTTTCCTACTTGCTCATTTGTTCTTGTTGTTTTCATGAGTCATCCCAAAAGGAAACCATAGAGTTCATATCTAATTTCTCAGAAGAAATGGTATTGTACTAGAGTTTTGTTTCTCCAACCATTGTTCCAAATCAAAGAGCCTTCCCTATGCCCCTCCATTCTTATCAAGTCATGTTCCTTGATGCAAAGGATGCATCTTGGGTGACTGAAGATCAGTTAGCATGCGTGCAGAACTCTTCACCTCAGTAGTAATGTGCACATGAGTTGGACCTCATGTTTTTCTTACCAGGGGTGTCTGATGCAGGATCATCCTTGGGATCAGACAATATGCATCACCCAAAAATATTTATATTATGGAAATTTTGAAATAAGTCGAATAAGGACTGTGTTAGTGGTCCATTTTATTTATTTAGTTTGCTATGAATTCAAAATGTTCTTACTCATGCAGTTACTCTTGTATATGTTGAAACTCATGTTGAAACTAGTGCTAAAAATCATGTTGGAAATCGTATTGAATCTCTCGTGTATCATGGAATTTTATAAGTGTCGCAATGTTTCTTCATTTTCAATGTTGTGACCACACACATTTGACTTCGCCACGCTGACATTCTTCATGATGAGTTGCAACCACGTGGTAGGAACGTTCCCGCGCCCAACAGAAGTTTGTTAATGCCAAGAAGGAGGTGAATTGTCAGGCGGTTTTGCTAATTGTTCGTTGAGTCAATGAAAGGTGAATCGATTTAGAGGAAAAAGGGAAGATTTTAAAAGAAGCATGGACATGATGGAAAAATGGGGGGACCACAAAGAATATGGAGAGAATAATTCTAGGTTGGACGACCACTCAGGAAGGGAGAAACATATTTTCATCCCACACACACATACCATTAACTTCTCGGTGATTTTTGTAATGGATTTCAACAACTCAAATAACCATTCATGACTTTCTCTTAGCCCAGGCTTGATGTAATGTAAATTTTGATATGTTCTTCGAATCAATAAAGGAATGGTGTTGCATTCTTAAGTTTCTAATTGAAGTCCTTGATTATTTGGCAATAGTATTTATGTTTTGATTTTTCTCTATGTATTTTGTAGCAGGGTGTGTGTTGTAACTGTTTTGTGTGTTTCACCTATATTGTTGGGAGTTCCATGCATGACATAAATCTGAGAAAGTTCAAATGAAACGAGGCCAGGATCGAATATATAGAGTGGGTGTGTAAGTCATCTTTGAGTTTGGAAACCCTCCCATATTGTCGATGCATGCATAATTAAATCTGACACTACCATGACACCATAATGATATTTAAATTTGACACTACCATGACACCATAATGATGTCATCGACGCATGCAATACTTAGCGACATTCATACAACACAATCTCGACATGCATATTTTTATGGTGTTGATTAAACAATGAATGAAAAGAATGATTTTTCATCACAAATATGACACACATACATTGTATATACAATGTAGAACCTGAAAGAAAAATGAGAAAAGGTTGATGCAAACTTAAAACTTGTGTCACCCAATTTGTGTACTTTGAAAGAAAAATAGGGTTTATGGTTTACATGATGAATTGATGATGGAAACAAGTGGGTGTGTGAGTCATCTTCGAGTTCATAAACCCTCCCACATCATTAATTCATGTGAATAGTCTATCCATGTCAAATGTCAGTGTATACAGAAACAATTTGAAAAAATTTCAACGTTGGCCCCATTCACAGGTCACTGTTGCCCATGTCTAGTCCTAGTATAATGTATTTTCATTGTTCCTTTTCAAATTCATTCGACACACACATTCCCACATCTATTACTACAAGGACATGTAATAACACTGATAAAAAAGTACTGGTTGATAAATTTCACAAGCTTCATAAGTTATTTCTTGTCTTTGTTTTTTTTCTCTCATCTAAGTACTTCTTTGTTCCTTAAATTAAAGACTATTATTACTAAATGATTATTTAAATAGAAAATGCCATCTAGTTCCTTCTTCTTACCACCAAACACATGGGCCTAATTGGAATGATGATGGTTTTTAACAACATAGGTGATGAAAATAAAGAGCACGACCATGATGATGGGTATATTTTTGGGATTTCCATGCACTACAGTAATCCAATAAAGTTCAAACAAAACGAGGACGAGATTGAATATATAGAGTGGGTGTGTGAGTCATCTTTGAGTTTGGAAACCCTCCCATATTGTCAATGCATGGATGTTTAAATCTGACACTACCATCAGACCATAATTATATTTAAATTTGACACTACCATGACACCATAATGATGTCATTGATGCATGCAACACTTAGCAACATTGATACAACACCATCTTGACATGCATATTTTTATGGTGTTTATTAAAAAATGAATGAAAATAATTATTTTTCATCAAAACTGTGACACACATATATTTTACATACAATGTAGAACCTGAAAGAAAAATGAAAAAAGATTGATGCAAACTTAAAACTTGTGTCACCCAATTTGTGTACTTTGAAAGAAGAAAAAGGTTTATGGTTTACATGATGAATTGATGATGGAAAAAGTGGGTTTGTGAGTCATATTTGAGTTTATAAACCCTCCCATATCGTTAATTCATGCAAATAGTCTATCCATGTCAAATTTTAGTGCATACAGAAACAATTTGAAAAAGTTTCAACGGTGGCCCCATTGACAGGTCATTGTTTCCCATGTCTAGTCCTAGTACAACGTCTTTTCGTTGTTCCTTTTCGTTGTTTGACACACACGCTCCCACATATAGTACTTCAAGGACATGTAATAACTTCGATAAACAAGTACTAGTTGATAAAAATCCCAAAAATATGTGTGACTATTAGTATGAAATCATTATTTAAATACGAAATGTCATCTAGCGCCTTCTTCTTTCCACCAAATGAATGGGCCTAATTGGAATGATATTGATTTTGAACAACATAGGCTATGAAAATAAAGAGCACGACCATGACGATGGGTATATTGTTGAGAGTTCCATGCATGACATTAATCTGAGAAAGCTAAAATGAAATGAGGATGAGATCAGATATATAGAGTGGGTCACCCCTTTTTGGTGCAGCCTGTGGTCACCGCTAGTGGTCACGTGAGGGGAAGAAGCTAGCGGTGCTAAGCTCCATCTCGGAGTCTCAGCGATCATGACTTGGAGTGTTGAGATCCTTCATCACAAGAATCACAATATGCGAGATCACGATGAGATCTGGACCGTCGAATCATTGGAGAGCTCAACCGTTGATCAGGCTCGATGAAGTTCATAAGTTTGAAATACGAAGTGCTTTTTGGCGTAGCCTGTGGTCACCGTCGGTGGTCACGCTAGGGGAAGAAGCTAGCAGTGCTAAGCTCCATCTTGGAGTCTCGATGATCGCGACTTGGAGCGTCGAGACCCTTCATCACAGGAATTCTGAGATGCCAAATCACGAAATTCAAATTATGTTTAGCACTCAGTCATAGCCAGTGGACATATGAGATAAACGTGAAATCCTGCGGATTGAATCCAACAGTGCTGGTTAATTGGAAACTTGATTGAAGGGTTATTGTTTCACCTGACAGGTAATCGATCAATTACGATTCAGTTAGTAGAATTGAATCATGATTCTTGGATGGTTGGCGATTCAGTTGTGGATGATTTTTCTTGGATATTCAAGGTGTAACTGAATAAGTGGCATAGGATAAAATGGAAACGTAATGACTGTGGAAGGTTGGAATTTCTAACCGAAACGATGAGATGAACTGTAAGAAGGGTAAAATGAATGAAGGCAGTGGATGAGCTCAACCATGATAGAGAATACGAAGAGTCTCGACTGCTAGAGAGGCTAATGAATCTTAGCATAACACCCAGTGATGATGAACGCATGGATATATCACTAGAGAAGTTGAGGAATTGACATGATGATCAGGAAGAGGACTCGACAAAAGGAGAACATGAAGAACAAAGGGAGTGTTTTGATGTTCGAGGGAGTGAAGCTGTGGAAAATTGGAGTGGCAGTGAAAATCCCAATGTGGAGAACAATGGCGCAGTGAAGAGCATGCAGAGGCAGTGCGCATATAGCATGCACAAGGAGCACAGAGACTATAAGAATGCAGAACAAAGAAGAGATGAGTGTTGTTATTGAGAGTGATTTTGGCGTGTAGAAGGAGGCAGTGTGCAGCAGCTGAAATACACAGAAGAGGAATGGTGCATTGAATGGACATGGCACATAGAGAATAAAAGGAAGAAGAATAGAAAGCGCAAGGCATGTGTGCAAAAATACAATGAGGCAGATAGAGCAAGGCAGTGTAGCGGAATAGTGATGATATTGGTAAGTTGTTGATGAATATTATATCACTGTAATAAGTTTCAGTAGCAAAGATTTATATTTCAGGGTGGTTGGGAGGTGTTAGGGAGGACTGTTGTCCTCAGAGGTTCAAGTGGGTGCTTGAACACAGGGAGTTGTAGCTTCCATTTGGTTGCATCTAGAAAAGCCAGGGTGGCAGGGTGGTGCAAGGGAGAACTGTTTCTCTCTGATATACAGGTTGGTGCCTGTGTGACTGGAATTTGGTGCTTCCATCCAGTTGGTGCTGGAACACTTAGGGAGTTGTTTCTTTCTTCTAGTGGGTGCTAGAGAAACCAGGGAGTTGGTGCTTCCTTCTAGTCGGTGCTAGAGAAAACAGAGAGTTGGTGCTCTCAGCAAGTTGCAACTTGAAAAACAGAGGTTGTAGCCTCACAATGAGTTGGAGCTCATATGTATGATAATGTATAGAATGCAAAGATTACTTATCATACCAAGAAGAAGAGGTTTTTACCCTTTATGGGTTTCCTCGGGAAATATATGTCTCTGTATATTTCATATGTGTGACTGATGTTGAATGTTCTATTGCTTACCTCTCTGCATTATTTTGATTGTCATTGAGTGCTCTGTAAAGATTTTAAAATAAGCATAATTGTTTAAGCATGGTAACAATTGATTCACCCCCCCCCTTTCAGTATCAGAGTCGGTTCCTTTTATCTAAAGGTAGATCTGTAAGCTTAAACATGACAAGTCATGAAGGAACTTCAGTCACTAAGCCTCCTTTGTTTTATGGAACAAATGTTTCCTTCTAGAAGGTTAGACTGAGAACATACCTAATGGCCTTAGGTGTTGATGTTTGGGATGTAGTAGAGACTGGATACATAAACCCTGTTTTGCTAGCTTCCAAGGACGATAAGTTAGAATTTAGATTTAATGCTAAGGGAATGAATGCTATCTTGAATGGACTTGCAGAAGCCGATTTTGTAAAGGTGATGCATCTTCAAACTGCCAAAGAAATGTGGGATAAACTTATTAGCAACTATCTAGGAAATGAGAAAGTAAAAGATGCCAAAAGTCTTTAAGATGCCAAAAGTAGGAGATTTTAAGATCTTTGCTTGATAAATTTAATCCAAAAGTCTCTTCAATAGAAGAACTAAATGACCTTAAAAATCCGTCCATTGATCAACTTCTAGGAACTTTAACTAAATATGAAATGAGAATCAACAAAGATAAATCCATTACTAGAGAAGCATCTTTTAAAGCAGACGAGAATACTAATTCAGATTTAGATGATATTGAGGCAAAATTTGTGAGAAGGTTAAAGAAAGGATCGGGAAAATATCAAGGCCAACTTCCCTTCAAATGTTTTAACTATGGTAAGATAGGTCACTTTGCAAATAAGTGTCCACACAAGAAGAAGGACCAGAACTCTGAAGGTGAAGAGAAGTACAAATCCAAAAGATTTGATAGAAAGAAAAGTTTTTGTGTAGACAATGATGATGATCCTTCAAATGATGAATACAATGACTCTTCTATTGGAAATAAACTAAATGACTTCATGCTTATGGCCAAAGAGGATTATAATAATAAAAGCACAGGAAGTGAGGTTAATGAAGAAGCAGTTGTGGTTGATATGGAAGGAGAACTGATCAGTGCACTGGAAGAGATTGACAAACTCATAATTAAGAACAGAAAGCAAAAAAAATTGTTGATACAGTTCGAGAAAGACAGTAAATAGCCTGATCAAGACTTTGCCCTGCTAAAAGTCGAATTAGAAGAGGCAAAGAAAATCGAGGACATTCTAAAACAACAGTTATCAGAAAAGAAGGAAAGATGTAAAGCTCTGGAAGAAGAAGTAGTGAAAACTAGGAAAGAGTTGGAGAAGTTTCAAGCCTTGTATCATCATAATATATCAAGTATCAAAGCCTCAGAAGGATTAGCCACCATTCTGAATCAGCAAAGGAATCCAAAGATGAAAACAAGTTTGGGTTATAAAGAGGGATCAAGTAGTGGTCATCCAAGCAACAAAGACTTCATCAAGTTTGTCAATTCTACAACCAATGATGACAACAAACTTGCAAAAACAAAAAAAAATAATCAACCGCCCAGGAGGAGTAAGGAAAAAGGTGCCAGAACTGAATCTGTAGAAAAAGGAAATAATACACTCTCTACTCAATGAAAACATCAGCATGGAAGAAATCGATTTTCTCAAAGAAGACAACCATTTTCCAGGTACAAAGGTTTTTTCTATGGTTATTGTTTTTTATGTTCTAACTTTGGTCACAAAGCTGTAAACTGTTCTTTAAGATCTAGATATTTGAAATCAAGATACTCAAGGAATAATTGTCTGCCACAACAAAGATTGAGACAACCAAGAAACAAATGACGACATACTATAAATCATGTGATGGATGGACGAAGGACACAAGTGAAACATAACAACAATTATGAGCATAACAATCGTTATGATGTGTTATTTAATGAACCAGAATGTTACATCTATCATAACTATGGACATAAAGCAGCAGATTGTCGCTTAAGGAATTTAAAGCCAGATTCGAATCGTATTGCTGAAAATTTCAAGATTTGGAAGAAGAAAGAAGATGACAAGTGTAGACTAGTGTTATCAGCCCAAAGAGAAAAGAAGTCTGGGAATATAGACAGTGTATGTTCCAAACACATGACTGGAGACAAGGATAAGATTTTGTCCATAAGTAAAAGCAAAACAAGAAATGTGATCCTTGAAAATGATGAACCAGGTAAAATCAAGGATAAAGGGATGGTGAGTTTGAGTAATGACAAAGGAGATGCTCAGTATGTTCTGCTTGTGGATGGTCTGAAACATAATTTTCTCAGTACAATTCAAAAGTGTGACAAAGACAGTGAAGAGGTGTTCACGTCCAAAGAGTGTAAGGTAAATGTAAACTCAGGACAAGTGGTGAATAAAGGCATAAGGACAATTAATGATGTTGATATTGAATCCTCCCCTGCAAGTAAAGAAGAAGAAACAAATACAATAAAATAATGTTCAGTTAGCATCAATCCCATGGAAGAAGTAGAAGAAGAATCATGTCATAATATGGAAGCTGAAGTTTTGAAGGTTGAGAATTCAAACACCCAAAGCAAGTTATTAAACAGCTCCATGACCCTGGATAAGCTCTTGGATAGTCATAGATCACCAAATGACAAATCTGGTATTGGATACAACAAGGAAGAAATCAGCACTCCTAAGAAACCTGATACAGGTCCTTCGTCTGTGAAAAATAAAAGCAGGTATAAGAGTGGTTGTAGCAGTTTTTTCTTGTGATTGAATATGGTCATAAAATCCTTGGATTGTATGCATCATGGAAGAAAAATGAAATTTCAATAATAGATATTTATGAGAATCAATGGGGATATCCAAGGGTTATTTAAAAAGTACAAGCTACAATTGCGCAGTGTTCAAGTAAGAAAACGACATTCGCAGCAACAACTTTCTGATGTACAAAATTATATACATGACATTCTGTAGAGATAACAAGAGGAAAGACCTTGTTAGGGAAATCTAATTTTTTTAAAAACAAAGTAGGGGAACAATCATAAGCAGAGAGAGAACAGTGACAGGGGGAGTCATCCAGTTATGACAAGAAAAGGTTGATGAAGGAGTCCCAGTAAGAGAGGTGAGCAATATTGAGTCTGCTACAGAGGACACAGTTGAAGATGAATATGAACATGTCCAAGAATCAGAAGGAGAAGACTCTGGTTTAGATACAAATATTCTGCAGGCCTCAAATAAGAGAGTCCATCCTATCAGGGGGAGGTTGTGCTGGTTTAATATCTGATACCTCCTAAAAATACTACAACAGCTCAGGGGGAGCATGTTTTCTTTCACATTTATTTCAAAGGGGGAGAAAAGGAGTGGTCTGGACTGGATGCTATAGTTGGAGGTCCAAATAGATTAGCGTAGTCATTCAGGGTTGCCATCAATGCCAAAGGGGGAGATTTTTGGCATGTTTACAGGTAGAGTGTGCTTGTCATTGATGGCAAGATTAGAGTGTGCATGGATGGAAAAATAGGAACAACGTAAGCTCAGGAGGATTAGTGCAGAGTCGCATGCAGTGCGTAGGTGTGCACCAAGGACGAGGTTAACTCATTGCCAAATCTAAAGAGAGATAGCGTACTCAGGATCTTAGATGGATCAAACATCGAGGCCTTTGACACTTAGAAATTATTCCAAGTCAAAAGGATGCGTAAGATCAAGAGGAGAAGCGATAGTGATCATTAGATCCCATTGAGAATTCCCAATGACCATCAAATCTGAATTTAGATAGGTCAAGCACGCAAATGGAGGATAGATCTCAAGCGTTAGATCCGAGTGCGGGGTCCAACTGTTGTTGGATCTAGGAGAACCTACACGTTCTTTAAATTGAAAGGTGAAGCGAGCTTCTAAAATCCTGAAAGAAGAAGGACCATCCATCTTTGGGCAGGACACATGGTCACAGATCATCATTTCGCTAACTGAAAGGTGAAAGGAAGGAGGTTCTCTAACCTTCCAACTCGTGATATGTAAAATGATATGATTCATCGGATCGAGAAGAAATATGGACCATCGATTCAAGAAGGACACATGGTGAAATCGCGATAATATATGGACCATTGGTTCCATAGGACACATGGTGAAAGATCATCGTTTCGTTGATTGGAAATTCAAAGGAGCGAAGTGCTCGTTTGATTGGTGAGTGGTCATATCTCAAGGTCACATTGTCAAAGGTTTAAGGGAAGGAGCTAATTTCTAAGCTCCATCTCGATGTTCACAACTTGGAGTATTGAGACTCTTCATCATAGGAATCACGATATGCAAGATCACGAAAAGATCTGGACCGTTCATTGGGCATGAAGAAGGCTAATGAAGTGGAGAAATCATGATAAGATTTGGATTGTTGATCCAAGAGGGGCACGTGGTGATAGATCAGAGCACGACAAAAACACCGATATGCGAAATTGTGAAATGCCTTTTTGGCGTAGCCTGTGGTCACCGCCGGTGGTCA
This sequence comes from Picea glauca, assembly GCA_000966675.3. Taxonomy (NCBI): domain Eukaryota; kingdom Viridiplantae; phylum Streptophyta; class Pinopsida; order Pinales; family Pinaceae; genus Picea; species Picea glauca. The sequence goes on along the minus strand of JZKD02S1635413.1, from coordinate 128,315 downwards.
CGTGAGGGAAAGAAGCTAGTGGTGCTAAGCTCCATCTTGGAGTCTCGGTGATCGCAACTTGGAGTGTCGATATCCTTCATCACAGGAATCGCGATATGAGAGATCGCGATGAGATCTGGACCGTCGGATCATTGGAGATCTTGATCATTGATCAGGCTCGATGAAGTTCATAAGTATGCAAAATACGAAGTACCTTTTGGCACAGCCTGTGGTCACCGCTAATGGTCACGTGAGGGGAAGAAGCTAGTGGTGCTAAGCTCCATCTTGGAGTCTCAATGATCATGACTTGGAGTTTCAAGACCCTTCATCACAGGAATGCCGAGATGCAAAATCGCAAAATTTAAATTATGTTTAGTGCTCGGTCATAGCCAGTGGGCATATGAGATAAATGTGAAATCCTGCAGATTGAATCCAATGGTGCTGGTTAATTGGAAACTTGATCGAAGAGTTACTATTTCACCTGACAGGTAATCGATCATTTATGATTCAGTTAGCAGAGCTGAATCATGATTCTTTGACGGTTGGCGATTCAGTTGCGGATGCGTTTTATTGGAGATTCAAGGTGTAACTGAATAAGTGGCATAGGATAAAATGGAAACGTAATGACTATGGAAGGTTGGCAGTTCTAACCGAAACAATGAGATGAAATGTAAGAAGGGTAAAATGAATGAAGGTAGTGGATGAGCTCGACCATGATAGAGAAGAGGAGGAGTCTCGACTACTAGAGAGGCTAAGGAATCTCAGCATAACACCCAGTGATGATGAACGCATGGGTATATTGCCAAAGAAGCTGAGGAATTACCATGATAATCAGGAAGAGGATTCCACATGAGGAGAACATGCAAAACATAGGGAGTGTGTTGATGTTTGAGGGAGTGAAGCGGTGGAAAAGTGGAGTGGCAGTGAAAATCCCGATGTGGAGAACAATGGCACGATGAAGAGCATGTAGAGGTAGTGCGCATATAGCATGCACAAGGAGCATAGAGACTATAATAATGCAGAACAAAGAAGAGATAAGTGTTTTTGTTGAGAGTGATTCAGGCATGTAGAAGGAGGCAATGTGCAGCAACTGAAATACACAGTAGAGGAATGGTGCATTGAATGGACATGGCGCATAGAAAATAAAAGGCAAAAGAACAGAAAGCGCAAGGCATGTGTGCAGAAAGACAGTGAGGCAGACAGAGCAGGGTAGTGTAGCAGAACATTGATGTGATTGGTAATTTGTTGAAGAATATTATATCACTGTAATAAGTTTCAGTAGCAAAGATTTATATTTCAGGGTGGTTGGGAGGTGCTAGGGAGGACTGTTGTCATTAGAGGTTCAAGTGGGTGCTTGAACACAGAGAGTTGTAGTTTCCATCTGGTTGCAGCCAGAAAATCCAGGGTAGCAGGGTGGTGTAAAGGAGAACTGTTGTTCTCTGTTATACAGGTTGGTGCCTGTGTGACTGGAAGTTGGTTCTTACATCCAGTTGGTGCTGGAACACTTAGGGAGTTGTTGCTTCCTTCTAGTGGGTGCTAGAGAAACTAGGGAGTTGGTGCTTCCTTCTAGTGGGTGCTAGAGAAACCAGGGAGTTGGTGCTTCCTTCTAGTGGGTGCTAGAGAAACCAGGGAGTTGGTGTTTCCTTATAGTCGGTGCTAGAGAAAACAGAGAGTTGGTGCTCTCAACAAGTTGCAGATTGCAAAACAGAGGTTGTATCCTCACAATGTGTTGGAGCTCATATGTATGATAATGTACAGAATGTAAATATTACTTATCATACCAAGAAGAAGATGTTTTTACCCTTTATGGGTTTCCTCAGGAAATATCTGTCTCTGTATATTTCATATGTGTGACTAATGTTGAATGTTCTATTGCTTACCTCTCTACATTATTGTGATTGTCATTGAGTTCTCTGTAAAGAGTTTAAAATAATCATAATTGTTTAAGCACGGTAATAACTAATTCACCCCCCCCCCTCTCAGTTGTCCAACAAAAAACACACGTTAGTATAATATTTTGATGCCTTGATGTAGGTTTGGAGAGTAAATTCTCCAAGACTGTAAAAATTGAAACTAGGACTATTGAAGTTTGTAAAATCAATTAGTATCAAAAGTGTTAGGTACCAGATCTATTATATTAGTAGAAAATAGAAATATTGCAGTGAATACCAGCAGAATAGCAACATAGAACATAAATATAACAATGGAAGAACAAAATATATGGAACCACAACACCAAAATAATACCTTTATGGATAGGAAACTGTTGGATCATGTTGTCATTGATGTCAAAGGGTTGATGTCAAAGGATTGATGTCAAAGAATTAATGTCAAAGAATTGATGTCAAAGGATTGATGTCAAAGGAACAATGTCTTGTCATTTGATGTCAAAGGATTGATGTCAAACGATTGATATCAAAGGAACAATGTCTTGTCATGTTTGATAAGAAGTACAAATAGATGAACTCCAAAGTGGTCCCCTTATGGTGAAATCCCTCACGGAAAGAGGCTTTGTGGTTGAGTTATCCTAGAAGTATGGTTAGAGAACCCATGCTTAATTGTGGAATAATGAGATGAATATCAGTGAATTTGTTAGTAACACTATCCTAGATGGATAGTGCTTGTCATGCCATTTCCGGTGGTATGTGGAATGTCACATAACTCCTCATGGTTTGAGAGTTATGGACTTATGAAGTTAAAGGCAAGGGTCATTCTGGCATGATTTCCCAACTCCATTCCATTGAATTAGTTGAGACACCTCGATAAATAAGAGGCAAGGGTCATTCTAGAGAGTATAAATATGAGGCAAAGGTCTCTTATAAAGATATCTCTCTTGAGAATATATTGAAGATCTATTCTGTTAAGAACCAAATATCAATATAGCATAGAAAAACCTCAGAAAAAGTACTCAACGTCTTGAAAAAGAGATAATTTCATATAATAAGCCTCTTCGAGGGGGCAACCTCCTTTCACCCCACTTAAATATTCAAGTCCAAGATGATTCAAAATGAAAATGTCTCCTTGGTATATATAGGAGACTAGGAGGTATAATTACAACTAATGGCCTAAAGTCGACATAAATAAAATAACATTACTAATA
>JZKD02S1635413.1:106556-121318 GCA_000966675.3 Picea glauca | reverse complement strand
TTTCACTTTCAGGTGTCTTCTCTGTTATGAAATTTTTCAATACTTCCATGATCTCCCCTTTTAAACCATCCATCTTAGTATCCAACTTAGCTTCTATTGAATCCATCAACTTAGCCTCCATTGAATCCATCTTATTTTTTCGTTCATTTATGTACCTATGCATTTCTTCACCTTCATCAAGAGTCCAATTAGGATTTTCTGGAGGCTTATTTGGTGTAGAAGGTCCCTTTTTTGGTGGCATGTTGGAAAACTTTTGAATCTTGATTTTGAGGCGGTTCTGCTAGACAATATTTATTCTGTTCTATCTCCCAAGTTTAGGCCCTTCTAGGTATGAAACTTTATTTTAGGTAGTTCTCTAATATTTCTTCTCTGCAATGCCATAGGTCTGATCAAAATTGGATGTGCCAAGTGGAATTTACAATAACTTCCTCATAACTTACTGATTTGTGTCCTTTCCATGAGATCTCACTTATATAGCATTCCCCGCACAAAATAATTGATATAAAATTATGAAACTCGCACCCAAAATACTACAGACTGTCCAGGATCCAATGAAACTAGTCCTACTCAATTTGGATACTCTAGCAAGAAGTTATGATTGTTTTACCCGGAACACCTTCTTGAGACTAGTCAATAGGACTAGTCAGATACCCTATCTTACACAAGGTGTATCTTCAAATTTAAGATGAACAAGAATCTGAGATTTTTACCATTGATACCTTACTAATTTATATAAATGGCCTCCATATTTCAGGGTCTGAAACGTTACAGACAATGTTTTATAGTGAAAATTCCGCAATGACTCATTTCAGGATGATTCCAGAACCCTATATTGTACAAGATGTATCTCTGAAAGTATAAGGCCTCAGGAGTGGAATTTTGAACCCAACGTAGCTTGATCCATCTACTAAATATCCTCCAAGCCGTTCCTTCTAAAACATTGTAGAAAAAAAGTTATAGTGAAAATTCCACAGTGTCTCAGATGTAGCAGCGAAACCCCAAGACCTTGAGCTCTGATACCATATGTTAAGAACCAAATATCAATATAGCATAGAAAAACCTCAAAAAAAGTACTCAACACCTTGAAAAAGAGACAATTTCAGATAATAAGCCTCTTCGAGGGGGAAACCTCCTTTTACCCCACTTAAATGTTCAAGTCCAAGATGATTCAAAATGAAAATGTCTCCTTGGTATATATAGGAGACTAGCAGGTATAATTACAACTAATGGCCTAAAGATGACATAAATAAAATAAAATTACTAATATAATATGCCCCAATTAAGGGGTAATGAGACAATATTAGGGCTTAACATATTCTGAGGAAGAAAGTGATTGCAAGTTCTCATGGATGCATCAAAATTTCCATAAATCTGAGATCTTGACGGCGAAAGTTTCAGAATTTCAGAAACCCTAGTTTCTGAAGGAGCACACGAGTTGCAGTGAGCCAAAGCGTGTACATACATGGGCTACAGTGAGGAAGGGTGTGTACACACACGTTATGAAGAATATCAAAGTGCGTACAGTTGAAGAAAGTCATGGAGAATTGAGTGTGAGTTGGTGTGAGGTTCCTGAAGGATGAAGCAAGTTCCAGATCTTCATTCTATGGGCTTAGATTTTCCATAGCAATTCTGGCATGGTTACATGATTTTCTTGATGGATACTTTTTCTTATGGTATGTTGAATGATTAAAGAATTCTTGGTATAGCTGTCATGATATGGTTTATGTTGGTTGATTGATAGAGTGAGCATCACTCTTATGTTTCAGTACTTATATGGTTTCCATAGTATATTGGTTTCTTATGCATCATTAAGTAGCATTCATATTGTATGGTTGAGGAGCATGAGTAAGTTGTTGGAGAGCATAGATGTGTTGTGATTGGTTATGGTACATATTGGACAGTGAAAGATAGAAGTGGATGTGACTAAAGGCTACAGAGGATCTGGGTTTTTCAAGGAGAGAAAATCCTAGTTGTTCAGAGGACATACACAGGCTGCAGTACAGATAGGCCCCGTACATATGCGAGTAGTAACTGGTAGGGAGCGTACATATGCATGTTTCACTACTAACAGGTCATGTACCTGTTGACAGATTGGTATATGTTGAGGATTGAATCCTCTTCTCATTTGGTGCTAAGTTGTGTAAGTTGAGTCTTGCATTGCAGAGCTGGTGGTCTTGTGGAGTTGTAACTCTATTCAGTTGTTGTTGATAAACCCAAGGATTGTAGTCCATAATAAAAATAAAATTGTGCATACATCTTTTGTTCTTTATGTTCTTTGTGTTCTTTGTGGTGATGGATTATTGATTATATGTGTTGTTGTTATCTATTGTTGACATATGTTCACATACAACTAGTTATAAATGACAGTAATAAGTGATGAGTAAATGGTGATTTCTAACTAAGGAGTTTTGTGAAGGGAAGTTGAAAAAGATCCCTACATTGATTAAGCCCCCCTCTCAGTGTGGTCGGTTTGTCCAACAATTGGTATAAGAGTAGGCCTTCACTATAATCCTTAACAATCTTGGAGGAGATCCATGGACACACAAATGGATGATGAAGGTCCAATCCTTGATGAGGAAAATTATTCAACATGGAGAATAGAAATGAAAGTGATTTTGAAGAAAAAAGGAGAAGGTGTTTGGAAAGCAACTATTGGTGGATCGGTTCCCTTGAATAACAAGTCAAAGTTTTCATCTCAAAAGGAAGAAAAGAAGAATGATGCATTGGATCTCAATACTATTCTCAGTGGACTCTCAAGTTCTATCAAAGAGAGCATGAGACAATTCACTTCCACTAAGGATCTATGGCTAAATATAGAGGAGACATATCAAATCAGGAAGGAAGACACTAAAGACATCTCCATCAAGAACAATGAAGGTATAGAATCTCCACAATCCTCTGATTGCAATAACTCTAAATGTGATGATGTTGAATGTTTCTCTACATGTGAAGAAGAAGATCTAGAAATAGGTTGTGAAGAATCAAATGATAATTATTCCATGGAATAAGTAGAAGAAGAACTTTCAAATCTTAAAAATAAAGTTAATTGGGGTCTATATGAATACAACTATGACCATAGTTATATAGACTATAGCTATCTCTCGGAGAACACTAAAAGGTTTCTTGAAAAGAATCAAAAGCATATTTTGAAACTAAAGAAAATGTTGAAGAAAAAAGAAGAAAGTAAAAGATCTAAATTAGAAGAAAAAGAAGAAGAGATCAAAATACTAAAGAATAAAATAGAAGAAAATAAGAAGGTAGACAATGATATTAGAAAAAGTCTTGAATTTAATATCCATCTCAAGACTCAAATTGAAGAAGCCAAAAGGGTTGAGGAACTACTAAAGAATCAAGTAAATGAAAAGGAAGAGTCATGTCATAAGTTGGAAGATGAAGTTGTTGATCTTAGAAAGAAAGTAGAGAAGTCAAACAAATTATTGAATAGCTCAACAATATTGAATGAAATCTTGGATAGTCAAAGATCACCAAATGATAAATCATGTCTTGGATACAACAAAGAAGCTACACATGTTGAACCAAGCACCTCAAAAAGGCTTGAGGTAAGTCCCTCATTCTCAAAAGACAGAAATAATGTTGCAAGTCAACCCTCTACACAAAGGAAGGAAACTTTCAAAAGAAAAAAGAAAGGAATACATAAAGAAGCCATATTTTCACCTCAAAGAAGACAGACACCTTCAATATGGACACTAAAGAAATGGTATGAAAAATCTTTTTATGGTCATTGTTACTCATGTAATGAATATGGTCACAAATATTTGGAATGCAGATATTATGCAAGGAGAGATAATGAAAGGTTTCAGAACACCCTAAGGTGTTGGAGATGTAATCAAGTAGGACACATTGATGCTCATTGTCACACCATGAGATGATAGAACTGTAGTGGATTTGGCCACAAATCCCAGGATTGTTGGAACACAAGAAGACAATCCATGATGGGGATTTCATATATCATGACTAGAAGAACACATGAGGCTAGAAGAGAAAAAAATTTTGGAAAGATGGAAGCTCATACCTTAAGTTATGAGAAGTTGGGACACCTTTAGAAGTGGGTGAAGAAGACTGAACAATTAGAATAGAATGGCAGCCCTAAGGAAAGATCTAGCTTGACTTCTTCTTAGGAATACATGGGTTACATTGGTAACAGTCGCATACATATGCGAGCTGACCTATAAATAGGTTGCGTACATGCATGATCTGTTTGTATAGTAGGCCACGTATCTATGGAAAAATCCTTGGGAAAAGGCTATGAATATGACTTACATCTTGATGTGATGGTATAACACTGTGTTGCAGGATCTGACATGGTTTATTGTAGGTTCTGACATGGTTTGTTGCAGGTTTTCATGATTACATGTTGGCATACATAATTGATGTATGTATGGTGATGACATATGGATGAGTGTTGAAAGTTTATCCTTGATGCATTATACTAACTCTAGAGTATGGATTGAGGTGTTTTCTGTTGAGGTACAATGTTGGTTGTGACAGTGAAGTTATGGCACATTGTTTATGAGATATATCATGATGATTCTAGCTAGAGATGTCATTGATCTATTGAGACAAACTTCTAGTACATATATTTTTTTATGCTTAGTATATGATGTAGTGAATGGTGGTTGAGGAATATCTGTTATATGGCTGGTATAAATGTAAGTTCCATTGATGATATATTATTGGAGGCATATTTGTTGGATATCTTAGTGCATGCATTTGGCATGTGGTTTAGCTACATATTGGGACATGTAGTTTATGAGGTGGTTATATTTGGTACACTATTGGTACATTGTTAGAGGCACCTGCTAGCAGTATGATTGGCACATTGCTTATGGTTGATATGAAATATATGAATGGGAACACATCTTGATTGTAGTTCATGTTGTTGAGTTTTGATGCATGGTTGATGCACTTGCTTGGTACAAGTGGTGATACATTTTTAGTGCAATGTTGATGCACTCATAGATCTTATATGTTAGTGGGTGATAGTACTTGGATAAAGTTCTTCATTTGTATTTATTGTTTACAACATACTTTGGTACATGATGTATGGGATGATATAGTTGAGACACTTATTATGATGATTGACGGTTGAGATAAATGGTTGTGTCACTTTGTTCATGGTAGAGGCATATCATGAGTGATATGACACTTGGTTGAGGCACATGGTTGGCATGTTGGTAGAAGCATATGGTTGATACAGTCCATTGATGATATCTTATGGTAGAAATGTGCATAGTTGAAGTACATGGATGTTGTGAATGGTTGGCACATAATATGGCACAGGATGTACTTGATTGATGTTTTGTTCATTATTCTCTATTCATTTTTGACATATATTTTTCTTCATGATGTAAGGTATGGCATGCGTTTGATGCATGGAAAGGTCTAAGGATCGTCATAGGAAGAGAAGTTGATCTATGTTTATGTTGAGCAGTAGCATTTGCAGCAGAAGCATATTGCAGGGGTAGCGTATTGTTCATATTGCAGAGAATATAGGGGGAGTCATTCTTCTTCGCATGAATATAGAAGGAGATATTTATTAGATGCAAAGATAAATACTTGGAAAAATATCCCTATACCTAGAGAAGGAGCACATAGGCATAGTTCCAAGGGGAGCGATGGTCACAAGGGGAGCGTGAGCGATATGTCTTCAGCATTACATCAGAGTGATATCCCTTGCTCAAAAGGGGAGATATTATTCAAAGGAAGATTAAAGGAATCCAAGAAGGGGGAGCATCCCCAAGGAGAGTTCAGGTAGGGGGAGCAACCCCAAGGAGTGAACTACCCTTTTCCATTGATGTCAAAGGAGGAGAGATAATCACATTGATGTGATTGAGATGACCATTGATGAAGAGAAATTCCATGTCTACATCTTTCCATCAATGATTGGTGTTGACATCAATCTTGGTATTTCCATAAATGCCAAAAGGGGAGATTGTTGCATCATGTTTTCATTGATGTCAAAGGGTTGATCTCAAAGGATTGATGTCAAAGAATTGATTTCAAAGGATTTATTTCAAAAATGTCTTGTTATATGATGTAAAAGGATTGATGTCAAAGGATTGATATCAACGGAACAATGTCTTGTCATGGTTGATAATAAGTACAAATGTATGAAATCCAAAGTGGTCCCCTTATGGTGAAATCCCTCACGAGAAGATGCTTTGTGTTTGAGTTATCCTAGAAGTGTGGTTAGAGAACCCATGCTTAATTATTGAATAATGAGATGAAGATAAATGAATTTGTTAGTGAAACTATCCTAGATGGATAGTGCTTATCATTCCATTTTTGGTGGTATGTGGAATGTCACATAACTCCTCACAGTTTGAGATTTATGGCCTTACGAAGTTGGAGGACCTCATGTGTTGGCTAGAAGCCCCAAAAGTTCAAAGAAGTCAAAGTTCTTACAAAGAAGAAATTATTTAAATAATAAAGTGAAATGACAAAGTCAAAGAGAAACCAGGATTATTTAAATAATAAAGGTAATGAAGAAATTTCTAATTATGGAAAGTGGTTATAAGTGAGTTAACCCTAAAATAAGGAAAGAGGGTTAAATGGAAAAGTGGACATGTGAACAAAGTGTCTATGTGAAAAAAGTTGGATAAAGGTAATCATGTGGACGAAATGGTTATGTGGATAAAATGGATATGTGGACAAAGTGGCCTAGTGGATGCTTCTAAGGAAGCTACTTGGAGAGTATAAATAAGAGGTAAGGATCTCTTGTAAATATATCTCTCTTACGAATATATTGAAGATCTATTATGAAGAAGAGATTGATTGAAATTTCTCATGGATGCATCATAGTTTCTGTAAATATGAAATCTTGATGGCGAAAATTTCAGAAGTTCATAAACCCTAGTTTTTGAAGGAGCGTGCGAGCTGCAGTGAGCCAGAGCACGTACATACATGGGATACATCAAGGCAGGGCACGTACAAACGCGGGATGAAGAATATAAAAGTGCATACAGTTGAATAAATTCATGGAGACTTGAGTGTGAGATGGTGTCAGGTTCTTGAAGGATGAAGCAAGTTCCAAATCTGCATTCTATGGGCTCAGATCTTCCATAGAAATTCTGGTATGGTTACATGATTTTCTTGATGCATTCTTTTGCTTATGGTATGGTGAATGCTTAAGGAATTCTTGGTATAGCTGTCATGATATGGTTTATGTTGGTTGATTGATAGAGTGAGAAGCACTCTTATGTTTCAGTACTGATATGGTTTCCATAGTCTATTGGTTTCTTATGCATGATTAAGTACCATTCATATTTCATGGTTGAGTTTCATGAGTAAGTTGTTGGAGAGAATAGATATGTTGTGATTGGTTATGGTACAGATTGGACAGTGAAAGACATAAGTAGATGTGACTGAAGGATGCAAAGGATCTAAGTTTTTCAAGGAGAGAAAACCCTAGTTGTTCAGAGGACATATGCAAACTGCAGTACAGATAGGCCACATACATACACAAGTTGTACTACTGGTAGGGCATGTACATACGCATGCTTCATGACTGACAGGTCGCATACCTGTTGAGAGATTGGTATCTGTTGAGGATTGAATCCTCTTCTCAGTTCATGATGATTTGTATAAGATGAGTCTTTCATTGCATAGTTGGTGTTGTTGTGGAGTTGTAACTCTATTCAGTTGTTGTTGATGAACCCAAGGATTGTAGTCCATAATAAAAAGAAAATTGTACATACATCTTGTGTTCTTTGTGGTGATGTCCTATTGATGATATATGTTGTTGTTATATGTTGCTAATATATGTTCACATACAACTGGTTATAAATTACGGTAATAAGTGATGAGTAAATGGTGATTGCTAACTAAGGAGTTTTGTGAAGGGAAGTTTAAAAAGAGCCCTACACTGATTCTCCCCCCCTCTCAATGTGGTCGGTGTGTCCAACAGAAACAATTTTTACTTGCCTCTTCAAGGGGGAACCCTCCAACAGAGAAGAGCTATATTACAATAATTCTCAAGACAAAGCTTTATCATGCCTCCTACTCTTATTTATAGTAATTCTATCTTCTAAAGAACATTCTGGATGAAAACCTTTCTTGAAGCAGAAGCTTCTATTAGGTCTTCTTACATTGAATTGTTCATATTTATTAAATAGGCCTTATTTACTAATGTCGGCCTTTATTACATGGAAAATATATTATTCTATCTATGTGGGGGGTTTGAGAGGATAGGTCCCTAACATGCCCTCCCCCTTAAAAATATCCTTGTCCTCAAGGATTAAGATGAATATTTTTTTGCAGAATAGTAGTCGGGACCCAGGTGGCATCTTCTGGTGGAGTATCCTTCCATTGAACTAATACTTCCTGGATGGTGCATTGATGGAGATGATGTGCTCGTTGGTCCAATATGACTTGTGGTTGTAACCAAATGGAACCTTATTCATCCAAATCTTGTAGATTTGTCTAAGCATGGAACTTGCTGCCAATCACTTTCTTTAGGAAAGATACATGAAAAACATGATGTATCTTGGATTTTCTCGGAAAAGTTAACTGATAGGCCATTTGTCCCACCCTTTTGAGAATAGTACAAAGAGCATAAAATTTGGGGGCTAGTTTCTGACACTATTGATATTTGAGAAAAGTCTTCTTGTATGGTTGTAGATGGAGAAACACTTGGTCCCATTCCTCAAATTGACGTTCATAATGACCTTGTTCTGCTTATTGCTTCATGTGGTTATGAGCCATGACTAGATTTTCTTTGAGAATACGGAGAATTCTCACGTGAGTTGTAATATTGCGGTCAACCTCCTCAACCTTGGAGACACCTGGCATGTATGGGAGAATTGATGGTGGATTTTGTCCATAGACTACTTCAAAGGGAGTCATGTGAGTGGTTGTATGGTAAGAGGTGTTGTACCACCATTGAGCTAAGTGTAACCACTGAACCCATTGATGTTGTCGGTCGGATGCAAAAAAGCTCAAATATGTTTCCAGAAACTTGTTGACTACTTATGTTTGGCCATTTGTTTGGGGATGATAGGTTTTACTAAGTTGCAATTGGGTTCCCTGGATTATGAATAACTGTTGCCAGAAATTTCTAGTAAAAGTTGGATCATGATAAAAAACAATAGAATGAGGCCATGAAGTTTGAAGATGTTATCCATAAACATTTGATCCACTGTAGAGGCTATGAATGGGTGTTGAAGGGAACATAAATGAGCATATTTGGACAGATAATACACTACCACCATGATGACTAACTTATTTCCTGATTTGAGTAAGCCCACAATGAAATCCATAGAAATATTCATCCAAATAATATGTGGAATTGGAATCAGTTGGAGTGTGCCAGGAGTTTTGACGGTCTCACCCTTATTGCATTGACATATATCAAATTCTACCACAAAGTTTTAGACGCCTTGTTTCATATCGTCCCATAAGAAGTAACATTTGACCCATTCATGGGTTTTGTTAAAACCATAGTTCCTTGTTATAGGAGAAGCATGAAACTCAAAGAGCACCTTGGATTTGAGGGCCAACTGTTTGCTTAAATATAGGTGACCTTTATAGTGAAACTATTCATTGTTCCACAAGTACCCTGGAGAATCTTGAGGATGTTGTTGCAATTTTTGGATGAGGATGGATATTGTCAGGTCGTGCAACCATTATTGGCATACATCCCAAAGTCAGTTGGATACAATGAATGAGAGGGAAAAGATGGAACCTTCAACTTCATATTTCCTAGAAAGATCATTAGCCACCACATTTTCTTTACCGTTTTTGTAAATGATCTCATAATCATAGCCAAACAGCTTGATCACCCAATTTTGTTTCTCTAGGGATTAAATGCATTATTCCAAGAAGAACTTGAGGCTTTGATGGTCTGTTTTAATTTGGAAGTGTTGTCCCAATAGATAAGGGCTCCATAGATCCACTACATGCATAATAGGCATCATTTCTTTTTCATAGATCGATTGGACCAAATGTTTCTCTGACAACTGTTTACTGGTGAAAGCCAAAGGGCATCCATTTTCCATGAGGAATGTCCTGATTCCTCTCCCTGATGCATCACGTTCTAGAAAAAAGATCTTGGTGAAATCAAGTAGGGCCAGTACAAGAGTAGTGCACATAACATCCTTCAAGGCTTGGAAGGATTGGTCTATTTTTGGAGTCCAACTGAAGGAATTATTTTTAAGGAAAGTTGTTAGGGGGGGTCGCAATTTTTCCATAATTTTGAACAAACTTGTGATAGTATCATGTTAAACCCAGGAAACCACGCAGACTTTTAAGATTTTTTGGGCAAGACCAATTCTACATAGCTTCAATTTTCTTAGGATCCAACCTTACACCATCCTTGCCAACAATATAACCCATGTACTCAACTTCAAAGACACCAAAATAACATTTGGATTGTTTGAGAAAAAATTTGTGCATGGAGAGGAGATGGAGAACTTGATCTACATGGGTGAGATGGGTTGGCCATGTTTTACTATAAATAATAATTTCATCAAAGAAAACTAACACAAAGGGATAGGGGAAATGATGAAAGACATGATTCGTGAGACTTTTAAAAGTGGAGGGAGCATTACAGAGACCAAAGGGCATTACCAAGAACTCATAGTGGCCCTTATGAGAGTGAAATTTTTTCTTGGGAATGTCTTCCTCTTTCATAAGTATTTGGTGATAGCCATAATGGAGGTCAATTTTGGTAAAGTATTGAGCCCCACTAAGTTCATATAGAAGGTCATATATGACGGGAATGGGGAATTTGTCCTTAATGGTAAGTTTGTTGAGGGCACAAAAATCATGACACATGTGCCAAGTTTCTTCCTTCATGAGAACCATGACAATAGGGGCAGAATAGGGGCTAGTTCCAAGATGAATAAGACCCGCTTGTAACAGTTTGTGGACAATTTTCTCAATTTAATTTTTTTGAGAAAAAGGATGACGATAAGGGAGAACAATGGGAGGAACACCTACCAACATTAAAGGAATGGAATGATCATGGTCACCACAAAAGGGGGAAGGACCTAGGTTGTTTGGAAAATAGTGTGATAGCGTGAAAGGATAGCTTGAAGGTTGGGATGTATCGGGGTGTCTCAACTACTTGAATGGAATGGAGTTGGGAAATCATGCCAGAATGACCCTTTTTGAGTAACTTTTCCATGCGGTGGGAATTGATGATCTTTGAACATCCTACAGTAATGCCTTGGAATTTATATTGTTGGCCTTCCTATTGGAATTTCATGGTCAACTCCTTAAATTCCATGAGTATGGGTCCTAGGGTGCATAACCATTCCGCACCAAGAACAATGTCACAACCACCCATGTCAATAGAAAACATGTGATATTTCAAGTTATATTGACCAATTTGTAAAAACACATTTTCAGAACGCCCTACACATTTCATGGAACCACCATTGTCAATCATGATTTGAAAAATGTTGACAACACGGATATAGTAATTGAATTCTTGGGAAAGGTGATGATGAATGAAATTATGAGTGCTGCCACTCTCAACTAGGATGATCAATTTCCTATGCTTAATGTAACCAATAAATTTGAGAGTTTGAGGAGTTGAAAAACCAGTGAGAGCATGTAGTGGAATCAATGGTTCAACTTCAGAAGGATCAGAGGGTGGTGGAATATCATCAGTTGATGGTAGTGCTACATCAGATGAAACCTCAACATCTTCATCAGGAACATCATTGGAAATGGCCATAAAAAAAAATTGTTCTTTACACTTGTGCCCTGGAAAGTTTTTATCATCAAAATTATAGAAAATACCCTTGAGTTGGCATTCATCCATTTCTACCCTTGTTAACTTGTGAACCTTGAGAGGAGTGGCCTAAGGAGAAAGGGGGTTGGGTTTAGGTCAAGGGACAAAAGTGGGATTTCTTCTTTGGGCCAATATGACTTGTTGTACCTCCTTGGTACACTTAGTGGCTTCCAACCAAGTATGAGGGCGAGCCATGATAACCTAGGCATGAATTTCATCCTTGAGGCCATTAATAAAATATTCTCCGAAGAATGCATCTATCATGCCCTTTGTTCAAAAAGTCAAATGATCAAAAGAAATGATATAATATTCCATTGTTCTAGACTGTTTCAACTTGGTCAGTTGTCCTAAATGGTGGGTGTCTGTGTAAAATCATTCATACAACTCTGCAACAAACTGTGACCAAGAAACATACCCTTGGTGTGCATTGTGACGTCATTGCCACCATTTCCATATTTCTGGATCCAAATAGAGAATTCCATAACGAAGCTTGGTTAACTCATTAGTGATACCATACAAGGATAAATAATGTTCCATCTGTGTAACCTAGGCTTGTGGATCCAATCAATCAAATTTGTTGACCTCAACTCTAGGGAGATGGAGGTCACGAGGTAGGGAGTTGGAAGGAGACTGTAGAGGTTGGTTTGATTCAACACCTTCAATAGAGAAAGGTGGTTCAAAGGAGGAAGGACCCTAGAATTTTTCTATGAATTCGTTGAGAGAAGAGTGGACTTCATTGATTTTGGTACCGAGATGGGCTTGGATGTAGTCCATTTTTTCATGAATGGTCGAAATGTCCCTATTTATTTGGGCGTGAAGGGAAGTAAGGTCAGTACTAAGCTTCTAATTCATTTCTTCTTGGTGGGTGGGAGCCATGAGTGGATGAGGAGTGGGCCATAGGTAAAAACAAAAAAAGTTAAAAAATGAGAGGTATCACAACGATCAGGGAAAAAAAGGCGAATCTGATGAGATAGGTCTCAAATATGGGTATGAGAAGGTTAAAAAGAGGTTAAAATGTATAGGTATCACAACGATCAAGGGAAAAAGGGAAAATTCAACGAGATAAGTCTAAAATAAGGGTTTGGGGAGGTGAATTTTTTTAAAAATGATAGGTGTCAATGATCTGGGATAAAAGAGGAATCCAATGAGATATTTCTTCAATAAGGGTGTTGGCAGGCCCCATATTTTTTTTCTCCTTTTTTCTCTCTTTCCCTCCTTTTTTTTCTATTTGTTTTTTTTTTAACTTCTCTAGGGTTTTATGCAAATCTGAATAATACTTCAGTATCGAAATGACACAATACTTTACAACAAAAACTAAAATAAATGTGTGGTAATTTTCACAACCCGAAAGTAGGAGGAAAGGTTACAAGGCAATAGATCTTCTCTATTCCTTCTATGTTTGTTATTTTTGCAAACCAAATGCAAGAGGAAAGGTTGCAGGGAAAGATCTTCTATGTTCCTTTTTTTTTTTTATTTCCATCCCAAGAGTTAGGGTTTTCAGGGTTCCTACACACAAGGGTTTTCCCTGTGTTATAACTCTCTGATATACATGTGGGGTCAAACAATAGTACTTGGCCCAATATCTCAGGGCACTAACTAAGGAGGCTAGACCATACCCTTAGTCGTACTACTTGATTACCTAGGTATTAGAGAGTATCTTCCCAATTTTTGTTCTCAGTGGCACTATAGCAGTCAGGTGGTCGATAGATTGATCTATGGCTGGTTTCAGGATAGCTAGGGGGTCTCCCGATATACCAGAGGTACGTGGAAGCACAAGTATGTATACAGGTATTATCTGATATGCTTCCACTTGAAGGGGTACCAATAGGGGTTACAAGGTGTCCAACAATGTGAGCTTAAGTACCTATTTTATTTCTTTCATGTATGCTTCTCCATTCATAGATTTATGCACTAAACGATAGATCTTTGTAGTTTAAAGACACCCAAACACATCTCTACCCTAGAAAAAAAAATTGACCAACAAATCCTTCCAAGGAAATTTATCTGATACTACTTGTTAAGCACCATATCTATTATAATAGCAGAAAATAGAAATATTGCAGTGAATTCCAGTGGAATAGCAATAGAGAACATAAATATAACAACGGTACAGAATAAAATATGAAACCACAACACCAAAATAATATCTTTATTGATAGGAAACAATGTACACTTGCCTCTTCGAGGGGGAAACCTCCAGCAAAGCATATATCTATTACAATAATTCTCAAGACAAAGCTTTATGATTCCTTCTACTCTTATTTATACTAATTTTATCTTCTAAAAAACATTCTAGATGAAGATCTTTCCAGAAGAGGAAACTTCTATTAGGTCTTATTACATTGAAATGTTCATATTTATTAAATAGGCCTTATTAACTAATGTCAACCTTTATTACATGGAAAATATATTATTCTATCTATGTGAGGGGTTATAGATCTTAGGTCCCTAACAAAAATACACTTGTCGAGAAATCATTCCTCACATGCTCATCAAGCACAAGGTCAATTTAGGCAATTGTTGATATTATCCTCTCATTATTTTTTAGTGGGGTATGCATGTTAGGAAGCTTTAGTATAATTGGAAAGTCCTCAGGGTGACACATATTCTCCAAATTTTTGGGTGGAGGAAGAAATGTTGTATTTCCTACCCATATGCAGACACCAGATCCACAACTATTCTGGCCAGTCGTTGATTGTGAAGTGTTAACCATAGTTTTATTTTCTAGGTTTTCACCCAACTTACTACAAGGAGGAAGTGGGTGTGGTACTTGAGACAGATGCATACCATTTTCCTTCCCTCCGCTAGAGGGTGCCCATCTTCATGAGGTTGCTTACACCTTGGGTGATTGTTGCAGAGAGTTACCTTAGTTGTCTCTTGCACCTTCACTAGTTGGACCTAAGCCCTTAGAATACTAGGTTGACTTTTGGAAGACCCTTTTCATATCTTTACTAGTTCTAAACTTAATCACCTTGGCTAGTGTTTGGAAGAGTGTGTTTGGTTG
>JZKD02S1635413.1:67381-100773 GCA_000966675.3 Picea glauca | reverse complement strand
CATGGATGAAGAATTGGATCAAATAGAGAAAAATGACACTTGGGAATTGGTTCCAAGACCAAAGGA
This sequence comes from Picea glauca, assembly GCA_000966675.3. NCBI lineage: Eukaryota > Viridiplantae > Streptophyta > Pinopsida > Pinales > Pinaceae > Picea > Picea glauca. The sequence goes on along the minus strand of JZKD02S1635413.1, from coordinate 100,707 downwards.
TAAGAATGTGATCGACACAAAGTGGGTATACAAGAATAAATTCAATGAAGATGGATAGGTTACAAGGAACAAAGCTAGATTGGTATGTAAATGATATGCACGGGTTGAAAGAATCAACCTTGAAGAAACATTTTCCCTAGTTGTCAGAATGGAAGCAATCTGATTGCTTTTATCTTATGCATGCTCCAAAAATATTAAAGTGTATCGGATGGACGTAAAATCATCTTTTCTGAATGGGGAACTTGAAGAAGAAGTCTACATTGAACAACCAAAAGGATTTTAGTTTTTAGAGAACGCATATTATGTGTGTAAATTAAAGAAGGCCTTGTATGGTCTAAAACAAGCTCCTAGAGCATGGTACTCTAGACTGGATAATTATGTAGAATAGGCAGGGTTCAGAAAAGGAAGTGCAGACAACAACCTCTACATCAAGGTAACTCAATAGAGTATTTTATTAATTGAATTTTATGTTGATGATATTATTTTTGGAAGTATTGATGACAGGTTAAGCCAGGAATTTGCAAAGGACATGCAGAACAAATTTGAAATGTCATTACTTGGAGAACTATCCTTCTTTTTGGGTCTTCAGATATGTCAAAGAAACCAAGGAATTTTTATTTCTCAAGCCAATTATATCAGAGAAATGCTAAAGAGGTTTGGAATGGAAGATTGCAAACCATTTATCACTCACATGAAAACCAATTGCAAGTTGAGAAACGATGATGATTCAAAGTCTACAGATCAGAGGAAATACAGGTCAATGATTGGTAGCCTACTATATGTGACAAAATCCAGACCATATGTAATGCAGGCAGTTGGACAGGTGGCACGATTTCAAGCAGCACCAAAGGAATCACGTGTATTAGTAGTGAAGAGGATTTTTAGGTATCTCAAAGGAACAGAAGAGTTTGAATTATGGTATCCAAAAGGAAAGGATCTATCACTTATTACCTACACAGATGCAGATTGGGAAGGTTACATTGATGACCGATGAAGCACCAGTGGAGCATCTTTCTACATGGGTGAGTGTTTAGTATCATAGGTAAGCAAAAAACAATCATTAGTATCTTTATCTACAACCGAGGCAGGTATATTGCAGTAGCAACATGTTGTACACAAGTTATATGGATGAAACAAATTCTGACAGATATACAGGTTGAGTTTGATTAGCCCATTCCAATCTATTGTGATAATACAAGAACCATCAGTATCTCAAAGAACCCAGTGATGCACTCCAAGATGAATCACATTCCAATCAAGTGTCACTTTCTATGGGAACAGGTTGCAAAAACGAACATCAAAGTTGAATATGTGGGCACAAAAGAACAAGTGGAAGACATCTTTACAAAATTGCTTCCATGGGAAGCCTTTGAGTATCTTCTCCAAAGACTTAGAATTATTTCTACTCCAAAATGAATGCTTTTGAATGATTATCTTATATGTCTTAGATGTACACGAGGAAGCACCATAAAGAGGATAGTTCAGGTTGGGAGATCAGACGAGTCAGTTAGGGGGACCAGACCTGAATGGAAAGATACCTTTTCCATTGATGACAAAGGGGGGAGATCTATTAGATGCATAGGACAGAGGCATGGTTCCAGGGGGAGTGTTGGTCACAGAGATGCAGGCATGGTTCCAAGGGGAGAATGAGTGATATTATTTCAGTATTGCATCAGAGTGTTTACATCAATGCCAAAGGGGGATATTGTTAATTAATTGGTTTGGTTGTCACTGATGTCAACCCCTGAAGAAATTATGGTAGTGAATTATGGTAGCACAAAGGTTTGGGTAATGGACCTATGTTTGTTTGATGTATAATGGTATGAGTTTTGATATATTTACAGGTAAGACTATTCTAGATGGATAGTGCATGTCATGTCATTTCTGTTGGTATGTGGAACATCACATAATTCCTCATGGTTTGAGAGTTATGGCCTTACGAAGTTGGAGGACCCTCATATGTTGGCTTGAAGCCCCAAAAGGTCAAAGAATTCAAAGTGTTTGCAAAGAATAATTTATTTAAATAATAAAGTGAAGTGACAAAGTCAAAGAGTATTATTTAAATAATAAAGTGAAGTGACAAAGTCAAAAAGGATTATTTAAATAATAAAGTGAAGTGACAAAGTCAAAGAGGATTATTTAAATAATAAAGTGAAGTGACAAATTTAAAGATGATTATTTAAATAATAAAGTGAAATGACAAAGTCAAAGAGGATTATTTAAATAATAAAGTGAAGTGACAAAGTCAAGGAGGATTATTTAAATAATAAAGTGAAGTGACAAAGTTAAGGAGGATTATTTAAATAATAAAGTAAATGGAGAACTTTATAATTATGGAAGGTGCTTAGAAGTGGGTTAGCCCTAAAATAAGCAAATTAGGTTAAGATGGTTATAAGGTAACCCCTTGAGGAAGCTACATGAAAGTATAAATAAGAGGCAAGGCTCTCTCATTATAAATAACACTTGAGCATATTGAATATCTGCAGTTGACTGAGGTAACCAAAGGATATCTAAGCCAAATTTCAGAGGGAAGGTGAAATAAAGAAGGTCGAAATTCAAGGGTGGATAAATTCTTTTGATGATGCTTCCTAAGGTATGTTATTTACAGGTCATCTCACCATTTTCACAGAAATGTTTTTTATAGAATGATTCAGACCGTGAAATTGGGAGGCCATTGAGGCAACATATCCAAGTAGTTGTGGTACAAATTTCATCTTGTGGTTCATTTTATTTTTGGAGTAACACTCCGTGGAAAATAGGGTTTGTGGCTAGTCCTGAAACTAGTCTAAAACAGGTGTTTCGGGTAAAAACATCATAACATTTTCATAACAGATCCAAATTCAGTAAGTCCAAACGTTTTGGTTATCATACATTCTGTAGTATTCTGTGTAAAATTTTCAGATCCATACAACAAATATTCCTTGCGGGGCACGCTCTACAAGTTTGCTCTCTAGAATATGCCAGAATTCAACAAGGTATGCTATTTTTGCTATAACTCATGTTGTGAGAGGTTACAAGTAGTGAAAACTAGAGGAATTGCATAAAACACATTCAAGAACATTGTGTACTATTTTCAAATCTTTATTCATTACATGTACATAGTTATGATTATTTCACGTTAGGGTTGTTGACTAATCCAAAACTAGTCATGTGAGACTAAAGTAAAGTTTGATGAGAATGCTAGTCTCTTGTTGTTAAAGTTAAGGAATGTTTGCAGGTTGAGGTACAGTTCAGTGCATTGTTAATGCACTTTTTTATGGTACAGGTTGATTACAGGTTGAGGTACAGGTTGATGCATGGTTGATGCATGGTTCAGGTCATTGGTATAGGTTGTTTGGTGCAGGTTGATTGGTACAGGTTTACAACAATATATCTCATAGTGATAGTGTGACAGCGGTTCCATAATTCTACTTATACGTTAGGGTGTTTGGATGGGGCAAGGACAGGTGGTTGTAGACACCTTCCATTTGTAGCCGGAGAACATAGGGGGTTGTAGCCTCCTTTTAGTTGTAGCCAGAGAATTGGGTAGTTGGAGCTTCCCTCAAGTTGTAGCCTAAGAAACTAGGGGGCTGGAGACTCCTTCCAGTTGCAGCTGGGAAACAAAGGAATTTGGTGCTTCCAATGAATGTAATTATTCAAGACATATAAGAAAAATCATTATGTGGTTTTCTCCCGCTTTGGATTTCCACATAAAAACACTGGTGTACTATGTATGTGTATGATTGTTCATTTGCTCATTGTTTATTTACTCTAAAAATATTGAATGATAATGCTACATTGATATAACACTTGCATTATATGGTTAAAAGGGATTAAATTACTCTATTACTGATTCACCCCCTTCTCAGTAATCCAACATACTACTAGTTCAAAACCTTCAATACAAGGGGGATTTCCATTCCCTTCAAATGTATTCCCTCTAATATCTAGGATTGTTTCCTTTGATTAGGATAGTCTAGCTAGGCCTTTCCTTCCTTCTCCTGTAACCTTCCAAACAATGGTTGAAATTAATTCATGCAGAGTTAATTGATGTATTGTAAATTAAGGAGCCTTTGTTAGTATTGTATCCTTATTTACTTGGAAATGTTAGGGTTCTCCCAACCTTGTGTCAGTCACTAATAAACTTTTGGCTTTTGATAGAAAAACTAGTGATAGTGAACCTTTGGGAATTCTTCCTCGATTTCCGATTTCATCAGGAGGAATGAATTTCTTAGTCAATTTTATATTTATGGAAGGCCCATTGGACCTCAAAATTATCCTTGGGTGTGATTATGTATATGTTATGAATGTTATGGTGTGTATATTATTTTTTATGATGCATTTTCCTCACAATGGAAGCATTATGATTGTTTATCAACTAAAATTTTGTTATCCCCAACCTTGTTCAATTATAGACCATATAACCCATTTCTCTAAATGTTTGACTGTTCAAATAGGCATTACTCCACCACAAGTGTATTATGTGGCCTCATCTCCCATGCATTCAATTTCTACTAAGAAATACCCTCTACAATCATGCTTTCTTTCTTGGAACATGGTCTTGGAAATTGACTAGGATAGGCACTAGAGCCTAATCTCCCCCTATTGGTCCATGTGAATTTTTTCACATATGTTCTCTCTAGGATGATATTCTTCCCTAGGATGAATATCTCCTAAAGGCTATGATCATTTTTTACATTACTTCATATATTTATTTCCTTTTCAAAGATTACATCCTTAGATTGGACCCATTTGCAATCAAATCTACTCTAATTTTACTTCTGAGTTTGATTTATTTGATTATAAATCCTATGACATTGAAATTCCTAAATATTTCCACTATTCTTGAGATGCAAGTCAATATTTCTTTTGATATTTATTTTCCTAGTCATACTAATCTAAGAGAATCCAGAATGCTCAAAAATTGATTATGTCAAATGCTTTTTAAAATGACTTCATTGCATATAGATCGACCATAAATTTCCAACGATGCATGAATTGCCTCAAACAAACATTGTATGAGAAAGTTATAGCCTTTCAAAGTTTCAGAAAAAAAAGGGGAAAATGATTACATGGAAGTCTGTATAGATGACGCCAGCATACTTATGTGGTAGTACGACAGAATACCACATGACATCTGTTAGAAACTTGGTTAATACGGAGAGGGGGGGGTGAATCAGTATTGATTAATTATTTAAATGTTTAATAATTTAACTTATTAACAACAATTGATCAACAACAGTAAACTTGAATATAAAATAAATACAATAATACAAGTTACAATAATGATTGGGAGACACCAATCTCCTTGTTCAGAGATTCAACCATAGGAAGCACAAAATTCCTTGTTTTAGGGAACCAACCCTAGGAATCACTAACTCCCATGTTTTAGGGCACCAAACCTATGAACTTTGTTTAGGGAAGCAACCCTAGGAAGTATCAACTCCCTTGTTTAGGGCACCAACCCTAGGAAGCACCAACTTCTTGTCTTCAAACTTTAATCAATAAAGGACATTAGTCCTTCGTTTCTCCACCCTTCCACCCTTGTTACATAAGTATCTTGTATTTAGTCCTTGGACTCTTCTATGCCTTTAGATATTCTATGTAAAACCCACATAGACACTTTCCTTTCACGTTGTTTTTCTTCTTATATACTTTCCAAAAGCTATAAGGTTGAACCATTGTGTCTTTTAGTAATGAAACATTGCACCCCTTCATTTAATTAACACAATTGGTGATTTCATTAATTGATTTTCGTACACAAAATTAGACATTGATTTCGTACGAGGATTATGGAGTACGGGAAATGAATTTTACAATTCTACAACATGGGTTTTGTGTAGAACATTCCCAGTTAGTCGATGTGAGGGAACTTTCCCACGAACATGTGCAAGGTGGCTCGTACAGGGGGTTATTTGAAATAAACCTGCACATATTTCCTTTTTTTTTTGGATGCCAGATCGACTTCAGTGCATTTTACCTTTTCATGAATGTCTAAATCGGCATCGACATATATCCTTTGTTGGTGACTATTTAAACTCAACTTGTAAACATTTTAATTTATGGTGAATATTAAAATGAGTTCCCTCTCGGGTGCTAGTCACTAAAGAATCGACTTGGTCTTCACCCTTTTTCGTATTTGCTTCCTCATTCGACCAACAAACATCTTTTTGGTTGACTCAACTAGGAGAAATTTTGACTTGAGTATTTCAATTCTGGTCCACCCAACTTGCTTCAGCCTTGATCTGACTTGTATTTCCCAATTTAAGTTTTCTTCGACTTCGACCTTTAGGTTACTTCATTCTTGGACCGACTTCACTCAGAAGAAAACCAACTTGAGATATTCAACTTTGGTCGTCCCGACTTGAATTTCCCGACTCAATTTTCTTTTGACTTCGACCTTCAGGGTAATTTACTTCACTTCTACTAGGACCGAATAGACTTAGAAGAAAACCGACTTGTGTAATTCAACTTTGGTCATCCCGAATTGCTTTGGTTTTGACTTCGACTTTGGTTTCGATCTTCTACTTCTTCGATTTTGACTTCTTATACTTATTCGACTTCAACCTTCGACTTCTTCAACCTCTTTGATTTCGACCACCGATTTCTTTGACTTCAACCTTCGATTTTTTCAAATTCTTGTTGAGATGTTTATACCAGACTTATTGACTCTGTGACTATATTGACGCCCATACTAATATTATTTGACATCAAATCCAACACTATAATACCATGTCCAACATTCTTATTTGTGATTTGTATGCATCCATATTGGATTCTCCATTTACCCTTTTTGTCTCGATAATTTCTTCACATTTTTTTTTTGTGCATGGATGTTAATGACACAATCCACCATAAACCATATTTATATTAGGGTGATTTCATCAACTTCATGCAATATAAAATGAGTGCATCAAGCTCATACAATATATTAATCAATATTACCTGTCTACTTATATTCAAGTCAACTTCATAACATTATGTCCAATATTGACAATTCTTGACATTCAAGTCATATTCATAAAATTATGTCCAATATTGACAATGCTTCTCAAACCAATCAATCAATGATACTTCACCTATCTATCAAGGTTGACATCAATGACAACCAAATTGTCAACAATCTCCCCCTTTGTTATTGATGGCAACCTAGTAAAACATTCTTACTCCCCTTATGAATGTATTCTATATTTTGAGTTCTTTGAGATGACTTTGTTTTACTCTTTATCTCTCCCCCTTTGACAACAATGAAAAAGGGAATATTTATTTTCTCCCCTCGAGATGATGCTCCCCCTTAGGTGATGCTTCCCCTATTTTTGTTCCATTTGTTTTGGACATTGTTTTACTGTTTATCTCTCCCTCTTTCTCAACATATGTCACATTAATGCTTCTATCATAGTCATTTGATTATGTAGTAACCAACTTCAACTTCTACCTTCTTAGAAACACAATTAAATTGGTCATATCATCTTCTGATGTAGTGTTGCCTTAGATACTTGAGACATGTTTTAGTGTTTCCATGATACTTTAAAATATAATCATCTTCTAACCATGTTGCTTCAATGATGCACTGGATATGTTTTAGTTATGTTTCCCTTCAGCTTCCTTCAGGAGCGTGCCAAGATTATACAAATATTTCTCAAGGACTATAATTATTTTTTTTCAGACTCCTCCCAATTTCTTAATGATGCTAGTCATCTATTCATCCATTTGTAACCCAAGATCCTCTTTATTATTTTCTAATTCTTTTGAGAATAACTCATTGGGTCTAGATCATATGATACTTTAGTATAATTTGTAGCATTAGTACTTACTCCAAATCATACTGCACATTCTATGCTCTTTCCTTTGTCTTTTTGACTTCAAGTTTTAGATATACAAACAATGATGGATTTATTTTTTTCCACATTTATGATTTCCCTCAGCCAAGAGTAACATTCCTGAGTAACATTTTATGTTCTTCAATACTCATAAGGTCATCACTAGGAACAACCTTAAGTCTTCCATGAATCCCCCTTCCTTTCTTATGTTTGTATTTTTGTTGAGGAGGAGCTCCAGTAGATCATCAAAATAGCATTGGAAAACTTCTGAGATCATCATCACTCAATTCTTCTGGTTGGTCTACTATTGAATATTCATCATCATCATCACTATTTTGTGTAACAAAAACTTCTTCATCTTCTTCTTTAGAATTTTCCTTTTCCATTTTCCTTTCATTGTCTAGTGGACTATTGATTTGTAGGACATCATAAAGAACTACAATTGTGTCATATTATTCTTTAGGAACTTTCCTTTCTTGAGCTTGGTTCACTTCATATGCAAACCTCTGATTTTATATTCCTTATTAGAAGCTTTACCTGCCATTCTCCTATTATTAACTTCATCAATTTTAGGTGCAATATATTCATCATCTTTCTTGCTTTGTACTTCAAATTTTCTTTTCCATATCTTCTTATTATTTTTGTTAGGGTTTTCTATCTTCAAGGATTGCATTGGTAATCTACATTCACTGGATTTATGGTCATATTTGTTGCACCTTTGGAATTCAACATTGAGATTTTGTAATGGAGAGAAAGAGTTGTAGTTTCTTTTCTCTGTATTAAACTTCTTGCTTCTTTGGACATTCTTTGGATTGTACTTTCCATATTCTTTACAATGTACTTCTTTGTGTCCAAAATTATTGCAAGAATAGCAATGTCCAAGGAAGATATGATGATATATGTTAGAGGGATTTATTTTGGTGATTGCATTCTTCTTGTCATATCTTTCTTTAGTAAGGGGTGTTGATTTTTGTTTATTTGGGACAGTCTCCAATGGAATCATACTTGCCTTATTATTTTCTCTTCTTAAGGAGATATTAAGATAATCTACATAACTGATTGGTCTTTTGACAAATCCTTGTGATGTAGAAGTTGATTCTTGGTTGTATCCCAAACCAGTCTTGTTTTTTGGTGACCTCTTAATACTGATAATTTCATCCAAGATTTTTGAACTATTTTCAAATTTTGATCCCTTCTTTTTTTTCTCAAGTTCACCTTTTAGCAACTCAATCTCAGCTTCTAGCTTCTCACATACTTGTTCTCTATCATTGAGTTGATTTAAAATGACTTCTTCAATTCTTTTATCTTCTAGGAGTTGAGACTTCAAATCAATGATTATCTGTTATGATTTTTTTATGGTTCTTGATGCATCTACTTATGTTGATTTTTCTGCTTCTTCAAACTCTTGAAGTTGTGCCCTTAGTAGCTTGTTATTATTTTTATACTTTCTTATTTCCTTCAGAGAATTGATTAGCTCTGCTTCTAGGTCTATTTCTCCTTTGAATTCATAGTTCCCTTCAACATCTACAATATTATCTTGAGTTTTCATTCCCATAAATAGAAGCTATGAATATTCATCTTCACTTTCTTCATAAGAGTTTGTGTCCTCTTTGGTGTAGAGATTCTTCTTATGTTTGTAGTATTTCTTTTTTTTCTTTTTCTTACCCTTCATATATTCTTTATGATTCAGAATTTCCTCATCATCACTATCCTCCTTCTTGGGATATGGACATTTGTTATCAAAGTGTCCAACTTTTCCACATTTGAAGCATATCAGAGGAAACTTTCCCTTGTATTTACCAGTTCCTTTCTTGAGTTTGTTCATAAATTTAGCTACATATTCATTAGATATATCTGATAAATATTCGTTAGGTACCTGCTCGTGCTTCTTCCTTTATTTTGATGCCTTGAAGGAAGTTTCGGCTTTTGCTGGTTTTTCTTATCCTTTTCTCATCTCATATGCTATAGGGATCCCATGTAGTTCATCTACTGTGAGCTTATGAAGATCTGGTTTGTCTTCAAGGATAGAAATTTTGGCATCATACCTCATAGGTAATGATATTTTGGACAATGGGTTTGTCTTTGATTTCTTACCCTAATTCTCTGATTGAATTGAAAATTTCATCAACTCTTTGAAAATATTCAGCTATGTCTTCTTCCTCTTTCATTTTCAAATTTTCAAACTGAATTATATAGGTTTATAGTTTATCTTCCTTGACTTTGTTGTCTCCTTCATAAATGACCTTCAGGTTTTCCCAGATCTCTTTTGCTGACTTATAATGCATTACGTTTACAAATATAGGATTGGTTAATCCTCCTAGAATAACATTGACTTCTCTTGAATTGTCATTGCATAACTTCTTTGCAGTAGTATTAGTAGGTGGGGTAGATGGTGTAGTATAACCACTTTCAACATATTTCCAAACATCACATCCAAGGGCCATGAGATAACTTTTCATTATCACACTCCATAATACATAATCATTCCCTTTGAACAAGGGTGCTTTGTTGGAAGACGATCCCTCTTGCTAATCCATTGCTTCAAAATCTACCTTCTAGTTGTTAGACTATGTAGAAGCCACCCGCTCTCATACCAATTGTTGGAAACTTGGTCAATACTGAGAGGGGGTGAATCAATATTGATTAATTATTTAAACTTTTAATAATTTTAACTTATTAAAAACAATTGATCAACAATAGTAAACTTGAATATAAAATCAATACAATAATACAAGTTACAATAATGATTGGGAGACACCAATATCCTTGTTCGGGGCTTCAACCATAGGAATCACAAACTCCCTTGTTTTAGGGGACCAACCCTAGGAAGCACCAACTCCCTTGTTTTAGGGCACCCACCCTATGAAGCACCAATTCCTTTGTTTAGGGAACCAACCCTAGGAAGTACCAACTCCCTTGTTTAGGGCACCAACTTCCTGTCTTCAAACTTTAATCAGTAAAGGACATTAGTCCTTCCTTGCTCCACCCTTCCACCCTCGTTACATAAGTATATTGTATTTCTTCCTTGGACTCTGCTATGCCTTTAGATATTCTATGTAAAACCCACAGAGACACATTCCTTTCACTTTGTTTGTCTTCTTATATACATTCCAAAAGTTATAAGGTTGAACAATTGTGTATTTTAGTAAGGAAACATTGCACCCCTTCATTTAATTAACACAACTAGTGATTTTATTAATCGATTTTCGTATACAAAATTAGACATTGATTTCGTATGAAGATTTTGGAGTGCTGGAAACGAATTTTACAATTCTACGACATGGGTTTTGTGAAGAACATGCCCAATTAGTCAACATGTGATCATTTTCCCCAAAACATGTGCGAGGTGGCTGTTACAAGTGGTTCTTTGAAAGAAACTTTCCCATATTTCCTTTTCATCGTTGGAGACCATATCGACTTCAGTGCATTTTACATTTTCATGAATGTCTAAATTGACCTCCACATATCTCCTTTGTTGGTGACTATTTAAACTCAACTTGTAAACATTTTACTTGATGGTGGATATTAAAATCAGTTCCCTCTCAGCTTTTAGTCACTAAAGATTTGACTTGGTCTTCCCCATTTTTTCGTATTTGCTTCCTCATTCGACCGACAAACATCTTTTTGGTTGATTTGGCTTGGTCTTCCCCATTTTTTCGTATTTGGCTTGGTGGGTTTTGAACCCCCAACCTCCCCTCTAGTGTACAAACGGCTTCACAAAAAATCTCCTACCAATACGCTATACATGGGGGTTGCTATAACAAACCCACGAATATTTATTTAATGATGATACCACGCCACCGTAGGTTTCGGGCCATGATTAGGCCGATCTAGGCCTATTTAAACTGGGTATGAATACTGAGATAGTACGACATAATACAATACATGGAAGTATGTGCATAAGGTTGGCATGAATCTTGAGGTGGATAAAAAGTGTAGAGATGCTACAAGTGTCTCATTTTGCGTGCCATCTCCAAACATAGTCATGTTTATACGTATTTTCTCAATTTTTCGAGAGGAATTTGATGATGATGTCGGTTCTATGTAAAATTGTTTTGTATGAAATCCTTAATATAGTTTGTCATGTATGAGACCCATAGGCTCATTATGTGTGTAAAAGGGGGTCTTTGGGCACTTGTTCAGAACATAGTCAAGTTTATACTCATTTTTCTCAGAATTTCGAGAGGATTTGAGTAGTAACCTCTATTTCTCAGGTTGAGTAGAAGAATTGAAGAGTGACTTCAAATTTGGCATTTGTAAGTCCATTTCATTGTAATTTTGGCATTGAGATTAATGAAGAGTGATATCATTGTTGAAAAGGGACCCGAAGATGTAGCCTAGGAGGGGTGAAATCCATTGTTGTGTCCTTTTCGTCACCTAAATGAGAAAAAGAAGGACACTTACAAGTCCAGTTGGGTTAGCTAGATAAGACAATAGTGAATGCAATAGTTAGAAACATCAAGCATAAGAAATAAACAAGCAACTAAACTAAAAGAAATAAAAGAAACTAAACTAGAGTACATAAGGATATTAAAATAAAAAATAAACACCATTCATGCCACAAATGGATAGATTGTATTAGTGGGAAAGCACCAAAGAGAAAGGGAGACTTATGGGTCCCCTCTTCCTCTAAGGTAGGGCTCTTAAACCCCCAAAGATTGATCTCTTCTTACAAATAGAAAACTAGAAGGAAATGTCGAAGAATCCAAAGCTCATTCACTCAAGAGGTGATGTGAATAGCTCAATGAAATGATGCTTGTATGCTCTAATGAGGAAAGAGGTTCCTCCAAGAGAATATAGGCAACATAACAATACAAATGAATTCTTGGAAATATAGTGCACCCATGGCCTCTTTTTATAGAAAATATTTGAGGCATTATTCAACCACTCTTTAGTGTGAACAAGGGGTTCTTTAGGGAATCCTTAGGTCTTTGACCAGCCCCCCACTCGGATTTAGCTTGGATTTGGGTGTCAAATCGACTTGGGAGATGAACCAGAAGTGGGTGGAAGGCCGACCAAAATCATAAATGTGTCGTTCTGAGGTGTGCATGGCTTTTTGCATCCACAATCGCTTATCGGGCACATGTGCACTTTTCCGGCGTTTTTGGCTGGTGCACGTGTGCGTGCTTCCTTTGTATTATGAGTGCATGTTGATTTTATAACCAGTTCTATAGTTTTGTGCCCTTCGGAAATGAATTTTTTGGGCCATGGATGAACTAATAGGTTTTTGGAGATTTTGGATTCCTATAACCTTTTGCGGATGAAACTTCAGTGATAACATATGCCCCCTGATGTATGAGGTTATGAGCATAATTATAGCCAAAATATATCAATGTTTCTTCTACTAAGAGTATTTTTGTAAGAAAGAGTCTTGGTGGGAGTTGCAAGGGCAACCCATTGGAGGGAGAGGGGAACCTGTAGGACCCAAACCCTTCACAAGGTGTGGAAAAATAAAACTGTGTACAAACGAGGCGGGCATGCCCCATGCTCATGTCATGTAAATCAAAAGTTGTATAAGACAGTAACTGAAATTGTGTTTTGGTGTAGATGATTGCAGTGCCCTCGGGGGCGAGTTGATAATGGTGGAGAACAAGTCTGATGGTGAAAAAACTATGAAATGAGGCAATGAAACCTATGAGAAGTGTCGAGGAGTCAGAAGCATTAATGGCCCAACAATTTTCAAAGGTCTTTGGCAAATACAAAAATAGCTGCAATAGTCATAAAGTAAGACCCACCACAACATGAGAAAGTGTTGAAGTCGAATGTCATGGGGGTCAACGATAGAAGAGAGAAATGATGATTCTTTCTGTGTCGTCCGAGACTCCTCATTGTGAAGGTAATGAGATTCAAGATACCGTCGCCTGTCTGGAAATTGTGTCGATGTCGAAAGAAAGGGAGATGCGACTCCAAGAAGTGAAGGGCTTCATGAAATCCACTGGATAAAATCAAGAATTGATGAGGAACATGGACGAAGTCTAGAAGTGGTGAGACACAAGACTGCCCTTGGTTGGGATATATGTAAATGATGAGTGGCAGAAACTGTGAAACTGAATCTAGCGTCAGGGGGATGTCTAGACTTGGGTGAATTGTGCCAGAGGCATGACAAGATGGACAAACGCAGATATCAGAGGTGTATGGATTGCAAGATACTCGGGGTTTATGGATGATGTCAACAAGGGTAGGAGGTAAAAAATTCCCCAACCAAGGGAGATAGGGGTTGCTTTGCCAGGAAAGGAAGGTCGCTAAAAGCGACAATAGAGAGTTATGTAAATGCAGGAAAAAAGGTTTTGTACAATTACCAAAGGAATAAAGAATAAGTTGGGATACCTATGTAGATACAGAAACAGGTGCCCCAGTGTAAGATGGCTTAGCTGGTGAGGGCACAAGTTTCTTGGAAAACAGGTGGAGGGTTGGTGCCCCATAGCTGGGTTTCTGTATTAGGGAAATGAATGGAGGACAATCTGCAAATGGGCAAACTAAGGGTGGTGAAATGGAGGGTTAATGATACTGCGGAGGCCTAGTTAAATGGGAACTGTAATGAGATTACCTAGGAGTCCATTGTGGGGAAGCTAGCAAAATGAGGAGAAGGAGCATGCGGTTGATTCTCAGGAATGCAAAGACTATTGGGACTCCCAGCCCTAGGGGGTGAAAACAACATGAGTGTCAAAGTGCCAGAGGGGAGTATAATTGGGACAACTCATGTGGGAGAGAGTGCTATCGGTTGACAGTACTAAAAAGGCAGCAGAGGTGTGAGTACTGCAGAGTTGGATGGGGGGACCCTAGAGGCAAAGATCGGAGGGTGTGCCTAGGAGATGCAATTGATATTCAGAGGGAATTACTACATGCCAGTGTCGATGATATACCTGAAGGGGTAGTGTTGATGCATGATGACCAAGTACCTAGACACATGAAAATCAAATACCCGATGTGAACAATATCTGAAGATAAATAACATATAGTAGTGATTCAATAATTTGTGAATAAAAGTAGGCATACCTGGGTAGGATGTGAGAAAAATCAGTCCTTTGGGGCCGAGGATCGATGGTGACCCAGGGGATATGATTGTGTAGGGGGTAGGATCCTGATCCCATGGCTGAAGATGGATCAGAAAACAGACAACTAGAGCTCTTGTAATTGAGCATGGAAGTTTGGAAAAAGGATCTATATCTATATATAGTTGTAGGGCCCATAATGACACCTCATTTGTACCTGTTGTCTTAGTGAGTGGATGAGATGTTTTAGAGGAGATTTGGAGATTCTGGGAGATTGAGCCAGCTGATATAGGAATAGAAAGTGCCAAGTTAGTGGTAATGTCCTCCTGCATAGTAATTAAGATTTCTTTTTTGGGCAAGGTTGTACGGATGGACGTACAGGAGGATTTTGTGAGGGTGGGCCCCCCAGTGTGCGGGCGATCAAATGATTCATGTGCATGAGTGCACAACTGTAATTGGGAAAACCATGCACATGGGCACTCGAATGGGGAAAACAGGTGTGCATTAGGTGCACGCCTGTTCGAAGCACAGTTGCGTAGGCATGCATGGTTGTGTTCCTGACAGTTGCGCATGTGTGTGCAACTATGTAGCGAACAAGTGCGCTGGAAGGCACATCTGTGTTTGTGATAGGGACGCATGTGTGTGCCTCTGTATCGCTGATAGTTGTGCATGAGTGTGCAACTGTGGGATAAACAGACACGCATATGTGCACGCCTGTGGGGAAAACAATCGTGCCCTTGAGGCAAAGCTGAGGGGTGTAAAAACTTATCTTTTTGGAGATTTTGGTGTTTTTATGGGTTGTGATGGCTGATTGAGTACTGTATATGTGGATGTAGGTGACCAGTTGACAATTCCAATCCACTGGAGGGAGAGGGATTGGGCATGCCTGAGAGAGGCAGTGAGAGATGAGGAGTCAGTTGTATAGGGCCCTTTGGCAGCCTATGGGTTGCTAAATGTTTTTGAGTGTTCATTGGTGTAGGCATAGGAGTACCTACTATAGTTTTTGATCACGATGTGGAGCCCTGATCTGCAGTGCTTCATTGTGTTAGGTGAGCATCTCGCATTCTCTGCGATGGAGGATGTGTATTTTTTGACTGGGCTCCCTTTTCGGGGAACCTTTCTACCAGCTGAGCCCATGTTACCCGGAGATGGATAGTTGGTTGTCTTGGCCCAGACCTATTGTACTAGAGAGGAATTCATGTTAGGATCCATGGTGAGGATTGGGGCAATGGATTCCCTTATGCATCAATGATTGTGAGGGTTTATGTCTCTCCCGCTACTCAACGGATCAATGGTGCAACTAAAGATCATGCAGAGGGAACTGAGTGGTGACCGCTTTGCCTGGGGATTGATTCTACATGCCAAGATGGTCGAACAACTCAATAGGTGTCAAGCTATGGACTTAGAGTATTTTTCCTTTGGGTCGATCTTGGTGGATTTGTTTTTTGAGAGGGTGCCTATGTTGCGCCCAAGAGTTTTGTTGGATGCACCGGGTGTGCGAGAGCTGCGACTGAGGTGGTGGGCGACGATTTTGGTTCATCATGGGCGTGGGGAGGGTGGTCATTAATTTATGGTCGAGGTAGAATGGGTGTGGCATCAGATACCATAGATAATACTCTGATACCTGTATAGTGGGCTGGACTTCCGGGAGGATCCAAATATGGTGCTACCCCCTAGAGAGGTGTTCGACTAGAGAGGTATGTTGATTTATTTGATGTTTTTTATTTTTAGATAGTATAGCATATGTTTTATGTATGGGTGGATGTTGATGTTATTATTTGTGTGTTGTGTGTATAGATGTGGGACCTCGCGGGTGGGAGGTTGAGTTGGTCAGAGCATCATCTCGTCAGGGGCCCATGAGACCACCATGGGGGGAGCCACAGGTGGGGGAGAGAGGGCGGTGGGATGAGGTTGGTGTGAGGTCATATGATGATGAGAGAGCAGGCAGGAGACACCATTATGATGACCCCGGTGCAGGTTCGTCACATGCTCCTTCGATGGGGGCCGACGAAGAGTTTGAGGATTTTCGCCACCCATTGGAGGTGGTTTTACAGGGAGTGCCTAAGGGCATGTGGACTCAGATCCAGAATGAGGGAGTCTTGGAGTAGTGTGTGGGCCTTCTGATAGAGTCACGGACCTTGATCCGTAGAGTAGTTGTAGCTGGGGTGGTGATGACTAGGCAGTTTCCCCCAGGGCTCGAGGGACCCCTAGCTGGTGGGGCACCTCCTCCAGAGAGCGGACTAGGTGGTGGAGTTCTAGAGGCACCATGAGTGCCTTTGTATATGTATTTTTGTATTTATATAGGCTTGCGAGCCCATTTAGTATATGGTGTTGTGGCACCGATTTTATACTTATAAGGGTGAGGTGGTTCACCTACCTATGGATGTTGGACATGTTGTACTCTGTTTTGTAAACATTAATGGCATATTGATCAATATATAGATATGGATATACATTTTGGATCTATATGATGTTCAAATGTGATGATGACTTTTAATTTTTTTTATGATGTCTAATCTATATGTTGTGACAAACTATGATGATTTATGTATGGGTAATGGTATCTTGATGTGATAAATGCCAATCTAACACTAGGTTAGCCATGTTATCTGCTATTTTATTGAATTGTCTTGGAATATGTGTAAATTTGATTGAATCAAAATGTCGAGATAAAAGTCTAACTTGTAGGTATTTGTGGAAGAGGCAAGAATCGTGGACACGGTACACATTGTTGAGTTGAAGGACAACGAGCTGGGAATCTACTAAGACACTAAGGTGACGGATATGGCGGTGACTGGCCTCGGCTAGGAGGACATTGATGACTGTGTATTCTACTTGGTTGTTGGTTGTTGAGCCCAAACATATGCCGCTGGAGTGGAGCAGTTCATTTGAGGGGAAATAGAGGGCCCAAGTGGACGAAACGAGATTTTGCGTCCATTGTCTAGCTTCGTCGGTGTAACCGATGTGGTAGGCTGATGGAGGAGGCATTTTTCAAGAACATAAATGGTAGATTAGATGCAAGGCATGGAGGAAAAAGAAGATTAAAAACTCTAAAAAACGTGTACAAAAAGAAAATTCCTAGTGTAGAATGGCTATGCTCAGGCGTAAAATTTCTTTAAGTACAACCCATTGATGGGTTCTTTGAGAGGGTGGCCTTCGGGGGAGGCTAGGATGTATGTGCCTTTAGTGAGGCAATGTTCAATGATGTAAGGTCCATGCCATAACGACTCGAATTTTACATGGATGAGGGTATCGTGAGCAATATCGTAAGAAAGTACGAGGTTGCCTTCATTGAATGAGTGAAGGTTGACATGGCGATCAAAGGTGGTCTTTGATCGTTTTTTGGCTGCTTCATTGTTCTGTAATGAAGACTGACGATCTTCATCCAGTGACTCTAAGTTCAGAAAACACTACTCCATTGGAGTAGTGTCAAGTAATAGCTCAATAGCAGTGCATAGGGTGGGGATTTTTCACTCTATGGGGACAGTGGCCTTAACCCCATGGACAAGATGAAATGGGGTAAAACTAGTTGTGGTTTTAATTGTCGTGCGATAAGCCCATAGTGCAGAAAACAACATATGATGCCAATTTGTCTTATGTTTGTTAACCATGCACTGCAACATGGTTTTGAGGACCTTGTTGACCGCCTCTACCTTTCCGTTGGACTGAGGGTAATATGGGGAGAAGAACTCATGGGAGAAGCCTAACCTGGAGGATAGTTCGATGGAAATCTCATTCTCAAAGTGTTTCACGTGATCAGAGACTAACTGTAGTGGGACTCCAAAGTGGGAGATGACGTGGTTAAATAAAACATGCATTGCAGTGTCAGCAGTGTTGTTGAAGGTAGGCATGGCTTCAGCCCACTTGGTGAAGTAATCGACTTCCATGATAATGTATTTGTGTCCATTGCTATATGGAGAGCTGCAAGTCATGAAATCTATGCCCCATTTGCAAAAGGCACCAACAATAATGGCTGGGTGTAGAAGAGCGGGAGGTGCTCACACTTTATTGGCATATAGATGACATTTGTCACATTTCTTCACAGCGTGGATGCAATCATGAAACAATGTGGGCCAAAAGTAGCCTACTTGAATGATTTTCTAGGCAGTGGACATCCCTAAGAGGTGGCCGCCATAGGCACCGTTGTGGTAGTCCTTCAAGACTCTATCGGCTTCGTCGATGGTCAAACATCGACGATGTATGGTGTCGACCCCTCATCGATATAAGATATCATCGATAAGGAGGTAGTGGGGGGCCTAGTGGAGAATATGTCGAGGATCATCCTAGGAGAGGCGGTTTCTAAACTTTTGTGTTCGGAGGTAGACGAGTAGATTGTCGTACCAAGGATTATCTGAGGGGATGTAAAAGAGATGTTCGTTGGGGAAGTCACTAGTCATGGGGGAATTGGTAGTATTAGAGGGAAATGTCGTAATGAGTTCAGCAAGGACGATGGATTTCTTGCTCTTGGGTGTTGAAAATTTGAGGTCATACTCCTGAAGGATGACGATCCATCGGGAAAATTTTCCATTAATTTTTCGGCGACTAAGCAAGTATTGCATGGGATTGGAATCTTCTATGACTTTGGTAGTTCAAAGAAGAATGTAATGGCGCATTTTATGGACTGTGAGGACAATTGCAAGGGAAATTTTCTCTTCATGATTTTATTTCAAAGGTGGCCCTGAAAGATTTTTACTAATATACTAAATTACATGCTCATGGTCATCATCTCCTAATTGGACGAGAACGCCTACTACTGAGATGGCTGAGGCCGATAAGTAGAGGATATAGTCGCTATCATAGTCGGGTGGACTAATCAATGGGACATTGGAGAGTGTTTCTTTAAGATCATCAAAAACAGTTTGGGCATGTGCATCCCATTGGAAGGGGATATCGTGACATAGTGATGGAGTAGGGGTAATCATTGGTTCTGTTGGTAGTAGGGGAGTGTAGGATTTTGAATAAGGGCCATTTGGTGACGCCTATATTCAATGATCATACGACATTAGTATGTGAAATGATCAAGTGATTCACAGAGAGAGCAAGTACATCTCATATGTGTTGGCATGTTTTCAGGCAGATGTGCTTGTCATTGATGGCAATATCGGAGTATGTAACGATGGAAAAATAGGAACAACATAAGCTCATAAGATATAGTGTAGAGGTGCACGAAGAGTGAAAGAATGTGCTTGTTTATTTGATGGAAAACAGGTAGGCAAGGAAGATCATCAGCGCAGGGATAATTGCATGGAAAGATCAGAAGCATAAAATCCATTTCGGAGTTTCAGATACCGAGCATTGGAGGAGTCAAGGAAGAAACTCGCGACAAGAATGTTGAAATGGCGAAATGCGAAACACCGGAATATGTTGATCTAACTCCATTTTGGAGTTTCAGATACCAGGAGATTGAGAAGTCAAGAGTTGAGACTCTTCAACACAGGAGTCCCAGAGTTGTGAAATCCAGAATCCTGAAATCCTGAAATAGGCACATAAACAAAGAGTTTTGTAGACCAGGAAATAACTCCATTTCAGAGTTTTGGATACCAGGAGTTGGAAGAGTCAAGACTCTTCGTGATTAGGAGTCCCAGAATCATGAAATGAGAAACGCTGAAATCCTAAAAGAAGGAGGACATTTTCAGATACCAGGAGTTGGAAGAGTCAATACTCTTCATCATCAGGAGTCCCGGAATCGTGAAATGCGAAACGTCGATGTTACACGTCAAAATTGCTCATCTGGATAAGTGTCTCATTATCCCTCTCAATTTTCGTAAGTGTCGCATCAACTTTCGCAAGTGTCGCAAGTTGGTCACAAGTGTCGCAAAAGGTGTTCAGACATAATGCTATGATAACGACACTAAGAAGGCATTTATAACATCTCATATGAATGATTTAAAGGAAGAGAACTGGTCTACTAAAGAAAAACAAACCTTGACACCTGAAAGGAACTCTGAAACAAAGGTTTGGAGGGGGAACACTCCCCTACTTCAGCTCCAGAAGCGCTGGCACTCCCCTATAATGCTTCAGGGAGCGTTATAATGCTCCCAGCCCCTTTTGGAGGAGTGTTGCTCATCTTGAGAGTGCTGGCGCTTCCCCAAGGCTTACCAAGGAGCGCTGCGATGCTCTGAGGCCCCTTCTGAGGGAGCGCTCCCTAATCTGGGCCAGTTGTTAGCCCTTTGAGGAGAATGAGGAAAGGATCTTTCGAGATTAGGAGGCAGTTGTGCTCGAATTCTTGGTTTCATCAACAGATCCCTGATCTAAGGAGAAGGTTCCCAACTTGTTCTAAAGATAACTCAAGAGGTTAAGCTCCTCTTAACCTATATAAACAGGCTCTATGATGGTGGAAAGGGGGGAAGAATTGAATATATGAAACTTATGATCTTGGAGGAAACTGACAGTCAGCCAAAGGAGAGTGATCAGTGAAGTTGCTTTTATCCAGATTGTGGAGCTTTCAGGCAAGGGTTAGATGAAGGGGACTTGACGAAGCTGTCGCATTCGCATCTATGATTGTAAGTACTGCTGTCGTTATTCTCATTAATATGACACGCTTGGCCTGTTTCTTTCTAGTTTGTGTCTGATGTTACATGAACTTATCATTTATTGATAGATTTGTTTTCAAGCTAATATCAATAGAGTAGGAAGTGGTCGTATCTTGATTTGTCCGTAGAACTCAGTGAGGAGCAAAAGATTGGAGCGCAACTCGGAGCGTGCAGGGACAAACATCGATAGCAGGTACTTCTATCATCCTTCCTTCTCATGTGTTAGTTTAGATGGATCTGAAAGGAAGTCAATGTCCATGATAAGCATTTTTCTGTCTAGGGTTAAGGTCAAGCTCTAGAGGTGATCTACCTGTCCGCAGGGAGATTTTCCTACAACAAAAACTGGCGACTCCACTGGGGAAATAGCCTCAAATCGAAACCTCTTGTTTGGATTTTTCTCCTCATTGACCTTGTTCTATCCCTTAATTGTTTAATATATGGTTTACCCCTCTTCGATTAGTTTCATGAGCTGATTGGCTCCTTACCTTATCACACTCAGCATACTTGTCAAGTTTAAATCTCAATTTTTGAAATTTTTTGACATTTCTGGAACTTTTAGACTCTGGCGCCCCTGTCCTAGTGTTAACAGACCACCAGCACTCCTGAAGGCTTTGCACAGAGTGCTATAATGCTCCTTGCCTTTGGAAATAGAGATCTAGCCTCTTTTTGGCCAAATAACCCTCTAGAACTGCCTGCTTCAGGGTTTGCCTCTGTGTCTCCTTTGCTGAGTGATCTAGTGAGTCAACTTTTCTTCCTTTTCAGCATCGACATCTGTCTTTTTTGAAGGATAAACACCTTGTTAATT
The DNA here is from genome assembly GCA_000966675.3 of Picea glauca. Classification (NCBI taxonomy): domain Eukaryota; kingdom Viridiplantae; phylum Streptophyta; class Pinopsida; order Pinales; family Pinaceae; genus Picea; species Picea glauca. The sequence continues at coordinate 78,578 of JZKD02S1635413.1, read as the reverse complement.
GGATCTTGCAGCCTTCTTCACTATTTTCATTGGATTTTTCTTGATTGAGTGAATTTCGAAACCTATGCATTGTTTTTATCTCCTCATCAACTGAGTAAAAACCCTGGTGAAGGTCATCAAAGGCCTACATACCTCTTTTGTCTTGATTTCAGCCAAGGTCATTGTTCTTCAACTTTTTCTTTTGGGTGTGAATTTTATTTTTTTCTTTGATTGTTTCTTTTTCCTTCGCTTTTTCATTCTGATTGCTACGAAGGGTGTATTGTTTGTGTGACTCTTGCTTATGCTAGTTTGGTTTTCATTTATACCAAGAAGATAATTAGCAAAGATAAGCATTGTGTTGTATTGGTCATCATCCGTACACAAAAAATAAAAGATATCTTCATGATTGATTGTGCATATCAGAAGGCATTTGAAAGTTTTTGCATTACATCAGGATTTGATTGAGAAAAAAGAATCGTTTGAGGGCATTCCATAGTTGTGCTTGTTAGTGAAAGAACTCTCTCTCTCCCTTAGCTAGATGTTCATCGAAAGGAAATGATTGCTTATCATGCTTGATGCACTCTTTGGGTCAGAGTCATAATTCCATTTGTTTCACTTCCATGCACCCCTTTGCGTAAAGAACAACCACTAAAAATCAACGCTAATTAAAAGTTATCTAGAACTTTTTCTTTGCTAGAATCCTCCACCAACAGTAGAATAGTTGTAGTAGTTTCGATTAGGGCTGTGAGAATAACTCTCCAAAGTTTTCAAAACAAACATTAGCATCCTGAGTTAGGGAGAGTAAATCCAGTTATCGTATAAGTCTGCCTGGGATCCCCCTCTCACACAGGGGTTACGCACAAGGTTGCATTTGGGTAGGCTACGGGGACTAACCCTCTGTGGTTTAACTGATTGTGGTGGTCGAATCATATTATGGGGATCACTTTGAGGTAAATACACAATTACTGCATGGAAGTCTCTTAGTTGGTTTCGGGCTTGATACCCTGCCCGTACGTTCGGATCGAACTGTCGACTGTTCCCACCCAGGGGCTGACTGCGAATTGGTAAAATTAGCGGCCATAATATTTAGGGTCTTACACAAGGTGACGGTGACGAGAAGTCTCACTGTACCTGGAGCAGACATTGGTCAAACTCACTCGGGCTCCTTGGAGGGTAAATCCACAATTACTGTGTGGAAGCTTGCAACAAGGCACAAGTCTGTTAAGCAGGTTGCCATTGTAACTGTTCCACCCTACCCCCACCCCTTCTAGACTTGATCACGCGACGATGGATTTCATCACCAACTAGTACGGTCATCAAAAGAAGGTCCTGTTTTCTTGGTTGCGATTTTTAGATTTTTTAGCGTGTGCTGTCTCTTTTTGCTAGTTGGCCATAGATTTCTTTCGCCGACTCTTTTCCGCCAACATCGACCCTCCACGCCGTTCGCGGAGGCTACAGGGACTTCCTCAAGACAATATGGAAGGAAACACCCCTTTTCCCCCTCATTCCATGGAGCAATCTCCTCAACAGAGCGAGGTTCAAAACACTACGACTTCCCAAGAAGAAGTTCCCATTCCTTTGGAGAATTTTAGAATTGTCTTGGATCCCCAGAAGCTTATCGCATTCTGGAGGGATACGAAGGACAGATCCTCCACCTAAATTCCACTGGAGAATTTGTTGTCATAAACCCTTCTAACATTCCAGCCAGGTCTCCTCAAAACCCTTTACCCAATGACCCTTTTTGGACTGAGGACATTGTTCGGAGTCCACCACGCTTGGTGCGAGATCTTTATGGAACAGGAGAAGGTGCCGACGCATMTTYYTCCTACACTGTACCCCCAAATCACTTCACCGGTACTACCACTTTTACAGYCACACCAACCRTTGGTCCRAACATACCACCCCTTGGCCCGAACGTACTGTTCGTTGGCCCRAGRCCTACTATTCCCCTCCAGAYRRCCCATTCGACAATGRCCCCGCACATTCYGACYATCCCTGCCGGTAATGCGGTAGTTAATCAAGCCCCAATTGGCACACCTGTAACACCAAGACCTAATCTCCCTTTTGGATTTAGGGCACTGAACGCATCCGCTATCACCATTGTCCAAGCCACTACTCAAATGGTACCGGGAAGTTCCATTCCTATCCAACAACCCGGAGGGACCGTCCATGGTGGTCCTAACCCAATCGGCAATACTGGTCAATCTTTTACGTTTGGCCCTCAAATCCCGAGAACTCTACCTCAAGCTTGGGGGCATCCTCCCACTGGAGGAAAAATTCCATTCAGGGGGCACCCTCATGATGGGGGGAAACCTCAAGTCGGAGTCCACCATCAACCACAAGGACAAAATGCATCTGTCGCACCCAATCCGTGGAGCATCCCTTTTCAAGGAAATCTGCATGCCTCCACAGGACAAAATGTGCCCGCCGCACCTAACCCATGGAGCGTCCCTTTTCAAGGAAATCCACATGCCTCCACAGGGAAAAACATTTAGACTTCACAACAACCCCCTCATGGACAAATGCCCAACCCAACATATAATCCTCAAAACCCATCCGGTTACCCTCTGCTCACAAACGCTTCTCACAACACCTCAAATCCTATGTACCTTGGTCAAAACCAACCCAACATGAGAGGGCCCACGAGTTATAATTATCCACATAACTCAGTACTGGGCCCCACTGGTGTCCCTCTGCCACACCAGCATTACCCATAGGTTAACCGGCAACTACCTTTTCTGGCTACCCTAGATCTTCCAGATTTGTCTCGGTTAACGAATGATCCCATTCATCATTCTACGGTTTGGCCAGCCATTCCAGCAAAACTTCCCTCTGATATCCCGAAATTCGACGGAAAATCAGGAGAAGACCCAAACAACCACGTAATGACCTTCCATTTATGGTGTTCATCAAACTCCCTCATGGACGATTCGATCCGTTTGCATCTTTCCCAACGAACACTTACAGGTTCAGCCGCGAAATGGTATATTGAATTACCACGTGCATCCTTTCGTGATTTCAACTCCCTCGCCATGTCCTTCCTCACACATTTCCAACTACCCATCCGATACGAGACAGGTATTGAACTGTTAACCTCCCTTCGTCAGACAACATCCATACACATCTCTGATCATATCCATGAATGGAGACGACGACGAAGGCTAATTAAAGCGGTCATCCCCGACCAATTATTAGCGGAATGGTTCACGAAATCACTATTACCCCATATTGCTCGTGATGTTTCCATGGGTGGCGTAGTTACCGAGGAAGAAGCCATTTCCCGAGCTCAGTACCTAGACTTAGTCTATTCACAATCTGGCACTCTGTATGAGTTGATACTGAACGCTACCTGTGCCACTAATGATCCATCCAAACCATCAACTTCTTCGCATGCAGATGGAGTTATTGGGTCTGTCAAAACTCAATATACCTCCCAGTCCACTGGAACGATTCAGCGGCCCTCTTCGATGGCTGCTCCCAGTTCGACTGCACCCTCTTCTACCCCCCCCTCACAAACTCAAATCTCTGATGTGAATGTGGTCCAATCAACCCGTTCACAACAACTCGGGGGCAAGAAGAAAGCGAGAAACAAAACAAGGAAGAACAGTAACAACGAATAACCCAAAACCCAACCACAAACCCCTACTGTCAGAAAAAAACCACAGCGAAAACTGAAATTCCCATGTCTCATTTGTGGTGACGATCACTACACTCGAGATTGCCCACATCGCGATGAAGTGGCCAAACATTTCAAGGGAAATTCGCAACCCGCTGTGCTTACTCAGCTTTTTCTGCAGCAACAATCGTTGGTTGCACAAACCCCCACGCCAGGGGGCAGTTCCAACCAACCCCATGATGAAGCCTCGACAAGCGCACACATTTACATGTTCAACGGAGTTAATCTAACCACTCGTTCTGTGACATACAACACGCCAGTTAAACCTGATAAGCCGAAGACTGCTAATGGCTCTTCGCCCGATCCTTTACCATCCTTTGTTAATCCTTCGTCTGTTATCCCTCCATCCGGGCCACTTCAGATTGAGAAACCTTATTTTGACTCCATCTTACGCCCTCCTAAGAGCACCATCCGGAAATCCACTTTCAATCCTAATTCACGGGCTTCCCAAAACTACAATAGTGTAGAAGATTTGGCCGAAGCCCCGTGTGCCATGTCCGCATTGGAAGTTCTACAAAACTGTCCTAATCAATGTAGGACGCTCTTAGCTGCCATTGGCACTTTTGATCCTGAGTCATCAAACTACATCACGTTTAATCTGGACGATCATCAACCGCGACTCTCCCACCAGCTAGCTTTCCAAATCGACGTTGTTGTTCATAACCAACAAATTCATCGAACTATCCTGGATGAGGGAGCCTCTACTTGTGTCATGTCTCTAGTCTATTGGAAAGTTTTGAAATCACCTACCCTTAACAAATCCCCTACGATGTTACGCACCTTCAATGGATGAATTTTCCTTCCTCGCGAATTACTACAATCCCTAGTCATCCAATTGGGCGGAAAAACTTTTACCATTGATGTCGAGGTGGTCGATGCTCCCCTCGATTACAACCTATTACTTGGAAGAAGTTGGTTTTATGTGATGACCATCGTCGTCTCATCGGTGTTTCTATGTGTACAATTCCCCCATCAAGGCAAAATTGTTACCATCGATCAGCTTGATTTTTGCACACCCGACGCTCGCATCCCTGCTACCAACAACATTCCCTTTCTGGGAGACCACCTGGTTACGTATAGAAGCATTGGTGTTGGCTTATTGAAAGATTCTAGCCTCATGGGTACCTTCCCTACACCACTTTCACCCACCTCACATCATCTTGCCACCGTCAATATGATCTCGACTATGCCTTATCAATCCTTGGAATCATCTGACCCTTGGGTTGTGCCTAGTCCTTTGGAATTTGATGCACTTAGGGACGCAATGCCACTGATCCCAGCCGAGGTTTCATATGTAGCCATTCAATCTGCCTCTCCCTCTGCAAACACTTCACATTTGCTGGCACCTGATACTTATTCGGTGCCCTTGTGGTTAGATTCCCTATCATCCTTTGTCAATTACATTTCCCAGATTTTTCCTTCGGATGAATCTATCATGGAGATGCCTAGCACTAACGATTTTCCATGGGATGACAACCACCACTGATCTTCTTTTCTTCCGCCTCTGGAAGAAATCCAATACATACGATCTATCTTTCCCCCCGATGTTACCGATGCTCCACAATCCCCTATCCTCACACAAGACACTTTCTCTGAGGGGAACATGGGTAACATTTCTACCACAATCATGATTGACATTTCAATCAAAGAAGGTGTCATTGAAAACATCAACCTTGGTGCTAATTGCACACCCGACGAAGTGGTCTCTTACACCGCTTTATTCAAGGAATTATGTGATGTCTTCGCATGGAGTTACGAGGAAATGCCAGGGATCGATCCTTCGATCGTCATACATGAAATCAAAACTTACCCTGATGCAAAACCGGTTCGACAGAAACCCCACCCGGTTCACCCCGAGAAAATGGCAGCTATAAAGGCAGAAGTTGAAAAACTTCTAAAATCTAGCTTCATCTACCCTGTCCCTTTGACGGAATGGGTCTCCAAGCTCGTTCCAGTTGCTAAAAAACAAGGGGCCATCCGTGTTTGCGTAGACTATCGAGATCTCAAGAAAGCTTGTCCCAAGGACAACTACCCTACGCCTTTTATCGATCAAATCAACGATAATTGCGCAGGAAGCATAATCTTCTCTTTCATGGATGGATTTTCTGGATACAACCAGATTGAAATCTTACCTGCTGATCAACATAAGACAGCCTTCATCTGCCCTTGGGGAACTTTCACCTACCGAAAGCTACCTTTTGGCCTTAAAAATGCTGGTGCTACTTTCCAGCGAGCCATGTCCTACACTTTTCACGACATCAAACATATCGCAGAACCTTACCTCGATGATTTACCCGCCCATTCATCCAACTGACCCGATCACATCGGTCACTTGCAGGCAATTTTTCTTCGATGTCACTTCTATCGTATTCGATTGAACCCACATAAATTCATTTTTGATTTCGAATCTAGCCGACTCCTCGGTTTCATTGTCTCAAAAGATGAGATCAGGGTGGCTCCCTTAAATATCAAGGCCATTCTAGCCTTACCCCCACCTACCAACTTAACCCAACTCCAAAGTTTGCAAGGAAAAGAAAACTTTCTTCGCCATTTCATTTGCAATTACACTGAGATCACTAAGGGATTCATGCAGCTACTGAAAAAGAACGTCCCTTTCATATGGGATGACATTGCCCAACGGTCATTCTATGCCCTCAAGCACGCTTTGACCCACGCTCCTTTGTTACATCCTCCCGAATACACAAAGGATTATATCCTTTACTTGGCCGCTTCTACTTCCACCATTGCAATGGTGTTAGTTCAAGAGGACTCTAACGGTGAAGAACACATGATTTACTATCTGAGCAAGAGTCTATCCGGACTCGAACTCAGATATTCGCATGTTAAGAAACTGGCTATGGAAGCCATCATTGTTGTCCAAATATTCCGCCACTACATCTTATTACGCACCACCACGGTAATTGCAGACTCCAACCCCATGTACCACGTCTTGACACGTCAAGTACTTGGGGGGAAATATTCGAAATGGATCGTTATTCTTCAAGAATTCGATCTCGAGTTTACAAAGGCTAAAGCCAAAAAATCCCTGGTGTTTGCCGAGCTCATCTGTGCTCTCCCTTGTGCCGATGAAAACATTGAACCTAGAGATTCTCTCCCTGATGAATCTCTCTTCCTCATCAACATTTCTGATCCTTGGTACAGAGACATTCTTCTCTACCTTCAAACTCAATGTTTTCAGCCCAACATCTCTCGCGAAGAACGTCGACGCATCCGTCACCACTCTCACCATTATCTCATCCTCGGCAGCACTTTGTATCGCCGTGGTATTGACACCATTCTTCAGCGATGCCTGATTCACGAAGAGGATGAACGCGTTTTGAACGATTATCACCTTGGCGCTTGTGGCGGTCACCTTTCCGGGATGGCCACAACCCAAAAAATCTTACGTGTCAGCTACTTTTGGCCCTCGATTTTCAAAGATTGCATCGAGGCCGTCAAGAAATGCCCACCCTGCCAAATCTTTACCAAGAAGGCACGCACCCACCCTACTGCGCTGCACCGCATCATTGCCATCAGCCCCTTTTCCAAATGGGGTATCGATTTCATGCAGTGTAATCCTACCTCAGCCGGGGGGCACGGTTACATCATCATCGCCGTCAACTACTTCACCAAATGGGCTGAGGCTATGCCTACCTTCCTGAACAATGGCCGTACTGTAGCTCTTTTCCTCTTCAACCACATCATTACTCGTTTTGGTATACCACATGCCATTGTCACCGACCATGGTACACACTTCAAAAACCAGATGTTGAGCGAGTTACATGTCAAATTGGGTTTTCGCCATGAAAAATCATCCCCTTACTACCCTCAAGCGAACGGGCAAGTAGAAGCTATCAACAAAGTCCTAAAAACCATGATCCAACGCATGGTAGGGGAAAACAAGACATCGTGGCACTTACAACTGTTTTCCGCTCTCTGGGCCTATCGCACCTCTGTGAAAACCTCAACTGGATTCACTCCTTTCTAGTTGGTCTATGGCATTGAGGCCATCCTACCAATCGAGTGCGAGATTCCATCACTAAAATTGAAAGTAGAACTCCTACCCCATACTTCTGCAGAGGAAGAACGATTCTTGTATCTATCCAAGCTAGACGAAACACGCCATGATGCTACTCTCGTTAATGAGGCACATCAGAAATGAATCAAGAGTCAATATGACAAATCCGTCCGACCTCGAGCCTTTGCAGAAGGAGACTTAGTCCTTGTTTATGACCAAGCACACGATAAATTGGGAACAAGAAAGTTAGAACCTATGTGGCACGGTCCTTACATCGTGAAGCGTGTTTTACACAGAGGTGCTTATGAACTAGTAGACCATGATGGAATTTCCCTGAGGGAGCCCCGAAACGGGCTTTACCTTAAAAAGTACTATGCCTAGATCACCTAGCATCTATACTTTGTACATTGTTGTATTTTAGTTTGGTGTGTCTTTTCTTTCGCGTGCTTGAGTCTTTATCGTTGCCACTCATGACTGTGCTTTTGTTTTCATGTGCAGATGACGTATGCCTTTCCTATATTTTTTGGGTTCACGGATGGCGCTAGCCGACATACCCAGAACATCACTTCAGCAGCTTGGGTTATTTACCAATTTGACCAGGTGGTGAGTTCAGGAGGCATTTGTTTAGGGCCAGCAACCAACAATATGGCAGAATATCACGTTGTCATCAGACTACTGACACAAGCTTCCTCTCTAGGTATTTCTCGCATCATTATTTACTTAGACTCCCAACTCATGGTTTATCAACTCAACCGCATCTACGCTATCTGTAGTCCTATCCTGCTACGCCTACACTTGCAAGTTCGTCGTCTCGAACGAATGTTTGATTACATTGAATATAGACATATTCCAAGAGAACTTAATAGTGTTTCAGATTCGTTAGCTAATTATATCATGGATCGATATCTAGCCCACAGATAAGATTCAAGGAAATTAAAAACTGTACATTACATGTAAATTAAAAGACATCACAGACATCATCATGTACAAATCATCGGCATCATAAAAACTCGAAACTGTATATATATATATATATATATATATATATATCGCATGACTGAAATGTTTGCATTACATCAAAAAGTGTGTAAGAGAGAAAAATATTGGTCCATCCACCCATACAACATCGCCTGACAAGGCATACAAAAAACATGATCAACGGGAAGACTCTAATCTCCCCGCACTGCGTTGTGCTGTGAGTAACATACTACTGCACGCACTACACACCTCAACAGAGAATTGATATTCTCTAGGACCCCTACAGTGTGCCACTGCAGACGTAAAGGCACATATCCCCTCCGCAGAGGAGGGATACCCATCGTAAGCCCTTCGAGGTTCCTCTCAACTTCCCAGAGACCCATCACTGGTACCACCGGATCTGCTACAGCTGGGGCACCTCCACGATGCCCTGGTACCAGTATATCAACTGGATGCACTGCTCCCTTGTCTGCATGTTGAAAATAAAAACATCTGTTAAAAACTCTTTTACATACCCAGAAAAAATACATATACATCAAAAACTTAAAAAATGAAAAACTTGACAAGGAATGGCTTAGTCTCTTACCTGACTCGTCCCAATCTTCCCCCGCGGGCAAAATCAAGTCCATGCTCCCACAGAAGTCTACATCGACGTAAGGGAAGTCCTCTATCCAGAGGTACTGCCATCTCAACCAGGCGAAGAAGTCACCAGTAAAGTGAAACTCTGACTCTGAGACTAGTCTGGGGGACAGACTAGTCCACCTCTCCATCCGAGGCTCGTCCACTGGTCGTACTACCAGTGCTATCTGAGGCTGCATCTGAGGGATGCTTTCTAAGAAAAATGAGACTAAGAATGAGCCATAACCAAACTGTTTCTGACCATTCCTGCATCCCGAGATCTATTCCTTCACATTCCGAAGGAATGCCACACTCCAATTGAACAGTGTTGGTTCTAAACACTGAACACCATAGGCCACCTGTGATCTCGATGCTAAATGAGCACTAGTGCTACCAGTCACACTCATGATAGAAAATAATATAGATCAAAGAGGCAGATCTCATATATCCTAGATAGGGATCCTACCCCCTACCAATCTTGCTCCCGAAATGCAGTGGCATGCCGGATACACATCCACCTGCTCAAGTAATGCCCTCTACCCAGCAAAAGCTATGGGGACCCCTCTTTTCGAGAGGCCGGTCAGAAAGTACACATCTTCCAACTCAATGGTTAGGAGTTGTGTACCAATACGGAATCCCTGTTCCATAACGTCCCAAAGGCCAATCATGTGCTCAAGCAGTAGAATCTCTCTCTTCATTTTTTGCAATTTGAAAAACTTGAGCAAGCCACAGGCCCTCAAAGAGGCCCATGTACGGGGACTCCGTATAGCGGCTAGATCATCCATCTCGTGTTCCCTCTCTTTCCATTCAATCATGATTGCCGAAGACACCTACAAAACAAAAAATCAAGAATTTCATTATTCCCCACGTTTTTGTGATTTCGGTGATTTTCAAAAAGCACTTTAAAACATAAAATCAAATACCCATGACATCTAAAAGCAACCAATCACTCTCTTTTAACCACCACACCCTTTATTATTTACCAAACAATGATTAAAATGTGTTCAAAATGAAAAACGATTTGAGGGAGTGCGTGGGCCATGGAGGGGAATTTTCATGAGTTTCTTTTGCTGAAATGGTCGGTCTAATCAATGGCAAGGGTGTAGACATCCTAACAACCCTTCCCCAATACATTTTTATGAAAGATTCCCCCCTTTTTATTAACTTTTAAAAGGAGGCCGATTTGGTTCAAAAAGGGGCAACCTATGGCTTTGTGTTTTAAATTAATAATTCCATGAAAATCAACTTGAAACCATGCAATTGAAAGAGTAAAGGATGAACACCTACCTGGTTCGAACGGTGAGAAAAATGGTCGATCGTAGCTCTGGCACCGAGAAAAACAAGATTTGCTTCAAATTGAGATCCTCCACTACAAAAATATTTGCAAATGAAATGGTAAATGAGTTTTCAAATCAATTGATATTTATAAAATTTCATTTTTTATAAGCTATGGTCAATTTGGGTTTCTCTAATGATGTAAATGGCTTCACTAAACTCTGGCTTGTAGTTTCTGGCATTGCAGATTTACTGGCAATTCAAATGAATTATTCACCTTGTCGCATTTATGAGCATAGTCTTAGTTCGTTCTCGAGCTCGACAATATGAGAACGCAACCGGGTAAACTTTTATCTCTTTTTCGGACCCGTACGAATACGATCACACGAAAAAGGAACCCCCCTGGAGTCTCCTTTAAACTCTTTTCAGACTCTCTAAATATGAAAAGATTGTCGAGTGATCTTGCTTTCTTTCACACTCGTTAAAAGGTCATAAAGAGCATATTTTGAGTGATAGTTTAACCCTTTTTCGGTCTCACTAGACTACTGTATGAAAAAGGAACTGAGAGAGTTCTCTTTTAAGTGTTTTTCCAAACTCTATAATCCCAAAAAACCTTCGAGTTTTCTGTCTTTGGACTCGTTAAAGCACACATC
>JZKD02S1635413.1:54578-65959 GCA_000966675.3 Picea glauca | reverse complement strand
CAGGTTCTCCGAGTCTATACCCTTGCTTGAGCATCTACAAAGTATTTTAGTTATCAGTTGGCATCTTCTAACTTCATACTTTGGGGGGCATTCTGTTACACGTCAAAATTGCTCATCTGGATAAGTGTCGCATTATCCCTCTCAATTGTCGTAAGTGTCGCATCAACTTTTGCAAGTGTCGCAAGTTGGTCACAAGTGTCACAAAAGGTGTTCAGACATAATGCTATGATAATGACACTAAGAAGGCATTTATAACATCTCATATGACTGATTTGAAGGAAGAGAACTGGTCTAATGAAGACAAACAACTCTTGACACCTGAAAGGAACTCTGAAACAAAGGTTTGGAGGGGGAACGCTCCCCTACTTCAGCTCGAGAAGCACTGGCGCTCCTCTATAATGCTTCAGGGAGTGTTATAACGCTCCCAACCCCTTTTGGAGGAGCACTTCTCATCTTGAGAGCGCTGGCACTTCCCCAAGGCTTACCAAGGAGCGTTGCAATGCTTTGAGGCCCCTTCTGAGGGAGCGCTCCCTAATCTGGGCCAGTTGTTAGCCCGTTGAGGAGAATGAGGAAAGGATCTTTCGAGATTAGGAGGCATTTGTGCTCGAATTCTTGGTTTCATCAACAGATCCATGATCTAAGGAGAATGTTCCCAACTTGTTCTAAAGATAACTCAAGAGGTTAAGCTCCTCTTAACCTATATAAACAGGCTCTATGATGGTGGAAAGGGGGGGAGAATTGAATATATGAAACTTATGATCTTGGAGGAAACTTACAGTCAGCCAAAGGAGAGTGATCAGTGAAGCTGTTGTTATCTAGATTGTGGAGCTTTCAGGCAAGGGTTAGACGAAGGGGACTTGACAAAGCTGTCGCATTTGCATCTACGATTGTAAGTACTATTGTCGTTATTCTCATTAATATGACACGCTTGGCATGTTTCTTTCTAGTTTGTGTCTGATGTTACATGAACTTATCATTTATTGATAGATCTATTTTCAAGCTAATATCAATAGAGTAGGAAGTGGTCGTATCTTGTTTTGTCCGCAGAACTCAGTGAGGAGCAAAAGATTGGAGCGCAACTCGGAGCGTGTGGGGACAAATGTCGATAATAGGTACTTCTATCATCCTTCCTTCTCATGTGTTAGCTTAGATGGATCTGAAAGGAAGTCAGTGTCCATGATAATAATTTTTCTGTCTAGGGTTAAGGTCAAGCTCTAGAGGTGATCTACCTGTCCGCGGGGAGATTTTCCTACAACAGCCGAAATCCTGAAATAGGCACATAAACGAATAGTTTCGCAGACCAGGAAATAACTCCATTTTGGAGTTTTGGATAGCGGGAGTTGGAAGAGTCAAGACTCTTCATCATCAGGATTCCTGGAATCACGAAATGCGAAACGCCAAAATCCTAAAAGTAGGAGGACAGTTTCAGATACCGGGAGTTGGAGGAGTCAAGAGTCAAGACTCGTCATCACAAGAGTCCTGAAGTCGTGAAACCCGAAGTCACCAAATGTGAAATCGCGGGATGTCAAAGAATCCATACCGGAGGTTTGGATACCAGGCGTTGGAGATGTCAAGGGCTCTCTCGATAGGAATCCCAAAGTTGTGAAGTGCAAAAAGACAAAAATTTGATCTGACTCCATTTCAGAGATTCGCAGACCGGGAGGTGGAGTTGTCAAGAACTCTCACATCAAGAATGTCGAAATCAGGAAATGCGAAATGCCGAAATGTGAAATGTGAAAACACCTTTTGGGTGTAGGCCTTGGACACCATCGGTGGTCACATCGTCGAAGATATGTATAGAAGATCTTGAAGAGACAAGCTCCATTTCAGAGTTTGGGACATGGAGAGTCGAGACTCCTCACCACAAGAATGTCGAAATGTCAGAATGAAGAAAGGAAAAATTGTGAAAGAACTTTATGGATAAGAACTTGGTCACCACCAGTGGTCACATTGTCGAAGAGCTGTAGAGAAGAGCTCGAAGAACCAAGCTCCATTTCGCAGTTTTAGGGACTGCAACATGGAGCGTCAAGAAACTTTACCACGGGAATGTCGAAATTCCGAAATGCTGAATGCAAAATAAATGCAAGATCCTATGAGTCCAATCCAACGGTGCAGGTGAATTTAAGTATGATCGAAGGGATATTGTTTCTCTTCATAGTTAATCGATCAGTGGTGATTCAGTTGCTGAAGAGGTATTTGGAGGTTCACAGTGTAACTGCTAGAAACCACTGATGTTTTCTGCCAGAGGACTCAAAGAGACTTATGTATGATTGCCAGAGGAGCTGAAGAGTCTCTAGGAATCTGCCAGTTGAATGAATATTGTTCATAGAGGCAATTGACATATGGATCTACCTGCCAGAGAAGCTGAAGAGTTGCAATGATGAACAAGTAGAGTACTTGACATGAGAGAGCATTCAAAATCATGGAGGGACAACATGCACAAGGTGCGTAGAGACTATAAGCATGAAAAATAGAGAAGAGATGGGTTGTCATTGTTGAGAGGGATTCAGGAGTGTAGAAGGAGGAGTGTGCAGTAGCTGAAATATAGAAAAGAGGAATGGAGCATTGAATGGAAATGGAACATAGAGCATAAAAGGAAGAAGCATAGAAAGTGCAAGTCATGTGTGGAACAAGACAGTGAGACACTAAAGGAAGGATGCGGTTCTCTTGTAGAGAAAAATAGAAGATCAGAAATCCCAAAAAGATGTAGACAGAGAAACACTGATACAGGAGAGTAGAATAATGATAAGTCTGGTAAGTCAATGATAAATATTGTATCACTGTGATAAGTTTCATTAGAAAAAATTTATATTTTAGGGTGGTAGGGGGGTTCTAGGGAGGACTGTTGTCCTCAGAGGTTCAAGTGGGTTCTTGAACAAAGGGAGTTGTAGCTTCCATCTGGTTGCAGCCAGAGAAACCAGGGTGGCAGGGTGGTGCAAGGGAGAATCGTTGTTCTCTGTTATACAGGTTGGTGCCTATGTGACTCGAAGTTGGTGCTTCCATCCAGTTGGTGTTGGAACAATTAGAGAGTTGGTGCTTCCTTCTAGTGGATGCTAGAGAAACCAGGGATTTGGTGCTTCCTTCTAGTAGGTGCTAGAGAAAATAGAGAGTTGGTGCTCTCAGCAAGTTGCAGCTTGAAAAATAGAGGTTGTAGCCTCATTATGAGTTGGAGCTCATAGGTATGATAATGTAAAGAATGTAGAGATTACTTATCATATAAAGAAGAAGAAGTTTTTACCCTTTATGGGTCTCCTCAGGAAATATTTGTCTTTGTGTATCTCATATGTGTGAATGATGTTGAATGGTCTATTGCTTACTTCCCTACATTATTTTGATTGTCATTGAGTGATCTAGAAAGAGTTTAAAATAAGTATAATTGTTTAAGCAAGGTTAAAATTGATTCACCCCCCCCTCTCAGTTGTCCAACAATTGGTGTCAGAGCGGACCCCTTTTATCTAAGGGTAGATCCTAGATCTTAAACATGTCAAGCCATGAAGCAAATTCAACCAATAAGGCCCCTCTGTTCAATGGAACAAACTTTGCCTTCTGGAAAGTTAGAATGAGAACCTACATAATGGCTTTAAGTGCAGATGTCTGGGATGTGGTAGATATTGGTTATGTAAAGCTAGTTGTACTAGCTAATAAGGATGAAAAGATAGAATTTAGCTTCAACGCTAAGGCTATGAATGTTATCTTGAGTGGGCTTGCAGAAGCATAATTCGTAAAAGTTATGCACCTAGGAACTCCCAAATAAATGTGGGACAAACTCATTAGAAGTTATGAAGGTAATGAGAAGGTAAAGGACGCCAACCTTCAAACCTACAGAATACAGTTTGAACAGTTGAAGATGAAGGAAGATGAAACTGTTGGAAAATACTTTCTGAGAGTAGAAGAAATGGTAAATGCAATGAAAGCACTTGGTGAAACAATTGAGGAACCTTCTTTAGTTCAGAAAATTTTGAGATCTCTACTAGATAGGTTTAACTTGAAGGTCTCTGTTATTGAAGAACTTAATGATCTAAAAATCTTAGAGTTTGATCAACTTCTAGGAACATTGACTACATATGAAATGAGAATAGTTAAAGATAAACCCACCTCCAGAGAAGCATCATTTAAGGTAGATGAGAATGAGGATTCAGAGCCTGATGAAATTGAAGCAAAATTTGTGAAGAGACTGAAGAAGGGATCAGGAAAATACAAAGGTAAATTGCCTTTCAAATGTTTCAAATGTGGTAGGATAGGTCATTTTTCAAATAAATGTCCCCGCAAAATAAAGGATCAGACATGTGATGATGAGGAGAAGCAAAAAAACAGAAATTTCTTTAAAGAGAATAAATTTAAGAAGAAAAGTCTTTGTGTAAACAATGATGATGATCCTTCAGATGATGAAGACAATGAATCCACTATTGAAGATAAACTAAATGACTTCATACTTATGGCCAAAGAGGATTATGATAATATAAGCGCAAGAAGTGATGCTAATGAAGAAGAAGTTGTGGTTGACATGGAATGAGGATTGATCAGTGCACTGGAAGAGATTGACAAACTAAGAATTAAGAACAGAAAGAAAAGACAAGTGTTGATACAGTTCGAGAAAGATAGTAAAGAAACTAATAAAGACCTTTTCCTACTAAAAGTGGAATTAGAAGAGGCAAATAAAATCGAAGACATTCTGAAACGAAAGTTATTAGAAAAGAAGGCAAGATGTGAAGCCTTAGAACAAAAAGTAGTGAAAACTAGGAAAGAGATGGAGAAGTTTCAAGCCTTGTATAATCAGAATCTATCAAGTATTAAAGCCTCAGAAGCATTAGCCACCATTCTGAATCAGCAAAGGAATCCAAAGTTGAAAACTGGTTTGGGTTATGAAGAGGGATCAAGTAGTGATAAGCCAAGAAACGAAGAACCCATCAAGTTTGTCAAATCTACAACCACTGACAACAACAAACCTGCAGAAACAAAGGAAGACAATCAGCCACCCAGTATGAGTAGAGAAAAAGGTGCCAATACTAAATCTGTAGAACAAAGAAATAATGCGCTCCCTGCTGAAAGACGTCATCAGCATGGAATAAATCGATTTCCTCAAAGAAGACAACCATTTTCCAGGCACAAAGAATTTTTCTATGGGTATTGTTTCTACTATTCTAACTTTGGTCACAAAGCTGTAAATTGTTCCTTAAGAATTATACATGAGCAATTAAGATTTCAAATGAATAAATACTTGCCACAACAAAGAATGATACAGCCAAGTAACAAACCTTCACAGATTGCAAATTGCCAAATTAAGTCTAGATACATGCAACTAAGGAGGTCAAGAAATAATCAACAGTCAATGAGTAGACAACGCTGCAACAATAATTTTGACCTATTGAACAATGAGATTGAATGCTACATATGTCATAACTATGGACATAAATTTGTTGACTGTCGATTAAGGAACTATGAACCAGATTTGAATTCCCTTGCTGAAAATGTCAAGGTTTGGAAGAAGACAGAAAGTGACAAGTGTGGATTAGTGTTGTCAGCTCAAAGAAAAACAAACCCTTGGTATATAGACAGTGGATGCTCCAAACACATGATGGGAGACAAAGGTAAGTTTCTATCTCTAAGTGAAAGCAAATCAGGAAACATAACCTTTGGAAATGATACTCGAGGTAAAGTAAAGGGTAAAGGGATGGTGAGTTTAAGTAATGGAAAAGGAAAATCCCAAGATGTTCTACTTGTAGATGGGCTGAAACATAATCTACTCAGTGTAAGTCAAATGTGTGACAAAGGATGTGAAGTGGTGTTCACGTCCAAGGACTGCAAAATAAAGTCTGTAAACTCAGGACAAGTGGTGGCCAAAGGCATAAGGATAGAAAATAATGTATATGTGTTGAAAGAAAATAGAGAAGAGTGTCATCTAAGAAAACATAATGAAAGATGGTTACGTCATAGGAGACTTGGACATTTAAACTTTGACCACTTAATCAAGCTCAAAAATCTTGAGGTAGTAAAAGATATTCCAAGAATATTAAAGCCCCAAGATTCGATGTGTAAACTCTGCCATGTAGGAAAGCTAACCAGGACATAGTTTAAGTCCAAGAGCTTTACTTCAACAGAGAAACCATTCCAACTAGTTCATATGGATTTATGTGGACCATCAAGACAAGAAGGCACAAATTACTTCATGTTGATTATTGATGATTACTCCAAACTCACTTGGGCTGCCTTTCTCAAGGAAAAAACTGAAGCATTTGAGAAGTTTGAAATATTTAAGGCTTTAACTGAGAATCAAACAAGGAAGAGTTTAAAGGCAGTAAGATTAGACAGAGGAGGATAACTTATGTCAATTGATTTCAAGGAATTTTGTGATAAGCATGGGATCAAGAGAGAATACACAATCCCGAGAACTTCTCAACAAAATGGAGTAGTTGAGAGGCAAAACACAACAATGCAGCAAATGGCCAGGTCAATGATGAATGAGAAGAACATTGGTCAAACCTACTAGGTAGAAGAAATACACACAACAGTACATGTTCTTAACAAAGCCCACCTCAGACCAAAAAGTGACAAGACACCTTATGAACTGTGGTATGGGAGACGTTCTTTAATCAAACACTTCAAAGTCTTTGGGAGTAAATGTTACATAAAGAATAATGATGAGAACCTTGGCAAATATGATGATAGGGATGATGAAGGTATATTCTTAGGGTATGCTACAAGCAGTAAAGGATATAGATGTTATAATAAGAGACTGCATAAAATGGTTGACAGTATTGACATAAAATTTGATGAAGGAATCCCAGCAAGAGAGGTGTACAATAATGAGTTTTCTACAGCGGACACAACTAAAGCTGAAGTGAACAGGTCCAAGAATCAGAAAATGAAGACTCTAAATCAGATGAAGACACAGATACTCAGACAAATTCAAATCAGCAGACAACCTCAAATTCCTCCTCCAAAATCACTCAAAAGAATCATCCTAGAAGTCAGATAATTGGTGAAAAATACAAAGGTGTACAATCCAGGAGAAAGATAATAAAAAACACTGAGCAATCACATATAGCTTTCATATCCATTCTGGAACCCAAGAAATTTAATGAAGCTAGCAAAGATGACCTTTGGGTTAAATCAATGAATGATAAACTTGATCAGATTGAGAAAAACAATACGTGGGAGATGGTTCATAGACCGGAAGGTAAAAATATCATTGGTTCCAAATGGATCTTTAAGAATAAGTTGAATGAGCAGGGACAAGTTGTCAGGAACAAAGCAAGATTGGTCTGTAAAGGCTATGCTCAAATAGAAGGATTGGATTTTGATGAAACATTTGCTCCTGTAGCAAGGTTAGAAGCTATCAGATTATTTCTTCCCTGTTCTTGTCATAAAAGGTTTAAAGTCTATCAAATGGATTTCAAGTCAGCTTTTCTAAATGGAGATTTAAATAAAGAATTCTATATGGAACAACCAGAGGGTTTCAAACTATCTGATAACCCTGACTTAGTATGCAATTTGAAGAAAGATTTATATGGGTTAAAACAAGCTCCTCATTCCTGGTATCACAGACTCGATACGTATCTCAAAGACAAAGGGTTCAAGAGAGGAACAATTGACAACAATCTATATATCAAAATAGAGGGTGATAATTTTCTCATTGTGTTGGTCTATGTAGATGACATCATCTTTGAATGTAATAAGGATTCATTGGTAAAATGGTTTGCCTCTGCCATGGAGTCTGAGTTTGAAATGTCTATGATAGGTGAACTGTCATTTTTTCTTGGTCTGCAAATTACTCAGAGGTCTAAAGGGATGTTCATTTCTCAAGAAAAATATCTAAGAGAAATGTTGAAATGGTTTCAAATGGAAGATTCTAAACCTGTGGGCACGCCTATGGTTACTAGATACAAATTAAGCAAGGATGATGACTCACCTGATGTTGGTCAAAGTTCATATAGGTCAATGATAGGCAGCCTAATGTACATCACAACATCTCGCCTAGACATAATGCATGTTGTTGGAATGGTATGAAGTTATCGGTCTGCACCTAAACAGAGTCATTTGCTAGCTGTCAAAAGGATATTCAAGTATTTGAAAGAAACAATGACTTATGGTCTGTTGTATCCCAGAAATCAGAATTTTCAGTTAACTACTTATTCAGATGCAGATTGGGAAAATTGTGTTGATGAGAGAAAAAGAACCAGTGGAGGAGCATTCTTCCTGGGTGACTCATTAGTAGCATGGCTTAGTAAAAAGAAAAGTTCCATTTCTTTATCGACTACAGAGGCAAAGTACATTGTTGTTGCTACCTATTGCACTCAGGTATTATGGATGATTCAAACACTTGTAGACTTGGAGGTAAAATACACATCACCGATCCAAATTCATTGTGATAACACTAGTGCCATCAGTGTGTCTAAGAATCCCA
Organism: Picea glauca; assembly: GCA_000966675.3. Classification (NCBI taxonomy): domain Eukaryota; kingdom Viridiplantae; phylum Streptophyta; class Pinopsida; order Pinales; family Pinaceae; genus Picea; species Picea glauca. The sequence continues at coordinate 57,555 of JZKD02S1635413.1, read as the reverse complement.
TACTCCACTACAAGACCAAGCATATTCCCATAAAATACCATTTTTTGAGAGAGCAGGTCACCAATCAGGTTGTTGTGGTCCATTACATTCCAACCATAGAACAAATTGCAGACATCTTTACTAAACCCCTAGCCAAGACACCATTTGAATATCTTCGACAGAAGCTAGGTGTCATCCCATCTCACACCTAAGAGAGTCCATCCTGTTAGGGGGAGTTTTGTATTGATTGAATATCTAATACCTCCTAAAAATTATGCCATAGCTCAGGGGGAGCATGTTTTCTTTGACATTGATGTCAAAGGGGGCGAAAAGGAGTGGTCCAGACTGGATGCTACAGTTGGAGTTCCAAATATATTAGCACAATCATTCAGGTTTTCCATCAATGCCAAAGGGGGAGATTGTTGGCATGTTTTCAGGCATATGTGTTTGTCATTGATGGCAAGATCAGAGTATGCAGTGATGGAAAAATAGGGACAACATAAGCTCAGAAGAGATAGTGCAGAGGTGCACGAAGAGTGCAAGAGTGTGCTTGTTTATTTGATGGCAAACAGGCAGGCAAGGAAGATCAGTAGCACAGGGATAATTGTCTGGAAAGATCAGAAGTGTAAACTCCATTTTGGAGTTTCAGATACCGGGCATTGGAGGATTCAAGGAAGCAACTCATGACAAGAATTTCGAAACGGTAAAATGCAAAACGCCGAAATATGTTGATCTGACTCCATTTCGGAGTTTCAGATACCAGGAGATTGAGAAGTCAAGAGTTAAGACTCTTCAACATAGGAGTCCCGGAGTTGTGAAATCTGAAATCCTGAAATAGGCACATAAACAAAGAGTTTCGCAGACTGGGAAATAACTCCATTTCAGAGTTTCGGATACCGAGAGTTGGAAGAGTCAAGACTCTTCATCATCAGGAGTCCTGGCATCACGAAATGTGAAATTCCGAAATCCCAGAAGAAGGAGGACAGTTTTGGATACCAGGAGTTGGAAGAGTTAAGACTCTTCATCATCAGGAGTCTCGGAATCGTGAAATGCGAAACGCCGAAATCTTGAAATAAGCACATAAACGAAGAGTTTCATAGCCCAGGAAATAACTCCATTTCAGAGTTTTGGATACTGGGAGTTGGAAGAGTCAAGACTCTTCATCATCAGGAGTCCCAGAATCACGAAATGTGAAACGTCAAAATCCTGGAAGAAGGAGGACAGTTTCAGATACCGAGAGTTGGAATAGTCAAGACTCTTCATCATCAGGAGTCCTGGAATTACGAAATGCGAAACGTCAAAATCCTGAAAGTAGGAGGAAAGTTTTGGATACTGGGAGTTGGAGGAGTAAAGAGTCAAGACTCTTCATCACAGGAGTCCTGAAGTCATGAAACCTGAAGTCGCAAAATGTGAAATCGCAAAATGTTAAAGACTCCATACCAGAGGTTTGGATACCGAGAGTCGGAGATGTCAAGGACTCTCTCGACAAGAATCCCAAAGTTGCGAAGTGTGAAAACCTGAAAATTTGATCTGACTCCATTTCATAGATTCACAGATCGGGAGGTGGAGTTGTCAAGAACTCTCACATCAAGAATTCTGAAATCGCGAAATTCGAAATGTGAAAACACCTTTTTGGTGTAGGCCTTGGTCACCGCTGGTGGTCACATCATCAAAGAGTTGTATAGAAGAGCTCGAAGAGACAAGCTCCATTTTGGAGTTTGGGACATGGAGAGTCGAGACTCCTCACCACAAAAATGTCGAAATGTCGGAATGCTGAAAGGAAAAATTGTGAAATCACTTTATGGATAAGCGCTTGGTCACCATCGGTGGTCACATCGTCGAAGATCTATAGAGAAGAGCTCAAAACCAAGCTCCATTTAAGAGTTTCGAGGACCGCGACATGGAGCGTCAAGAAACTTTACCACAAGAATGTTGAAATTCTGAAATGTTGAAATGCGAAATAAATGCAAGATCCTACAGATCCAATCCAACGATGCAGGTGAATTTAAGTATGATCGAAGGGATACTGTTGCTCTTCACAGTTAATCAATTAGTGGTGATTTAGTTGCTAAAGAGGTCTTTGGAGGTTCACAGTGTAACTGCTAGAAACCACTAATGGTTTCTGCCAGAGGACTCGAAGAGACTTTTGTGTGATTGCCAGAGGAGATAACGAGTCTCTAGGAATCTGCCAGTGGAATGAAGACTATTCGTAGAGGCAATTGACAGATGGATCTAACTTCCAGAGAAGCTGAAGAGTTTCAATGATGAACAAGTAGAGTACTTGACATGAGAGAGCATGCAGAAGCATGGCAAGACAACATGCACAAGGTGCACATGGACTATAAGTATGTAGAACAGAGAAGAGATGGGTTGTTGTTGTTGAGAGGGATTTAGGAGTGTAGAAGGAGGAGTGTATAGCATTTGAAATACAGAGAAGAGGAATAGAGGATTGAATGGAAATGGCACATAGAGCATACAAGGAAGAAGCACAAAAAGTGAAAGGAATGTGTGGAGCAAGACAGTGAGACACTAAAGGAACGCTGAGGTGCTCTTGTAGAGAAAAACAGAAAATCAGAAATCCCAAGAAGATGTAGACAGAGAGACACTGGTACAGGAGATCAGTGCAACATATAAGAAAATGGATAAGTCTGGTAAGTCAATGATAAATATTGTATCACTGTGATAAGTTTCATTAGCAAAAATTTATATTTCAGGGTGGTAGGGAGGTGCTAGGAAGGACTGTTGTCCTCAGAGTTTTAAGTGGGTTCTTGAACAAAGGGATTTGTAGCTTCCATTTGGCTGTAGCCAAAGAAACCAGGGTGGCAGAGTGGTGCAAGGGAGAACTGTTGTTCTCTGTTATATAGGTTGGTGCCTGTGTGACTTGAAGTTGGTGCTTCCATCCAGTTGGTGCTAGAACAATTAGGGAGTTGGTGCTTCCTTCTAGTGGGTGCTAGAGAAACCAGGGAGTTGGTGCTTCCTTCTAGTAGGTGCTAGAGAA
>JZKD02S1635413.1:27473-53859 GCA_000966675.3 Picea glauca | reverse complement strand
CATAGTTTCATTTAGTTTTTGTTTAATTCTTGTTAATAGCTTTGTTGTTTTCTTTCTAACTTTTTACCATACAACTGTCATGACTAGCAGAGCCCAACTAGGCATGTAAGTGCTCTCATTTTGCTCATCAAATGACGAATAGAGTGCAAACACTCTGAACATATGGCACATGCGAATTTGGTTTGCATCCCTTTGCTACCTGTAGTAGCGGATGCAGTGGTAGTATTAGGTGAACTCAAGGAAGTGACAAGTGGTGTCATTGCCCAAGGGAGTTGAATTAAATTGCGTAGCTAGGGAAGAGATGGGCATTTATTGGTGGGGTGTCCATCGCTCTCGCATAGTGTGCAAGGAGGTTGAACTCATGGGAGAAGTGGAGTGGTGGGCTCTTTCTTCTTCCTTCTTCCCCCAGTTGTAGTAGTGGCGCTAGCGAGTGGGGGTGAGGGTGGTGCGGTTGGAGTAAGTATTGGAATCTGCATCGAGACTCCATTTTTTTGGGGAGGGAGGGATGGTTGAGGGACCATTGCAGGTGGATGTAGATACCATACTGGTATTTCCAACACCATATTGGGAAGGGTAAGTGTTGCAGCTACCTGGAAATCTTATACACCCGGTGGGGGGTAAAAGAAGGGGATTTGATTAATGGCTTGGGGGACTGTCTCCCAAACTGGGATGTGGCTCTGGGAGGGGCTGAAGTTGGGAATAGGTGGATCTAAAGAGTTTTCAGAATATTCCTGAGGAAGGAGCTCTGCGACGAATGGGACATCAGATAGTAAGGAAGCCTCTGTGGGAGGAAGGGCATCTCCAGTTTCTATTCCATTGGATGAGATGACACAGACTTGTGCTGAGGAATGTATGAGCGACAATGCTCCATGGTATGTCCCTAGCAAGGATGGGTCTTTGAAAATTCTGGGACCCATCTCGATGAGTGGGTAGGCATCGAGATTAATGTGGACAAAAGGTAATATGTTATTGATGTTGGAGGAAGGGTTGGGCTCGTAATGTGACACTTGGTTGATGGTGAGGATTTTCCCATTGTGGGGGAACATCATTGTGTGAAACACATAAGAGGCCACATCCTTCATAGCGTACATGTAGCTACGTCCGAACAAGATGTTGTAATCGAGCGGAGTGTCGACAACTTCAATGTCAATGAGGATAGTCTTTCCCCCGATTTCAACAGGGACATTTTGAAAGAGCCCTTCAGGAGAGGATGGGAATCCATCATAAGCTCTGAGAGTGATGGTAGATGGTATAAGATTGGGGGAGCCAAGTTTCTGCCATACAGTTTTGGACATGATGCATGTGGATGCACCTTCATCAATGATGCAGTGATGAACTGTGATGTTCCTGATTTTAACCAGTACTTGGAAAGGTACCAGAGCGGGGAGACGGGGTTCCCCACTATCAAGATAAAATGTGATGAGTTGAGTGTCAGCAAGGTCAACTGCCCCCAGGGCAGAAAGTAATGACTTATGTTGAGTAGGACAGGTTTTAAGGACTTCTAAAACTGACATGGCAGTAGGATATTGTGCCAAGTCACCGACTAGACTATAATTGTGGTCTGCCCTAGCCTGATGGTTGTTAACATTCCGTCACAATGGGATGCGAGGAATAAAAAGGGGTGTCTCAGTATTAGGGCATGGAAACATCAAAGGTGGTCCACTTGTGACTGAGGATGCTTCTGAGGTAGTGGGAGTAGAGCCAGGGGGTGCATTGTATTGACGACTACACATTTGTAGAAGAACTTCTTCCTCACTAGTGAGGAGGATAGTTTGATCTGCAGAAGTGCCCGGGTTTGGATACTGTCCCATCTGTGGTGGGGTAGGATGCATCTCCTGTTTGGTTTTCATCACCCCTTGGTGTGGAATGGGGTTTTGCAGCATGATTGGGGGTGGGTTTTTGCACATATTGTTGTGGGGCCTGCTGAGGGGTAGGCGGTGTTGGGGGAAGTGGTCCATTTCCAGATTCTTTCATCGGTTTAAAGTCACCGATTTGAGAGAAATGGTGAGTATAGTGGCCATATTCACCACAAAGGGAACAAGGGAAGTTTGTCCGAATATTTTTTTTATTCTTCCCTTGGCATTTGTTATTATTACCCCCTTAGGGGTTCTGGTTCCCATGATTTTGGTTTTCCCTGACAGGTTGGTTATGTTGGGGGTGATTCCCTCCTGGTCCTAGATTATTATCATTTCAGTTTTTTCCTTTCTTTTTGGCACTATTCAACTGATTGGTCGGATTTTCCATATTCAGTTGTTCAAAATTTTGATATTGTTGAATGGGAGAGGGTTGAACAAAATTAACCCCAGCATATGCATGTCCTTGTGGTGGAGCCATGGGCTGTGGAGGGCCAGGGAATGGAAAGTATGGATTATTTTGTGGCAATGATCTATAGGGTACATAGCAAGGTGTAGCACTTTCACTAGTTATTAGAGTGTAAGTTGAGGTAGAGGGGGTACCAGAACTTGATTGGATAGTTGGGGACATGGTGGGTGTTGGTGGGGATCCACTTATGGGTGGAGAAAGGGCAACAGGGTATGGTTGTTGATAAGGGGGAGGAGAATAATAAGGGGTTCCTCCATATACCGACAGATATTGAGGTGTTCCACACATAGGTAGTTGTTGGGGGTGTGGATTGTGGTGTGTTGTGGTACCAATCAATCCATCCACTGAGTGAGACATCCCAGGTTTGTCCTAGCCGAATGGTATGGGTCTTGGGAGGTCAAGGAGTACTGTGTATAAGTATCTTGACTGTGAATAGATGAGGTCATATTGTTGAGCCCTTCTAATGGCTTCTTCTTTAGATTGAGGGAAGGTGGAAGCCACATCTTTACCGAGGAGGGAGACAAGTGATCTAAGAAACCGATCAAGGTATTGTTGTTTGGTGGTTTCTGCTTTGCATAAACTACGTCATCAACACCATTCGTGAATGTGGTCAACGATATGTGTGGATGAGGTTTGTTTAAAATCAGAGAGTAATTCAAGACCATTGTCATGGTATATGGGTAATTGAAAGAAGGTCAAAAATTCTTTGGCCAAAGATTCAAAAGTCACATGGGACCCTAATTTTTTGTCTACATACCACTCGAATGATGGGCCAGTGAGTGTGCATTGGAATAACCTTAATCAGACAGAGTCATCCACGATGTTGTTTGAAGAGCACCATAAGTGGAAGGTCATGACATGGTTGGCAGGGTCATCTCCTACCTTTCCTTCAAACTTGGTTATGTTTGAAGGAAGTTTGGTAGGCATTGCAGGCCATGTGGGGTCATGTAATATAGGATCATTTGTGAGCTTGCTCATATCTAGTATGTTGAGAGAAGACAAGTATGGCATCTGGAGTGGTGGTGGAGGGTTAGTTCCAGCCATGGTGTGAGTGGTTTGTGTACCTGACCTATGAGGGGGGTTAGGTGGGGTGGTACTTCCCCCCTTGGGAATAAGTTTTCCCCCCGCTTCCGTGTAAATGAGAGTAAGTGGATGATTGACCTTGGGAAGTGGACCCAAGTAAAGTAGAACCAAGAAAAGTTGATCCTAAGAAAGTAGCACTCACATGGGTGTGGGAAGGTGGAGTCAATGAGTTGGCAAGACTAGGAGCTCCCCCTAGAATAGGAGGGAGATTTAGAAATCATATGGAACGATGGGGATTATGTGCGTCCCCTATGATGTTCGACTAGAAAAGTGGATGTGTGAAAATGGTGATGAGAGCAATAAATGAACAAGAGTCTTTGTTTATAATTTTTGGACCTTCACAATATATCTCACGATCATATGTAATCGCAAGAGCATCATACATAAATCAATGACAAATAAACATACATGTGGATAGGTAGTTTTTGTCTGCATGGGAGAACAAAGAAAACAAATGCTTGTGTCCTAAAAGACGTAATGTCCTTCCTCTCAAATAGCATTGGACCTTCCAATAACACTCAACAATGGGGTCTGAAGCCACCGGAAGAGGCACTAGTGAAGGATGAAATAATCAGTTATAATGAGAGGTAGATAGTGTATATCCTGAAAGAGCTAGAGATATTTCCCAATAGCCACAAAAAATCCGATCAAGGTGCAATTGCAGCCCACAATTCCCACCTGGGTAGATGTCCTAAAATTTGGTCACTAGGTACCTTGGTCAAAGTGAGACATTTAGATTTTCGCCCTCAGAAATGGGTCACGGGATAGATCCCATCCAAGAGGTGCGTGCCTCAAGGGGGGATGCACAAAACAACCGAACCTCGTCCTTCGACCCTTCATGGGTATCTCCCTGCCTTATGGTGTAGGAAAACTTGACTTGGAGGATTTAAAAGTTCCCTATTTGTCAACTTCTATTGTTTGAAGATGTGAGAACCAGATAACGAGGAGTTATTTGTACATCTATCCCTGAGATCCTACCTAGACTAAAAAATTTCTTTTGGCACCTCCTGTGGAGGAAAACTTAGTGAGATTTTAGAAAAAAATTAGATGTGGTTGTTTTGAGAGATTGGGGGTGTGAACCAATCTCGTTGAAATTAAGTGGGAGTGGATAGTCTCGACAAGAAAAGGGTGGGGCATTAAATTAGAATCCCTTTGGAGGAAACCTACTTCTACCTCCACGATTCGAGATGAAACTATGTGAGTGAATAGTGACTTTGTGTGTGAATAAGTGAAAGTGTGCAAAATTTTTAATAAGTTAGGTATCACCTTACTACATGTGGACTTCATGTGGTCCTTACAGGTCTTGATTACCTAATTTACTAAATTCCATTGGTACAACCTTGCAGAATTTTAAAGTCCTTAGAGAACTAGCATGTGGACATGTGGGTCCTTACCGATCCTTTAACTCCCTAGTGTGATTTAATCTAAGAAAGCTTCACAAAACTATCCTAGATTGTGAACATGTATGGGCCCGTTACAAAAACATTAAACTTCCCTAGTGATGCAATCTAAGAAAGTAAATTCAAAACTACCCTATCTTTGTAGAATGTAAGCATGTATGGGCCCTTACAAATTTAAGATGTGTTTGAAAAAGAAACAAAGAGGAGTCTCGAGGAGGATGTTGTCCTCTCCGAAAGATTTTTTCTTTAAGGGAGATGAAATTTTCCCTCAATCGTTTTTTTGATTCTCAAGATCGCTCTATGGCACGAGAGAAAATCATACACAATGATTCACGTTCAACTTCTAGTCCCAATGCAAGTGTTATTTATATGCGATATAGAATGATTCCAACTTAACTTTAATCAAAGCAAGCCATCCATGTGGCAAAATGAAAGCAAAAAGAGGATAAATATGGATTTTAACCCCCTAAGTGCCTATGTTTTGACTAACCCTTCATGTGGATAGGGAATCTAAGTGTGGTGCATATTACAATCTACATAGAATCAAGCATAAGAAGGCTATGGGCCTTCAACAAATCACAAAAACACTTACAATGTGTGAATTTCTAGAGAGATGCGCGGGTCGCAGAGTAGACAGAGGCGCATGTGGCACCAATGCACAAATAAAAAACGACCTGTTGGCACAAGTGCACAAAATTCACTGAGCAACACAGAGATTTTGGCGCACGTGCTTGAAAGACACACCTGTGGGTTAACAAACCCATGCACTTTCTATTACACGGTCGGGAAGAAAATTTCAGATTAAATTCTCTCATCTCATCTCTGAATTTAGCTTCTTGCAGGTAGGCTTGGGCCAGTTATGGTTCCTGTAAGTTAAATAAACCAAAAAGAAGTGCTCAAATAACCCAAATGGGGAGGAAATTGATACCTATCCCCAACAGAGTCGCCAATCTGTTGTGTCCTTTTTGTCACTAAATGAGCAAAAGAAGGACACTTACAAGTCTAGTTGGGTTAGCTAGACAAGACAACAGTGAATGCAAGAGTTAGAAACATCAAACATAAGAAATAAATAAGGAACTAAACTAAAAGCAATAAAAGAAACTAAACTAGAGTGCACAAGGATATTAAAATAAAAAATAAACACCTTCATGCCACCAATGGATAGATTGTATTAGTGGGAAAACACCAAAGAGAAAGGGAGACTTATGGGTCCCCTCTTCCTCCAAGGGAGGGATCTTGAACCCCCAAATATTGAGCTCTTATTACAAATAGTAAACTAGAAGGAAATGGTGAAGAAATCCAAAGCTCATTCACTCAAGAGGTGATTTGAATAGCTCAATGAAATGATGCTTGTATGCTCCAATGAGGAAAGAGGTTCCTCTAAGAGAATATAGGCAGCATAGCAATACAAATGAATTCTTGGAAATATAGTGCACCCTTGGCCTCTTTTTATAGCAAAGCTTTGAGGAATTATTCAACCAGTCTTTAGTGTGATTAAGGGGCTCTGTAGGGCACCCTTAGGTCTTTGACCATCCCCCCACTCGGATTCATCTTGGATTTGGGTGTCAAATTGACTTGGGAGATGAACCAGAAGTGGGTGGAAGGCTGACCAAAATCATAAATGCGTCATTCTGAGGTATGTGCAGGTTTTTGCGTCCACAATCGCACATCGAGCGCATGTGCGCTTTTCCATCATTTTCGACTGGCGCACGTGCACACTCTTCCTTTGTATTCTGAGCGCATGTTGATTTTATAACCAGTTGTATAGTTTTGTGCCCTTTGGAAATGCATTTTTTGGGCCATGGATGAACTAATAGGTGTTTGGAGATGATGGATTCCTGTAACCTTTTGCGAATGAAATTTCAGTGATAACATCCATCATCAAATCTTATCTTATTAAGTTCTTTTATTTTCTATTATGTTATCTCTCATTATTATGCAATTTTTTCATCATTTTATGAAGTTTTTGATAAGTAAGAAGATTCACAGGTGTTTGTGCAAATAATCAAAGATGATAAAAAATAATTCTGAATCAATTTAGATGTTGATGTATGTTAGAGATAAATTGACATCTAAGGAATTTCGGATCACATACATCCTCAGGATTTATTTTTGAGTTTTATTTCTATGATCATCAATACTCAAGTTTATATCATGATCTTGAACAATTTGTTTGTAGATCCTCAAAGTTTCTTGTTTGTAAGTCTTATCTCTTTCATAAATCCTTAGATCCTTGTAATATTGAGTCTATTCCTATAGACTTTGTATTTGATTTAAATTTTGATTTTCCTTCCAATTCAAAACACTTTACCTGTAGTTCCTCAAATTGTGGTAGTGTTGAATATCTATAACTAGACCCTGCCATCAAGATGGATATTGTTGAAGATATCAAGGTTGAATATGTTCCCATCCATTTAACTCACAAAAATAGATGTCGTTTTTTGGATTTTCGAGATATTATCTTGGTATTGTTGCTTCTCAAGTGCAGGTTTTGTGTTGGATTCATGGTTTCTTAGGGATCATGCTTTATTCATTGTTTGATCTGGTTGGGTATATTCTGAAGCTTTCATTAATGTTTATGCTCCCTCTCTATTATGGTGCATTTAAACCTTTTTTCACTATAATTTTCCATAGGGTCAACCCTGTTGGATGTTGGTGCAAAGCCTTTTCAAACTACAATTTGCATTTCTTTGATGGATAGAACCTTTTGTTCATTTGGTTCCCATCCCATTACTTTATAGTATTACTAGGAGCCTTTGTATTTTGAGATTGTATTATGAACCTCATTCATCTCTCTCATCTATTTTTTACTATTCCCATGGGGATTCCACCTTTATATTCAATTTGTTTGCATTTATTATGTTTGTCATTGCACAAATTGTTTTTCTTAATGCCTTGTTGGAATTTTCTACATTATTCTCACTAACTCTACATTCTTAATTATCTCTTAACTTTGTATTACTTGTTTCTACTTTTTAGACTTAGCCTACCCTTGAAGAGACACACTTATGAGAACTCACATCATGCACGTTTCGTTTTTCTTTCTTTTACACAGGTATGTTCCATGCACTTAAAAAATAGTTGCACACCCTATGGCACTCACCTCCTACACTGTATTTCTAGAATTCATTTATTCTTTTTTGGGCTTTGTAATATGAAAAAGACAAAAAAAAAATCAAATATTTGTAACAAGAGAAAGGGGGAAATAATCAAGATTTGTTAATTCATTTGTTTATAGCAACAAGTCAGTATCTCCCTTAAACAAAACACTTTTTTTGAGTCAATTTATTAACAATTGGGTTTTATTATTTCCTTAGAAGCAATCTATGATTTAGAGTTTTTACTCCTTCGATTCTTTTATTTTCCAAACACTATGGAGAATACCTTAATGTCTTCCATGTTGATGGTTTGTATCATTCATATTTTTGGTCTCATTTGGTTCCTGTGTTACCCAGTATGTTGTGCCTATGTTAAAGGGAAGTATTAAACTAAGTTTTCCATTCCTCATATGTTTATATTTGTCCAATGTTGGACTTCCCTATTTCAAGTTGTCTCATTTTTCTATCACATCCAATGCTTTTTATCTTGCACCAAAGTGGAAGAATTCATCATTGCTTTCTCATTTGAGGGTCTTCTCTTATTGACTGTGAGAGATTACTTTGGGATATAGAATTAGAGTCAATAACACCTTGGGACTTAATTTCATCATTGATAGGTTACCTTGAGCTCAATATATGACATCACATCATTGGTTACTTACTAAGCGATTTCCCCTATGTTCGATAGTAAGAATTTTATTCACATGGTGGGATTTGTGTTGTACCTTGGATTTCATTTTCATCATTGGTGGATTTCCTTGTCTCTGTTAGTTATTTTCATTATTGGTTTATTATCAAAGCGACTTCTTTATGCACTATTTTCATCCAATGCATGCCAAATTCATACTCGATGGTATGCTCTCTCCAATGATTGTCCAAGACCCATTTATAACACTAATCATGTTCCATATTTATCTCATGTTGGATGATGAGGGATGCCTTAATTTTTTTATTCTAGTGGATATCTTCCTATCGGCTCTAGTTCATCTATTCTAGAAAGGGGATTTAGAGACCATTTATTACCTTAAGGATTGTAGTCATCGGTGGTAGGTTCCCTCACCTTCAATAATGGATATTCATCAAGTATTCCTACTTGATGGATTCTATGAATGTTCAAATTCAACACATATATTCATTCTTGTTAGAATGTGTTATGTACCATGGTGCCCATTATCATCATTGGTGGTTTACCTCATGTCTAGGAACAAGAATAATTAATCCTTGGTAATGAGACAGATCATCCCATGTTTGACCTCAGATCATTTATTCACATCTGGAATAATTATACAATAAGAAGGATTTGAATTGAACACATTTACATTTGATTGCATCCCGTCTTAATGCTTTGGGTAGGATATTTTTATAGTACCACTAACGCGTACAACATTGTCACTATGGAGAATCAATTTGTACTTTATACATTTCTATATGTTCTCCTCCTAAATACTAAGATTCATTATGTATTTTCTCATGGTTGTGATACTATTTTAACATGGATTCACTATGTATTGTTTCGTGGCAATGATTGTGCATTCTATATACACTTCATGGATCTATAGTGTACTTGATTTGGTAATAATGATTACTTTATCTATGAACATGGGTATGCCCACCTTAGGGAATAAAGTATATGATACATTGGGTTGTTCTTGTAAACTCATTTTTTATCCTAAGTTAGAAATACTTCACTCTTGTTTCTATGTTAGATCCTTCTGAAGTTATTATAATATATTTTAGCCATCAACTACTCTTTTCCCCTCACACATTAGGGGTCATATGTTATAACATATTTGAACACCATTCAAAGAGAAAGGTTGATCTTGTCCCATCATTATGATTTTATAGACATGCACATCAATTCCCAAAGTCATTTTTGACCACTAGTTGTACATCATAAACTAACAACTAACCATTATTTGTATGAAATAAAATGGTGGTATATTGCTTGTTACCATTTACCAACCCACGGTTGCATACAATATGAGTCAAAAAATATAAATAATATGTAAAATGCATGACCGTGAATGGAGTTCATGGATGTCGAGCTAAATTTTCGAACTAAATGGGGAACCTTTGTGTACAAAAGAATGTCTTCCAGATTGATTATGCCCAAGATACTTTCCAAAGAGATATGGATATGTCTTTCAGAGGATTACTTAATACAAAATGACCCAAAAGTGTAAAAAATATGTAAAATGTAAAACCATGAGTTGAGTTCATGGATGTCAAACAACATTTCAAACTAAATGTGGAACCTTCATGTACAAAGAATATATTTAAGATTGATTATGCTGAAGCTACTTTCCAAAGAGCTATGAACATTGATTTCGAAGGTTTAATTAATCGTAGTGTGGTAGTATATCTATATGATGTTATTATATATTCAATGAATCAATCTAAGCCTTTGCAACATATCAAGCAAAATTTTGAGATATGAAGGAAATATATGATTTCTTTGAACTCAGAAAAAAGTATGTTCGTAGTGATTGAAGGACAACTACTTAGTCATGTTATTTCTAAAGATTGTATACTAGTTGATCCAAAAAGAACTAAGGCCATTAGTCATATTCCTTTGCCTCATAACAAGAAAACAATGCAATCTTTCTTCAATAAGATTAGTTTTGTAAGGCATTATGTTTCAAACTTTTCATAAACTATTATACCATTCCAAAAAATGATTAAGAAATATTTTTAAGTGGACTAAAATTAAGAAGGATACTTTCAAGAAGATAAAGGTTGTCATTGCTACTGCACTAGCATTGTGTAGTCCATATTTTGATAAAGATTTATTTTTATAGAATTTTTCATATGAACACGTCCTAGTTATTGTGCTCACTTATAAAGAAGGTAAATGTAGTGAATTTCCTATTTCATTCATGAGAATATACCTACAAGGTGATGAAATGAACTAACCAACAATTAAAAAACAAGAATTCATTGTATTTAAAGTAGTAAAACATTTCAGGCCTTACATTATGAAAAGTCACACTATTGTGGTGGCTGCACATTTACCTATTCGATCTCTCTTTATTCAAAAGGAACTTGGAGAAATGAGAGAAAACTAGATGACTTCTATCTACTGCAATTTGGTGTTCAAACCAACCGCTATGGTTTGAGGCCAAGAGGTTTACAAACTAGGATTTGGAGCATGGGATTAGGTTGATATTGATGAAGTACGGTGGGAAAATGAGATCTCTACATATACTATTGATGTCTATTACATTCTTGCTACCACTAATTCATTGTATTGTGATCTAAAACATTATTTACAATATGTATCATGTCCTTGTCACTTGGATTCAAGGAAGGAAAGAGATTTGAATCTAGTTGGCCCCTTGATTTTTGGAAATATGAGGATGAGAATGCACCAGTGCAGGGCATAGAGATCAGTGCAAGGGACATGGAAGAGGATAAAAGAATGCAACAAAATTCAGATGTAAAGGGATAACATTTAAGGAGCATAATCAATAATTGACTTGGGTAATGGATTGACATAGTCATCCTTATCCCTTTTGTAACTAAATTGACATGGTCAACTTTGGCCACTATCATTGTATAAAATTCCATTGAGGCTCGGATAAAGGGGTTAGCTCGTTATCATTTTATACGGTTATATATTGATGGTTGTGGGAATTATTGAGATCTCAATCTATTCACTATGATGTTGTGGAAACCCTTTATAAGTCTCATAAAATGAATGAATGAGTAGTTGGGCCCCCTTTTCAAAACTAAGAGTATGTGTCTAATATGAATTCTAAATAGAGTTATGTTGTTTCCTTTATCTATTCATGGATATTGAGTAATGCATGTTATATATGTGATGATGTTTTATATTTCTAGTTCTATTTTTTAATGTTTCATCCTGCATGTTGGGAAATGAAATGGAACACAATATGAAACAAAGAACACAGTACTACAGAAAATTGAAGAAGGACAAACAATTTCGAAGAATAGAGATGGCGTATAAATACACCGTTAAAACACTTAATCATTGAGTACTATGATCAGAACATCATAGTGCATATTGCACATCTTGATCTACATGATCTATTGTGCAATATGAAATAACTTCACATTCAACATATGATAATGACCCAAGGGATATTCTTTAAAGACTCAAGATCTAACCAACTCCCAGAGAATCTGAAATATCTTGTCCACATACAACCGTCGACGGTTAGATTTGATTCCACAAAATCGGTTCTATCAAGTATGCTCGATGATACTCAACCATACTGACTATCCATCCAACTTGTAGTTGATTTTATGGGTGGTCGATCCATTTCCATGACTATCTTCGACTACTGGTCAATTTTTCGATCGACAAGCATGTCGACTACTCGAATGACTAGTGTGGTGTGTTGGTCGATCTCTTGACTGACTGTGTCTATATGTAGGTCTACCTATCAACCGACTGAACCTAGAAGATGTGTGTTGAACCATCAATTCTTGATGTTCCAACACCCCCCCATCATCACACAACTCTAAAGGTTCAGGAGGTGAAACTACATCACTGGAACACCCCCCCATAATTGCATCTTCCTAAAGCCCAAGCAAAGTTCCGATCTTGATAAATATGGCTTCAGCTAAAGGTTTGGTGAAGATATCAACAACTTGATCTTTAGTACAACAATATTCAAGAGAAACAACGTTATCATGAACCAATTGTCGCAAATAGTGAGCATGGATCTCAACATGCTTCATCTTACTGTGAGCAACATGATTGTCAGCAATCTATATGGCACTTTGATTAACATAGAATATTGTAGTTGAGGTATGAATAGGAAATCCAAGCTCTCCCAAAAATTGACGAATCTAAACTACTTTAGTACCTACTTGAAAAACACCATGATATTATTGTTTTGTAGTCAACAGAGAAACTACCTTATGTTTATTGCATGACCACACCAAACGTCTAGTGCTATAGTGAAACACATACCCAGAAGTGGAATTTCGGTCATCTCCATCGCCAGCCTAGTCGGAGTTGGTGAAGTCAACTAACACATCTAAACTACTGCAATATTTGATACCAAAGTGAGTGGTACCCTTCAGATATCGAACAATGTGTTTGATTGTTTTCCAGCGGTTTTCTCTAGGATCCTACATGAACCAAGAAACCACATTAACAATAAAGGAGATATCACGTCGACTATGAGTAAAATAAAGAAGATTGTCAACCAATTGTCGATAGAGTACAACATCGATAGTAGGTGTTTGACATGTTTTAGTAAGATTCACTCCATACTACAAGGGAGTGGCACAAGGCTTGCAATCAATCATCTTAAAGCATGACAACAAATCCATTACGTATTTAGACTGAGAAATTAAAAAAACATCACACAATAGTTGTTAATCCCTAAATAGTGGCACGCTACCCCTTAATTGGGGCATATTACAATAGTATTGTTATTTTATTTATGTCCATTAGTTGTAATTGTACCTCCTATACTCCTATATATACCAAGGAGACCTTTTCATTTGGAATCATATTGTATTTGTAAATTTATGTGGTGTATAAGGAGGTTTCCCCCTCGAAGAGTCTTATTATCTAAAATTATCTCTTTTTCAAGGATTTGAGTACCTGTTATGAGGTTTTTATGCTATTTTGATATTTGGTTCTTAACATTTGGGATTGGAGCTCAAGGTCTTGGGGTTTCACTGTTGCATCTAAGACACCTTGGAATTTTCAATATAATTTTTTTTGTACGATGTTTCAAAAGGAACGCCTTGGATTGTATCTATTAAACAAATCAAGGTACTTGGGGTTAACATTTCAGCTACTAATACTTTATACATTCAGATATATAGCCTATGTAAGATCGGGTTCTGAAATCATCCTGAATTTAATCATCACGGAGTTTTCACTATAAAACTTTTATGTGACATTTCAGAACTTGAAACTATAAGTCTATTCAGATAAATTATCAAGGGATATGTGATAAAAATTTAAGTTTATCGGTCATCCTACATTTATAGATACACCCTTTGTAAGATAGGGTAGCTGACTAGTCATATTAACTAGTCACAAAAAGGTGTTTCGGGTAAAATAGTGATATATTCTTAAGTGAGTATCCAAATTAAGTGAGACTAGTTGCATTAGATAGTGGACATTATTTAGTATTTTGGGTGAAAGTTTCAGAATCAAATATGATATATTATGCTCTTGGAATTCTTTACAGGTATGATCTCCTGGAAGGGCCAAAAATCAGCAAGGTGTGGGGAAGTTACCATAACTTCCACTTGTCACATCCAATTTTGATCAGACCCATGGCATTGCAGAGAAGACGTATCAGAGAATTAAAAAATGAAATTGCAAACCCATAAGGGCCAAAATTTTGGAGATACAATAGAAGAAATATCGTCTAGCAGAACCACCTCCAAATCGAGGTTTAAAAGGTGAGTTTTGTTTTTGGAAATTTGCATATATTTTGACTATAATATTCAATTGGGGTGATTAAAAAGGTATAATAAACTGGGATAAAAGGATTATCGCATAAATTTGAGAAAATATTAGGGGATTTTAGGTATAGAAGTATTACAGCATCTCAAAACATAGGAGTTATCGTTACTTGTCAGTACTACAACCCAGGGACTGTGTGGTTCTTCCACATACCTAGAGTATATCGGAAGGCCCCTTACGACCAATTGTGCATTAGAAAACACTACTAGGGATATAAGCTCCTACATACCTTACGTATATTGGGAGAACCCCTAGAATCGTGAGACTTACCAATAAACCATTTGGTCATCTTATTTCTATAGTACATCAAGAAAAACACTCGAGGAGATCACTCTTTAGTAACTAGGTAGTCAGATAGTACAGCTAAGGGCATGTTCAATCCTCCTTAGTTATTTCCCTGAGATATTGGGCCAAGTACTATTGTTGGACCCCACATGTATATCAGAGAGCTATAGCACCTAACAGTCCCTTGTTTGTGAGGACATCTGCCTAAGCCAATTAGGAATTCCTACCTTGTAGTGATACTTGGCCAACATGCCACCAAAAAAGGGAACTTCTACACCAAATAATCCCTCAAACAATCCCACTTGGACTCTTGATGAAGGTGAAGAAATGCATAGGAACATAAATGATTTACAAAATAAGGAAGTAAAAAAATATGAACTACTAGGGATGATGGATTCAACTGAAGCTAACTTGGAAGCAATAATGGATACTAAGATGGATGGTTTAAAAAGGGAGATCATGGAAGGATTGAAAAATTTCTTAATAGAGAGGCCACCTGAAAGTGAAAATGTATCCCATGAAATTCACGATGAGGACACAAGGAAGATGAATCAAGACTGGAGAAACTCTAACTTTGGGTTGAAGACTAACCACTTTCCTAATATCGATATGAGGAAGTTTTATGGCAAGGATCCAATCACATGGATACTCCAGATGGAGCAATTCTTTGATCTACATGATGTGACACACACACAAAAGGTATGAATTGTGTCTTTATATTTAGAACCCAATCAATTTGTGTGGTATCGATGGCTTTGTTCTTGCAAATCACTTGTCACTGGGACAATTTTCACGGAATAAATGATAGCACACTATGAGAATAAAAGGAGCAATACCTTCTCCAGTCAATTGATAAATATCAAGCAAAAGGGTTCAGTTGCGGAGCACATTGAGAACTTCCAAAGATTGAATAAAAAGGTAACATATATTCCATATGAGCACCTGATTGATGTATTCATGGGAAATTTAAAGGATAACATTCAACATGAGTTTTTCCTTTGGGAAACCAAATCATTGGAGAATGCGTTTAGGGTGGAGAGAAATGTTGAAAGTAAAAATATGGCTATGGCTACTAGAAACACCACTCCTAACATCTATCGAGAGAATAATGTTCCTTCTTCTAAAACACCTCAACCTACAAGGTTGACACCTCAACAATTGGAGGAAAGAAAATAAAAATGTTTATGCTTTAATTGTGATAGCAGGTACAGTAAGGGACATAAGTGTGGTGAGAAAAAATTATTCTACATATATTGTGAAGAGGAAGAAGAACAAGAGCAAGAATAAGAACCATCTCAAGATGAAAATGTAGAAGATGTTTCTTCTGAAGAGTTGACTCACACCATATCATGTAATGCATTATCTGGAATTAGAACTCCTCAAACCCTCAAGATCGAAAGATATATCAAAAATAAAAAGGTAATAGTCCTAATTGATTCTAGTAGTACTCATAATTTCATTCACTATAAATTAGTCAAATCTCTCAATTGTTTTGTATATCCAGCGCCAGATTTTCAAGTAATGATTGAAAATGGAGGAACTATAAATTGCTTAGGAAAATGACATAATATCAATCTTACTATGGGGGAATATTTAATGAATAGTCCAATGATTTCTATACCCATGGGTGGTGTTGATGTCGTACTAGGAGTCCAATGGTTACAATCATTGGGAACATTGGATTTTAATTTTCAAGAACTTTGAATGAAATTTACATTGGAAGGAAATGAAATTGAGTTAAGGGGTATCACAGGGAAACCCACTAAGGTGATAATCTCTAATGGAATGACAAAATTATTGAAAAAGGGGCATCAGGGTGGAATTATACAACTATGCTCACTATTGATATTGAGAGGGGGGTGAATCAGTATCAAGTACAATTTCAAAAAAAACCAACTTATACTTCAACCAGATTATATTTTCAATTATATCCAATGAGCAATGAACAGTAGTAGAAGAGTTACACCAATACACCACAATACACCATGCACAATATATGAGAAATAATCAATAGTATTTTTTCAAGGGAAGTAATGACTTCCAAGGGAAGCTATAGCTTCCAAATATAAAGGGAGGGATAAACCTCCAAAAGGAAGATACAATCCTCCAATATCAAGAAAGGGTTGGCCTCTCCATCCTTTCCCCTTCCTTCCACCCAAGAATATATGAGAAATAATAAAACTTTACATTAAATTATCACCATCAACCAACCATCACATATAACCTGATAATGCTTCCTGAGACTTCTTCAACTTATTCAATTCTTCACTTCTTGGAATAATTTGATCCTGTAAATAATATTACTCAATTTATTCTCTGAAACTCCTCCAAGTTTCACTCATTGAATCCTCCCCAAAATGGAGTTATAAAGAAAATGGTAGACCTTATTCAATTCTAGTTTATTTAGGAGAGCGAACTTGTACAGAATGCCCCATGCACAATATTTAACATCAGATTCTGAAATTAATACACAAGAAACTAAAGCCTGTATTATTTCCAATTCAATTGGTCTCACTTCATTTGGATTATCGATCAAGAAGTTATGATTGTTTTACCCAGAACACTTGTTTATGACTAGCTTCAAGACTAGTCAAAAACCCTATCTTCCACAGAGTGTATCTCCAAAATTATAGTTAATAAAGAGATGAAATTTTTACCATGGGTACCTAGATATGTCTTCTCAATATCCTCCAAATTTCACCATATGAATCATTCTAGAAACAAATTTATAGAGAAAATGGTAAGATGACCTGTAAATAACATACTTTAGAACACAACACCAAGAGACATCATCCTCCCTTGAAATTCACCCTTCTTTACTTCAGATTTCCTCTTAAATTCAACTTATATATCCTTGTTCATTAACAAACTTGTATGTGTAAAATGAATGTATAATTATATGCATATATACCCTTTATGTCACTTCCTTTTAACATTAGGGCTGACATGTAGTTTCTGCTTCAATTTACATTGTCATTTTCAAAAAATCATTTATCGTGAATCATGAGGATCCATGTGAGGTGCCACATACCACTAGAAGCAGAATGACTTATACTATGCATCCATGGGTTTTGTATATGCATGTGTAATTTCCTTCATGTCTATCTACTTTGATCAACTATTGGGTCCAAAAGTCAATGGCTAGGGTTGACATCAATGATAACAACCAATATTCCAACACTCACTAGATGTTCAAACATCTAAGCCATATATTCCCCTATATCTACAAGGGATCATTGATAAGCATTCCAAAGTATTTGAAGATATTCCCAGAGGTCTTCCACCCACTCACAATCATGATCATGTGATTAACCTAATTCCTGGGAGTGTTCCTCCTAACATCAAGCTTCCAGAAATCTTCAATGTCGACTTGGGTCCATTAGTTGTAATTGTACCTTCTAGTCTCCTATATATACTAAGGAGACCTTTTCATTTGGAATCATCTTGTATTTGAAAATTTATGTGGTGTATAAGGAGGTTTCCCCCTCGAAGAGGCTTATTATCTAAAATTATATCTTTTTCAATGGGTTGAGTACTTATTCTGAGGTTTTTATGCTATTTTGATATTTGGTTCTTAACATTTGGGATCAAATCTCAAGGACTTGGGGTTTCGCTGCTGCATATAAGACACCTTGGAATTTTCAATATAATTTGTTTTCTACGATGTTTCTAAAAGAACGCCTTTGAGGATAGTTATTATACAAATCAAGGTACTTGGGGTTAACATTTCATCTCATAAGACTTTATACTTTCAGAGATATAGCATGTGTAAGAATGGGTTCTGGAATCATCATGAATTTAATCATCGCAGAATTTTCACTATAAAAACTTTTATGTGATATTTCAGACCTTGAAACTAGAAAAATATTCAAATAAATTATCAAGGGAGTAGTGATAAAAATGCCATCTTCTAGGACATTCTACGTTTATAGATACACCCTATGTAAGATAGGGTAGTTGACTAGTCATATTAACTAGTCGCAAAAACGTGTTCCGGGTAAAATAGTAATATATTCTTAAGTGAGTATCCAAATTAAGTGAGACCAGTTGCATTGGATAGTGGACAGTATTTATTATTTTGGATGAAAGTTTCACATTCAAATATCCGATATTATGCTCTTGGCATGCTTCAGGTACGATCTCCTGGAAGGGCCAAAAATCATCCAGGTGTGGAGAATTTACCATAACTTCCACTTGGCACATCTGATTTTGATCAAACCTATGGAATTGAAAACAAGACATATAAGAGAATTAAAAAATGGAATTTCAAACCCAAAAGAGATGAAAATTTTGAGATACAACAGAAGAAATATTGTCTAGCAGAACCACCTCCAAATCGAGGTTTAAAAGGTGCGTTTTGTTTTTGGAAATTTGCATATATTTTTACTATAATATTCAATTGGGGTGATTACAAAGGTATAATAAAGTGGGATAAAAAGAGTATCACATAAATTTGAGAGAATCTTAGGGAGTTGTAGGTATAGACATATTCTGGTGTCTCGAAACATAGGAGTTTTCATTACTTGTCAGTGCTACAACCCGAGGACTGTGTGGTTCTTCCACGTACCTAGAGTATTACAAAAGGCCCCTTATGAACAGTTGTGCATTAGAAAACACTACTATGGATCTAAGATCCCATGTACCTTGTGTATATTGTGAGAACCCCTAGAATCCTAAGACTTAACAAGTAAACATTTTGGTCATCTTATTTCTATAATATTCTAAGAACAACACTCAGGGAGATCACTCTCTAGTACCTCAGTAGTCAGATAGTACGGCTAAGGGAATGGTAAATCTTCCTTAGTTAGTTCAATGAGATATTGTGTTGAGTACAATTGTTGGATCCTGCACGTATATCAGAGAGCTATAGCACCTGACACTCCCTTGTTTGTGAGGACCTCTGCCTAAGCCAATTAGGAATTCCTACCTTGCAGTGATACTTGGCCAACATTCCACCAAAAAAGGGAACTTCTACACCAAACAATCCTTCAAAAAGTCCCACTTGGACTCTTGATGAAGGTGAAGAAATGCACAGGAACATAAATGATTTACAAAAGAAGGCAGTAACAAAAGATGAACTACTATGGATGATGGATTCAACTAAAGCTAAGTTGGAAGCAATAATGGATACTAAGATGGATGGTTTAAAAAGGGAGATCATGGAAGTATTGAAAAATTTCCTAATAGAGAGGCCACTTGAAAGTGAAAATGTATCCCATGAAATTGATGATGAGGACACAAGGAAGATGAATCAACACTGGAGAAACTCTAACTTTGGGTTGATGACCAACCACTTTCCTTACATCGATATGAGGAAGTTTGATGGCAAGGATACAATCACATGGATACTCCAGATGGAGAAATTCTTTGATCTACATGATGTGCCACACACACAAAAGGTATGAATTGAGTCTTTATATTTAGAACCCAAACGATGTTTTTGGGATTGATGGATTTGTTCTTGCAAATCACTTGTCACTTGGACAATTTTCACGGAATAAATGATATCACACTATGAGGATATGAGAAATACCTTCTTCAGTCAATTGATAAATCTCAAGCAAAAGGGTTCAATTATGGAGCACATTAAGAACTTCCAATGATTGAATATAAAGGTACAGATATTCCAGATGAGCACCTAATTGATGTATTCATAGGAACTTTAAAGATAACATTCAACATGAGGTTTTCCTTTCGGAACCCAAATCATTGGAGAATGCGTTTAGGGTGGAGAGAAATGTTGAAGGCAAAAATATGGCTATGGCTACTAGAAGGACCAATCCTAACATCTATCGAGAGAATAATGTTCCTTCTTCTAAAACACCTCAACCTACAAGGTTGACACCTCAACCTACAAGGTTGACACCTCAACAATTTAAGGAAATAAAAGAAAAAGGTTTATTCTTTAATTGTGATAACAAGTACAGTAAGGGACGTAAGTGTGGTGAAAAAAAATTATTCTACATATATTGTGAAGAGGAAGAAGAACAAGAACAAGAACAAGAACCATCTCAAGATAAGATATTTCTTATAAAGAGTTGACTCCCACCATATCATGTAATGCATTAGCTGGAATTAGCACTCCTCAAACCCTCAAGATTGAAGGATATATCAAAAATAAAAAGGTAATAGTCCTAATTGATTCTGGTAGTACTCATAATTTCATTCACTATAAATTAGTCAAATCTCTCAATTTCTTTATATCTCTAGTGCCAGAGTTTCAATTAATGATTGAAAATGGAGGAACTATCAATTGCTTAGGGAAATGTCATAAGATCAATCTTACTATGGGGGAATATGTAATGAATATTCCAATGATTTCTATACCCATGGGTGTTGTTGATGTCATACTAGGAGTCCAATGGTTACAATCATTAGGAACAATGGCTTTTACTTTTCAAGAACTTTTCATGAAATTTTCATTGGAAGGAAAGGAAATTGAGTTAAGGGGTATCACAAGGAAACCCACTAAGGTGATAATCTCTAATGGCATGACAAAATTATTGAAAAAGGGGCATCAGTGTGGAATTATACAACTATGCTCACTAGATGTTCAAACATATAAGACATATATTCCCCTAGATCTCCAAGGGATCATTGATAAGCATTATAAAGTATTTGAAGATATTCCCAGAGGTCTTCCACCCACTCGCAATCATGATCATGTGATTCACCTATATCCTGGGAGTGTTCCTCCTAACATCAGGATTCCATAGGTCTTCAATGTCGACTTGGGTCCATTAGTTGTAATTGTACCTCCTAGTATCCTATATATACCAAGGATACCTTTTCATTTGGAATCATCTTGTATTTGTAAATGTATGTGGTGTATAAGGAGTTTTCCCTCTCGAAGAGGCTTATTATCTAAAATTATCTCTTTTTCAAGGCGTTGAGTACTTATTTTGAGGTTTCTATGCTATTTTGATATTTTGTTCTTAACATTTGGGATCAGAGATCAAGGTCTTGGGGTTTCGCTGCTGCATCTAAGACAACTTGGAATTTTCATTATAAAAATCTTTCTGCGATGTATCAAAATTAATGCCTTGGAGGATTGTTAGTAGACAAATCAAGGTACTTGGGGTTAAAATTTCATCTCCTAAGACTTTATACTTTCATAGATATAGCATGTGTAAGATCGGGTTCTAGAATCATCCTGAATTTAATCATCGCAGAACTTTCACTATAAACAAAATTATGTGACATTTCAGACCTTTAAACTAGAAGTGTATTCAGAGAAATTATCAAGGGATTTGTGATAAAAATTTCATCTTCTGGGTTATCCTACATTTATAGATACACTCGGTATAAGATAGGGTAGTTGACTAGTCATATTAACTAGTCGCAAAAAGGTGTTTCGTGTAAAATAGGGATATATTCTTAAGTGAGTATCCAAATTAAGTGAGACTAGTTGCATTGTATAGTGGAATGTATTTAGTATTTCAGGTGCAAGTTTCATAATCAAATATCAGATATTGTGCTCTTGGCACGCTTTACAAGTACACTCTCATGGAAGGGAAAAAACTTAGCAAGGTGTGGGGAAGTTACCATAACCTCCACTTGGCACATTTGATTTTCATCAAACTTGTGGCATTGCAGAGAAGACATATAAGATAATTAAAAAATGAAATTTCAAACCCAAAAAGGCCGAAATTTTGGAGATACAGTAGAAGAAAGATCATCTAGCATAACCACCTCCAAATCGAGGTTTTAAAGGTGTTCTTTGTTTTTGGAAATTTTCATATATTTTGACTATAATATTTAATTGGGGTGATTACAAAGGTATAGTAAGGTGGGATAAAACGAGTATCATGTAAATTTGAGATAATATTAGGGAGTTTTAGGTATAGATGTATTCTGGCGTCTCGAAACATAGGAGTTGTCGTTACTTGTCAGTGCTACAACCCAGGGACTGTGTGGTTCTTCCACATACCTAGAGTACATTGGAAGGCCTCTTACGAACAGTTGTGAATTACACAACACTACTACAGATCTAAGATCCCATGTACCTTGTGTATATTGGGAGAACCCTAGAAACCTATGACTTTCCAAGTAAACCTTTTGGTCGACTTATTTCTATAGTACACAGAGAAAAATACTTGGGGAGATCACTCTCTAGTACCTGGGTAGTCGGATAGTACAACTAAGGGAATGGTCAAGCCTCCTTAGTTAGTGCCCTGAGATATCAGGCCTAGTAACTATTGTTGGACCCTGCATGTACATCAGAGAGCTATAGCACCTGACACATCCTTGTTTGTGAGGACCTCTGACTAAGCCAATTAAGAATTCCTACCTTACAGTGATACTTGGCCAACATGCCACCAAAATAGGGAAATTCTACACCAAATAATCCTTCAGATAGTCCCACTTGGACTCTTGATGAAGGTGAAGAAATGCAAAGGAACATAAATGATTTACAAAAGAAGGCAATAACAAAATATGAACTACTAGGGATGATGGATTCAACTGAAGCTAAGTTGGAAGCAATAATGGATACTAAGATGGATGGTTTAAAAAGGGAGATCATGGAAGGATTGAAACATTTCCTAATAGAGAGGCCACCTGAAAGTGAAAATGTATCCCATGAAATTCACGATGATCACACAAGGAAGATGTATCAAGACTGGAGAAACTCTAGCTTTGGGTTGAAGAACAACCAATTTTCTAAGATCGATATGAGGAAGTTTGATGGCAAGGATCCAATAACATAGATACTCTAGATGGAGCAGTTCTTTGATCTACATGATGTGCCACACACAAAAAAGGTACGAATTGCATCTTTATATTTAGAACCCAATCAATTTGTGTGGTATCAATGGCTTTGCTCTCGCAAATCACTTGTCACTTGGATAATTTTCATGGAAGAAATGATAGCACACTATGAGGATTCTATGAGCAATACCTTCTTTAGTCAATTGATAAATATCAAGCAAAAGGGTTCAGTTGCGGAGCACATTGAGAACTTCCAAAGATTGAATATAAAGGTAACAGATATTCCAGATGAGCACTTGATTGATGTATTCATAGGAAATTTAAAGGATAACATTCAACATGAGGTTTTCCTTTGGGAACCCAAATCATTGGAGAATGCATTCAAGGTGGAGAGAAATGTTGAAAGTAAAAATATGGCTATGGATACTAAAAGGACCACTCCTAACATCTATCAAGAGAATAATGTTCCTTCTTCTAAAACACCTCAACCTACAAGGTTTACACCTCAACGATTAGAGGAAAGAAAAGAAAAAGTTTTATGCTTTAATTGTGACAACAAGTATAGTAAGGTACATAAGTGTGGTGAGAAAGAATTATTCTACATAGATTGTGAAGAGGAAGAAGAACAAGAACAAGAACCATCTCAATATGAAAACATAGAAGATATTTCTTTTGAAGAGTTGAATCCCACCATATCATGTAATGCATTAGCTGGAATTAGAACTCCTCAAACCCTCAAGATCGAATGATATATCAAAAAGAAAAAGGTAATAGTCTTAATTGATTCTAGTAGTACTCATAATTTCATTCACTATAAATTAGCCAAATATCTCAATTGCTTTATATATCCAGTGTCAGAGTTTCAAGTAATGATTGCAAATAGAGGAACTATCAATTGCTTAGGAAAATTCCATAAGATCAATATTACTATAGGGGAATATGTAATGAATAGTCCAATGATTATATACCCATGGGTGGTGTTGATGTCGTACTAGAAGTCCAATGGTTACAATCATTGGGAACAATGGCTTTTAATTTTCAAGAAATTTTCATGGAATTTTCATTGGAAGGAGAGGAAATTGAGTTAAGGGGTATCACAGGGAAACCCACTAAGGTGATAAGCTCTAATGGCATGACAAAATTATTGAAAAAGGGTCATCAGGGTAGAATTATACAACTATGTTCACTGGATGTTCAAACATCTAAGCCATATATTCCCCTAGATCTCCAACGGATCATTAATAAGAATTCCAAAGTATTTGAAGATATTCTCATATGTATTCCACCCACTCACAATCATGATCATGACCATATTGATTTTCAGCAAAGGCCCTGAATTATTTGACCTTCTCAAAGACAAGATTTTTATTCTTTAGGAAAAAGACCCCTGGGAAGCGAGAGAAATCATCAATGAAAGTTAGAATGTACCTTGCACCTTCCAATGAAGGTAAGTTGATAGAACTGTTGATACTGAGAGGGGGGTGAATCAGTATCAAGTACAATTTAAAACCTTTTTCAACTTATACTTAAACCATTCAATTATATCCAATGATCAATGAACAATAGTATAAGACTTACACCAATACACCATAGTACACCATGCACAATATATGAAAAACAATCAATAGTTATTGTTCAAGGGAAGTAATGACTTCCAAAGGTAGCTACAGATTCCAAATGTAAAGGGAGGGATAAGCCTCCAAGAGGAATATACAATCCCCCAATATCAAGATAGGGTTTAACTCTACATCATTGCCCCTTCCTTCCACCCAAGAATATATGAGAGATAATAAAACTTTACATTAAATCATCACCATCAACCAACCATCACATAAAACCTGATAATGCTTCATGAGAATTCTTCAACTTTTGCAATTATTCAATTCTTGGAATACTCTGATCCTGTAGATAATATTAATCAATGTATTTTCTGAAACTTCTCCAAGTTTCACTCCTTGAATCCTCCCCAAAAGGAAGCTATAGAAAGAATGGTAGACCTTATTCAATTCTGGTTTACTCAGGAGACAGAACTTGTACAGAATGCCCCACGCTCAATATTTAACATCAGATTCTAAAACTCGCACACAAGAAACTAAAGTCCGTACTTTTCCAATAAAATTTTTCCCATGTCATTTGGATTCTCTATGAAGAAGTTATGACTGTTTTACCTGGAACACCTGTTTATTGACTAGCTTCAAGACTGATCAAAAACCCTATCTTTCATAGAGTGTCTATCCATAATTGTAGCGAGTCAAGAGCTAAAAATTTTACCACAGGTACCTTGACATGTCTTCTCAATACCATAGCAATTTCACCATCTGAATCATTCTAAAAAAAATGTTATAGTGAAAATGGTAAAATGACTAGAAAATAACATACCTTAGAACACATCACCAAAAGACTTAATCCTCCCTTGAAATCCGACCTTCTTTACTTCTGATTTCCTCTGAAATTCGAATTATATATCAAATGAATGTATAATGAAATTTATCTATACCATTTATCTCACTTCCTTTTAACATTAGGGTCGACTTGACACTTTCTTATTTTGTAATTCTTTTATTTAATTATCTTCAAGGCCTACATGTACTTCCTTCTTCAATTCACTTTGTCATCTTCAAAAATTTATTTCTCCTCAACCATGATGATCCACATGATGTTCCAAATACCACCGGAAACAACATGATGTATACTATCCATCCATGGGTTTTGTATCTTCATGTTCATTTTCCTTCATGTCCAAATACCTTCATCAATCTTGTGGTCCAAAACCAATGACTAGGGTTGACATCAATGAAAACAACCAAATTTCCAACAATCTCCCCCTTTTTCATTGATGGCAACACTCATGCTCCCCCTATCATCATGATCCCAATTTCTCTCCCCCTTTGACATCAATGGCAAAGGGTAGGGTTGCTCCCCCTGATTTTAATGGAAAAATGTAACTCTCTTCTTTGGGGCTGCTCCCCCTGAACATGTGGCACTCAATAATACTTCATCCTTATTTTTGGTCTTTGGGAATTTTTCTT
>JZKD02S1635402.1:146657-156816 GCA_000966675.3 Picea glauca | reverse complement strand
ATCCAGATCTCGGGTTTGGAAAAATTATAGTCATTGGAAAGATATCGACAAGTAGAATATGACGGTGTCCTTTAGAAGGGGTTTTGAGGTAGTTGAGGGAAAGTGAAAATTTAATACCCCATCCCTTAAAATGGTACTTAGGGGTTTGGGTGTGTTACATACAATACATTGGTAGATATTATTTGAATAAGCTACAACTGTTATTTGGAAATTTGTAGAAGAAGGAAAGCGAGGCTCAACAATACTATTCCAATCATAGGAAACACTCCTATGACTTGGAGGGAGCATGCTCAAGGTTAGTAGGATGACCCCTTGTTTAGAAGGTTCTGAATTGGTCGTGAAGAAAACATGAGTGGTAGGAACATCACTCTTCAAAAGAAGAGTGGGGTCAACTGATGATTGCATTTATGTGACCACTTTATCAATAAACAATTGAGTAGATTGTTGAGAAAACAAAGGTGGTTCTAGAGTAGAAGAGCCTTCAGACTGGGACCACACAATTTTTATTTCTGGAACAATAGGACATAAATGAGTAATGTGATCTCCCTTGCAAACTGTGCAAGGGAACTTAGGCTTGCTTCTTGCTTGTATATATTTCTCAACAATATCAATGCCCCCATCATGACTTACAATGGCTAGTTTCTTGCCCCCAACATGACTTGCAATGGTTGGTTTCTTATCAAAATATGACTTGTAGTGATTGGCGTGTTTCCCCTAACATGACTTGCAGTGGTTGGTTTCTCATCTATAGTATGACTTGCAGTAACTTGTGATATGTCTCCAACATGACGTGCAATGGATAATGACTTCTCCCTTTATCTTCCCTTATTTTTCTTATTCTTCCTCCTTTTATTCCTTTTATACTTCTGGTTACTAGGAGATTAAATTTCACTAGAATAGGTAGAAGGAGGAGGAATAGATTGTAATGGAAAAGAAGATTCAAGATAATTTGGAACATTCATAATGTTCATCAACCAAACTGGCATGCCTACAAAAAATCCTGGAATATTCAACATGGCCATCAAAGAGGTGCCAACAGTTCCAAAGGAAGGAAAAGTAAAAGAGTCTCCTTTGGGAGGGGTACCTTAGTTGGAATTCATACAATAATTTATTTTTACGTGATCACTATCATGTGCAAAGGAAGTGTTGGTGGGGTATGGAAGCACTGATTCCCCTAGATAAATATCCCCAAGGAAATTGGTGCCCAGAGACGTAACTTCCCCTATCATTAGGAAAAACATTAGGGACATGACCAGACACAGGATTAAAATTCCTACCAAATGGGAAACTAGCATTTGATATCACCAGGATACCTATAGGGTTTCTATATATACAAGGGAATCCACTTCTAGTATTAAAACCAAGGCCTTCCTCCCCAGATAATTACCCCCAAGGAAATTTGTGCCCCTAGAGACATACCTGCCCCTATCATTAGGAAAAACAATAGGGACATGATCAGACCCAAGATTAAAATTGAAACCAAATGGGAAACTGGCATTTGATATCACCAGGATACCTATATGTTTACTATAGATATAAGGTAATCCACTTTTGGTAGTAAAACCAAGGCCTTTCCCCCTGCTAGAAAAAAAATTCATATGTAGCCACTTGTGACAAAGCAATGAGTGTACAAATGTTGTGTATATTTGTGGAGGGAAATAATGCAATTGGAGGAATACCCCAAATGGAACAAATTGATGTACAAGTCATGGTAGTGGAAGAAACTATCCCACCAATGGATGGTAAGGAAGGAATTAATTAGAGTCCTCCCATAAGACTAGATGATGAAGGAATATGTCCTCCCATATTGGATACACCATTCACACCTGACATTATATGAGGATTACTAACAAATGAGAAGAAATCACCAAAAGGTTGATTCAACCAAATGAGTAAAGAGTCTACGATACCAACAAATAATTTAGTCAACCACAATGAAAAGCATGTTTTAATCCAAGGACGAAATAATAACCTATGGCCAACTAGACAAAAATGTCACCATAGAGCACACTCCTAGAAAATATAGGCTTCAACAGACAAACCAATGGATAAAGGAGGAATTTCTAAAACCAACCCTCTAGGGCATGTCAAGTCCCCAACTATTAGCTAGCAAATGTGTGAGGAACAATTACATCAACCCACGCGTAACAACCCTTACCAGTGAAATTACCATTTATTAAGTTAGGAATCCTCTGGGGGAATTGAATCAAAGGTTCAATGTCTACCCTATGTATCTTAGGAACTTCCCACTTGTAGAAACCTTTGTATCTACCTAGGAAATTCCACTATGGTTAGCACCTCACAATCGATGACTGGGTGAATAATAGAAGGTCAGACCACATGTATAGGTAGGGAATTAATCTCTAAGCTTTGAGAGCACTACCTTGCAGAGAGGTGTGGGAACTTAGAAACCCCTTTATAGATAGTAATCCAAGAAATATAGCAAGCACCGAGACAAGAAAAGAGGGGATACCACCATACTTTCCCCAATGCGACCTCATGCTTAAATCTTCTATTAGAAGCACTTCCCGAAACACACATTGTGACAATATATTTGTGCACTCACTAGTGACTTTCTGGTTTCAGTTTTACAACCTTGGAGAATTTACTCTCCAATCCTACACCAAGGCCCTAAATCCTATCTAGTGTTAGCTTTCTATAAACAAAAGGAGTCTGATAAATTTTAGATTAAGCGTTCTTTTTCTTATGGAAATTTTTTACTCAAGGGAATGGGTGCAACTTCAGTGATCTTTTTGACTCTTTTCCAATCCAAAGAAAGGAAAATAATGGAAATTCAAGAAATGCAAATTTTTCTTCTTCGATGAAAACTATTTAAGGGAAGGAACAAGAGGTTTCTTTTTCACAAAACAAAAAAAGATATCAATCACTCAATTCCAATTAATCATAAATCCAAAACACCCTCAGATCTTAAAGGACAACAATGCACCCAAATATTCAAAAGATACCTCTTAGTTCCATGGAAAATTTCCAATTTCATGTATGAGCCACATAAAAACGGAACTACAACACACAAACAAATCCAACTAGACCTACAAAAGGTGTTGCACAAGTCACTGTTCACTAAGCAACAAGGTCAATCAAGAACAAAGCATAAAAAATGCACTCCAAGAAAAAAAACATCAAATCCAATTAAGTCACACAAAAGGAAAATAATATTCCTACCTAGGGATCAATTATAGACTACATATCATCGACAATCTCCCAATCTCAATCCCAGAACATATCTGAAGAAAAATGGAAAAAAATCCCAAAAAACTCACATCAAGGAGGTGGTCGCAATTGAAACTTTTATTTTTCCTCTTCTATACCATGTAAATAATAATGAAAAATCCCTTCAAAAACTATTTTCTAAAGGATATTTTTTGAAATAAAATGATCCCTAGGGTTCATAGGAAAAAAACCCAAAAAACATTTCACGAAAAATGGATTTTTTTTTGCACTCTACAAACCTTTTTTTTTGCACCTATAGGGGAGGTCCTAGGCTGTAGTGTTGCAGCTAGAAACTGGTCATGGGCTGCCAATGATGCAGATAGTGACCAATCACACTTTGTCAAGAATTTGGGGCGTGAGCACCCTAAGAATCATTGTCAATCCATGGCAGAAGAGTGTGTCTTAGCAATGGAGCATCAATGGGTCCTCCATGTGTCCCTAGGGTGGAAAATAAGGCTGTAAAAGAGACAAAAGCTGTAATTTCCCCTTCTAAATGATCGCTCTCATAGGACAACGTAGTGGTCTATCTGATTTCAGTAGGCCATACTTGATTAAAAGCTGGAATTAATAATTATTTGATGTCATTAGAGGAAAAGGAAACATTATAACATGGCATTGAGTAATTAAAAAGTGACTGGGTGAAATAAAGTGAATAAAACTTTATAAAGTCACTTTAATCTTTTTAGTAAAGTTAAAAAGGAAAAAAAGTCTCAAAAAGGTAAAAAGGGGTCAAAAAAGGGTGAGAAGGATAAAATATAGATGATGGTTCATTTCTCTCATTATGTTGATCATTATACTAATCAAGTTGGAGAGAGATCTTGTAGCTTGACTTGTTAGGGTTTTGCAGCAAAGCCCTTGTGGATAGTTGGTTTTTGTGGTGAAATATTCTACCCTAGCCAATTTTGAGGAAGAATCACCCAGGTTCTTCATTCATTCTCTTTGTTGAAGATATTTCTGATAATT
This sequence comes from Picea glauca, assembly GCA_000966675.3. Classification (NCBI taxonomy): domain Eukaryota; kingdom Viridiplantae; phylum Streptophyta; class Pinopsida; order Pinales; family Pinaceae; genus Picea; species Picea glauca. The sequence goes on along the minus strand of JZKD02S1635402.1, from coordinate 152,622 downwards.
GTAGAGTTTTGGTGGCTTAAGGAAGACAAATTCCTTCATATATAGTAGTGATTGGAAGAGCCCTTGGTGTAGAAGTGCGTTTACGAAAAGAGAGGTCCGAATTCTCTTTTACCAAGAGACAAGTTTTGGTGTGGGAAGGCGACATATTCCTGGAGGACCCATTTCTATTTTTGCAGGATGATTTCTGTAGGTGAAAGACCCAACTCTTTGTGGAGGTCGAAGTTAATTAAACATAGGTCATTTACCTGAATAAGGGGGGCATATTTTCCTATAGCAACCAATTTGATCAACAAGAAGGTTGTATATCCTTAGTGGGAGGGTCTCCCATCGTCTTCTAAACTGAGTTTTCTATTGTTGTGGGAGGTTTTCCTTGACTAGGAAAGTTGTTTAAGATCCGAGGATGAGTTTATATAGTGAAGGGGATGATTTATCTTCAAGAAGGCTGAGTATCTTTGGGGAAATCAATATCTGTGGTGGAAGTCTTCTTAGTAGCCGATTTTTTGGGGGCTTGGTTGCTTCTAAAACTACAACAACTTCTTCTTATTTCCAGCCAACTGTGTCATCCAACACCACTATTGTTCAGGGTATTTCTATGAGTTGTTTCTTCATGTAAGAGCTCAGATATGTTTGTTAATAAAGTAAACAGAGTGGCCATATTCCTTCCTATTACTTAAATATTCTTTTTTATACTTTCTTTCTATTATGTATATATTTTATTAAGTGTATTTGGAAACATTGCAAACTATTTGTCTAAATCTCTAAATAAACAAATAGATGAAAACACTAATGAACAACCATATAGAAACAAAATAACTACAAGGGTGATTTTCTTGGGGAGTCAAGATTCACAACTAAGTGTTTGAAATAATATCTTCCAAAAAAATAATTTACAATAAACAATAAGGGGTTCATGTAATGAATATTTTATAGGCAAGCCAGTTGTTTGACAAAATCCCTGAGCCAAAAAATCAATATAAACCTACAACAATAGGTAGAAATTTATTACAACCGTAGTGAGGAATATTATAGTGGTATCAGAGATGGGTTTTTCTGCCAGATTGTATATAACATGTTTCTTTTATGATTCCCAAGGACATAAAACACATCAATTATAGAAGAAGAAGGTATAAGGGGGTTGAAAACATATTCCAATAAGAATCAAAAGGAGAGGAACACATGGGGGATGTAAATGAACATCAAGCTGACAATGCTATAGATATCTTGAATGAATTGGAAAGAAAAATAAATGACATAGTAAGAGTGCAAGGTAACCTAGAAAGCATGTTGGGTAGGTGTTATATTCTTTGCACGACTAGAAGTAGTGTCTACTTTGCGCCAAGCGTGTAGGGGGGTAGGAGAGGGGTGCCCCCACTCCTTTCCTGTAGGGTCATAGGGGAATAGATCCCCCCTGTCTAGGGGGTTTGCAGGGGGACATGATATCCCCTACATGGGGGTTCAAGGGAATCTCCACCAAATTTTATTTTTTACCGGTTTTGATGCCCATTTTTGGATGGTTTTTCGACACATGGTTTTTCACGAATGGTTTTCTATTTCCAGTTAAGGAATTAGGTTTTTTGACTAATCCATGTCATTAGATTAGGGTTTTGGATGTCGTTGGCTCCCATATGTATATTGTATTGTAAACAATGTATGATGTGAATGAATATAGAATATGTTGGGTTTCCAGGGGAAAAATATCTATGTATTGTGTGTATTTTAGATTGTATATTTTCTATTCTTTTATTGAAAACATGTTTGCAATAAAATATTGTACAAGGTTAAAATCTACAAAGGGGAAAACAAAAAATGGTTGATCTTCTATCTCATCTTGTGGAAAATACTCAAGGGAACCAAAACATTGTGGTTAATGATGGTTCAATATTCACTAATGGCAACCATGGCCATAATGAAAACCATGCAGAATGGGGCCATACACATGTCCCTACACATAATCACATTGGGTCTACAAGTAGAGCGATCCATAGACCATATATGGCTTAGTTTTTGGATGGGAAACAAGCTGTAAATCAAGGGAAGTAAGGACAAGGGGAGGATTTTACTGATTATTTTAGAGAGTATCAGAATTTAAGGTAGGAGTTTCAAGGAGCCATGTCTTTACATGATTTTTGTACTATCAAGTACAGGAATAGGCCTAGAGATTTCAACAGGGTCCAACAAAGTTCAGAGCTATAGAGGAAAGTGGGGTCTAGCAAATCCATAGCTAGGGTGTGGGTACAAAAGTTGGATACTTATTTACAACTCAACCCCATGATAGAGTCAAAGTCCATCAAATACACCACTTTGGACTTATATGGAGAAGGCGACAAGTGGTGGTACCATGGGATAGTCACATTGGGACATGAAAGTATTACGTCCTACTTGGATTTCACTTAGAGACTTATGGACCAATTTTATAGGATATATATAACATTTTACTTTAGGGATTTAACACAAATCAAGAAGAGTGGTTTGACATATGCTTACATATCGGAGTTTCAGATATGGGATTTATGGTAACAGATGTATCTGAGCACATGTTGACCATGATTTTTACTGAAGGACTATCCGAACCCTTGAAGGGGTGGGTTAAGGAATTCAAACCATAGTATTTATAGGATTCTGTCATTAGGACAAGGGACATGAAGCATGTAGTCCTTAAGACAAAATTTTCTCATAAACCTTTCATCCCTCAGAAGAAAAAGGAAAATAATCATTTCTATAAGGAGTGGACCAGAAGAGATAGGTCGCATGATGATGATCAAAGGGAACTAAGGAGAAAGAATCTATGTTTCAGCTACAAGGAACCTATTCAGATGTGTATGGGTAATGGAAAGGTGCACTATATAGAGGTTCTTCAGATAATGCTGCAGAGGAGTTAAAAAGGAAAGAACAAGAAAATGAGCATGAAATTTTAGTCGATGAGTAGCCACATGAGGAGGTCAACGGTCGGGATATTTCCACTTTGTTAGGTGTTCCCATATTTCATACCTTCAGGGTCCATGGAGTTTTATAGGGCCAACATGTCACATTGCTGATTGATGGTGTGGCAAATCGTAAATTCATTGATGCATCCTTGGTGGCTAAGAGAGGCATACCTACAATCGACTTTGGGGGTTTTGATGTAGTAGTTGTTGGTGGGTGCAGCATGTCATGCACCAAGAAGATTCCACAGTTTTATGTAGCATTGGGTAACTAAATAGTGACAAATGAATTCTATGTAGTTGAGCTTCCAGATACAAACATCACATTGGGGTTCAGTGGATTGTTTCCTTTGGGAAATATTTTGTTGACTATCATGCCATGGAATTAGAGTTCAGGACAATAGATGGGAGAAATGTGGTCTTGACGAGCATGTCTAGTGATGCTCCTAGGATTGTATCATATAAGTGGATGGAGGGGAACTTCAGGAACATATATGTATTTTTTGTAGTGAAGTGTTTGATCACTTCTTAGACACCTTCAGATAATAACCAATAGTATCATGTGGACATCCAAACCTTGTTGAAAAAACATGACTGAGTTTTTGGGGAGATTCGACTAGGGAGACATCCAAAACGAGTATTTGAGCATACCATTGAGCTATAAGAGGGGGCCAAACCTATGATTATTGCTCTATATAGGAACTCAAATAATTTTAAGGATGAGATAGAAAAATCCATTAAGGAGTTTTTGGAGATGGGACATATCGGGCCTAGTTCTAGCCCATTTGCTTAATTAGTGGTTTTGGTCAAGAAGAAGGATGGCATGATGAGTATGTGAATTTATTATTAGATATTGAACAAGAAGACAATAAAAAATAGGTACCTCATTCCTAGGATCGAGGAGTTGCTGGATGAGTTTCATGGGGAAGTGTACTTTTTGAATATTGATCTTCGATCATGATACCATCCGATCAGGATCAGTGAGCAGGATTTTCACAAAACTGCTTTCAGGTGTCACTATGGGAATTAAAAAAAAATTTTCATTTCATTTGGGTTGAACAAAACTCCTACCACTTTCCAGTCATGCATGAACCATATCTGCAACAAACAATTGAGGAAGTTCCTATTGGTTTTCTTTGATGAATTACTTATTTATAACAGAAAACGAGAGGACAACCTAAGGCGTTTGGACAAGGTATTGACTATTATGGGAGAGAAGTTGTTGTATTGCAAGGCATCCATGTGTGAGTTTGGCATGACAAAGCTTCTATACTTGAGCCATGTGATCAGTGTGTAGGGGGTATAGGTACACCAAGAGAATATTGAGGCCATTTTGGATTGGCCCACAACTAGGTCACCCACATAATTATGAGGTTTCTTTGGGATATGCAACTACTATATAAGGTTTTTTAAGGGATTTTCATAGTTCATTCCACCATTGATAGATATTACAAATAAAGGAGAATTCAGGTGGACATAGGTGTCAAAACAGGCATTTGAAAGGCTCAACGATGTGATGAGAACTTTCTCAATGTTAGCAATTCATGATTTCACTCAACCCTTTGTACTTGAGTGTGATGCATAGGGTGAGGGTATTGGGGAAGTTATGATGAATAATAGACACTCGATAATGTTTGAGAGTAGGAAGCTCAGGGACACAAAGTGACTCTACTCGATTTATGACAAAGAGATGCTCGCCATCATGCATGCGTTGGTGAAGTTTAGGCAGTATCTGGTTGGTGGCCAATTTGTGGTTAAGGATGAGCACAATAGTTTGAGGTATTTCCTGGAGCAAAATGATTTTAATGAGAGGAAACAAAAATGGGTTAGTAAGATATAGGCATGTGAATTTGACATTGAGTATGTGAAGGGTAAGAAGAATGTTGTTGTTGATGCCCTTTCCAGGAGACTAACAATAAATTCCCTCATGGAGATTACAATTGATTGGAAATATCACCTTTTGGTTGAATATTCTAAGAATTAGTTTGCATGCAAGTTGACAGATGGAATCATATAGGATGACTAGTATCGGGTGGTAGCTGATATATTTTTTTACAAAGACAATATATATATATATATATATATATATAGTTTCTGAGTCCACAATCAAGGAAAATATCTTGAGGGCTTCACATGATACACTATTAGTAGGGAATACTGGGTATTTGAAAACCTATAGGTAGGTACGAGAGATGTTCTCATGGAAGGGACTCAAGGACGATGTGCTACGGTATGTGAGAGAGTGTATGAATTTTCAACAGAACAAGTTAGAGCATATGCACCCGAAAATATTATTACAACCTATACCCATTCGAGAGAAGATATGGAAGAGTGTGTTGATGGAATTTATCACAGGTTTACCGAGGGTATAGGGAAGATATTGCATATATTTAGTGGTCAAACACTTGACGAAGTTTACACTCTTATTTTCTATCTCATCATAGTACAAGGAAACATAGGTAGCAAAGTTGTTTTTCAGGGGTACTCTTCTTTTAATGGGTTACTAAGGTACATTGTCAGTGACAAGGACAAAAAATTTCTCAGTGCTTTTTGGCAGGAGTTGTTCAGGTTGGTAGGAACTGATTTGAATAATAACACTAGTTATCATCCTCATACAGATGGCCAGACATATATTGTGAACAAATGGATTCAGGGATATTTGCACAACTATGTATTAGGATAGTAGAGGACATGGATTACGTGGTTAGATATGGGAGAATATTGGTATAACACCACCTATCACATGTCCATTTTTATGAGTCCATTTAGATACTTATATTTGTACAGTCATGATGTACCTTCATTTGTGGATTTGGAATTTGGGGAAAATAGGGCTCCAAAAGCCAAGGATTAGATATAGGAGAATCAGGACATCCTTAAGGCCCTTGAGGATAACTTGTAGACAACCTAGAATCAACAAAATACATATGCATATAAGCACAAGGTTGAGTGAAAATTTGAGGTAGGAGACTTGGTATTTCTAAGGTTGTGTTAAGAACCAAACATCAATATAGCATGGAAAAACCTCAGGAAAAGTACTCAAC
>JZKD02S1635402.1:123672-137717 GCA_000966675.3 Picea glauca | reverse complement strand
AAAAGGTGACCACTTCCGCAAGGTTACCCCCGTTGGATGAAGAGGGCTAGTTGGTTTTCTTTACGGAGGATATTTTGGATGTCATGGAGAGGAGATTGAGGAGAAGAGTTATCAGAGATTTCCTGATCAGGTGTAGATACTTACGAGTGGAGGATACCACTTGGGAGGGATATCATATTTTGCAGCATCTTGATTTTCAATTGCTTGGGGAAAAAAAAACTTGGGAAGGGAAGATTGTAATGTCCCCTTATAAATGACCTCTCTTAGAGGATGACTTAGTGGTCTATCTGATTCCTGTAGGAAAAAGTTGATTACAAAGGGGAATTAATAATTATTTGATTTCATGAGAGGAAAATAAAACATAATAAAATGACATTGAGTAATTAAAAAGTGACTAGGAAAATAAAGCGAATAAAACTTTAGAAAGTCACTTTAATATTTTAAGTAAAGTTAAAAGGGTAAAAGGTTCACAAAAAGGTAAAATGGGGTCAGAAATATAAAAGAGAGATGAGGGTTCAATTCTCTCATTATGTTGATCACTTTATAATCAGGTTGTAGAGAGTTCTTGTACCTTTACTTGCTAGGGTTTTGCAACAAAGCCCTTGTGGATGGTTGGTTTTAGTGGTGACAGATTTCACCCTAGACAAGCTTGAGGATGAATCACCCATGTTATTCATTAGTTCTCATTGATGAATATATTTCTCATAATTGTACAGTTTTGGTGGCTTAAGGAAGACAAATTCCTTGATCTACAATAGTGATTGGAAGAGGCCTTGGTGTGGAAGTGATTTTACCAAAAGAGGGTTGAATTCTCTTTTACCAAGAGACAATTTTTGGTGTGGGAAGGCATTGTCTTGATGGAGGAGCCATTTCTATTTTTGTAGGTTGATTTCTATAGGTGAAAGACCCATCTCTTTGTGGAGGCCGAAGTTACTTAAACAAAGGTCATTTCCATGAATAATGGGGCCATATTTTCCTATAGAAGCTAATTTTATCAATAAGAAGTCCTAATATCCTTAGTGGGAGGGCCACCCATCCTCTTCTAGACTGAGTTTGCTGCTGCCGTGGGCGATTTTCCTTGACTAGGCAAGTTGTTTCAATTTTGGGACAAAGTTTAGATAATGTAGAAGCTGAGTTATCTTCAACAAGGACGAGTTTCTTTGGGGTAGCCTAGATCTATGGTGGAAATCTTTTTAATAACTGATTTTGTGGCAGTTTGGTTGCTGCTACAATTACAACAACTTCTTCTTATTTCCATCCCACCGTGTCGTCCAACACCACTGTTGTTCAGGGTATTTTTGTGAGTCATTTGTTGATATAATAGCTTAGATTTGTTGGTTAATAAATTAAACACAATGTTCATATTCCTTTCTATTACTTAAATATTCTTCTGTATACTTTCTTGTTATTATGTATATCTTATATTAAGTGTATTTGGAAACATTGCAAACTGCTTTTCTAAATTTCTAAATCAACAAATACATTAAAGCACTACTGAACAACCATCTAGAGATAAGAAAACAACAAGGGTGAATTGTGTGGGAGTGGGTATTTCAAACTAAGTGTTTGACATAATGTCTATCATAGAAATAATTTACAAAAAATAGTAAGAGGTTCATACAGAGAATATTTGATAGGACAACCAACTATTTGACAAAATTCCTGAGCCAAAAAATCAATATAAACCTACAAAAATAGGTTGAAATTTATTACAGCGGTAGTGAAGGATATTACAAAAGTTGATGACACAACAATGTGACTATCAGGCGAGCAATATGCTTTGAACAATTAGGCAAATGAATAGGAAAATGTGGATTAAAGAGTCAATTTTTTACATAGAGAGAGTGGGGGGCCATGCGACCCTAACACTGCAAATACAATATATGCACACTATAGTATCATTAATGAAAATAACATTTTCTCTAATGTGGAAGACATAGGTCTATGTACACCATAAGGAAAATACTACCTAGTCAAGGTATTTATTGATGTTTTTAGTGTTACAAGATTGGGAAAAATGATCAAAATAACCTCAACTATTGGTAGAAGATATTTTGATAGAGGTTTTAATAAATGTTCACTATAACTAAAAATTCCAAGTGGTTGGAGGTTTTGAAGAAGTTTTTTTTTTTTTTTTTCCCGGTGTGCTTATATCCTTAAGGTGAATAAGTGCACCCATAATTAATATGCATTGATGTGTATTTTATTTTTAAGGCACCAATACATATCATAGTTCAAGGCATTGATGCACATTACGTATTCTGAAAGAATCAATGAATATTATATATGTAAAATCAATGGTGTATATATCCCTATCCACATTGTAAATCCTTGTAATAGTGATGATAACGACAACGACAATGGTAATGGTATCATTAAATAAAATGGCATTGTTGTTGTTATTAGGAGAACCTATGCATTGATGATAGTTATTAATATTGATGTGTTTGTACATGTATAGAGCATTGATGCTTAAAAACCATTTAAAAACATGTGTGTAAATATATTTGAATCACATCATTAAATTCTAATGAATACAATGCAATCATTTGTTACAATGCTATATTTTACATGTTGCAAATATGCAAATGTAGCTTCTTGATTTTTTTAGAAAAAGTAGGAGGAGCCACTCACTAAATGACCTTAACAACAAACCTTTTCTCCATTTTCATCTTCCCAATTTTTCCTGTGACCCACTTATTCTCTCTTTCATTTCTTCCATCCTCTGAGTATTACTTCCCATATAGATTTCAAACTGAATTTGTTTTTGAGTGATTCTACCTAGGAGTTTATTCATATAAGATTCCTTTGCAGTTCTTGAGCCTCCAAGGAATTTCCTCTCTCCCATTCTCTTCTCCATCCTTCCCATTTAAAAAAAAAATATAATGATAAACATTCTGATATGTCCCTAATGTACCTCTCACATCTATAAATTCCCCTACATAGTTTTGAATTTTCAAACATGGTGCAATGTTCTAAATAACCATGTACATTTTCCATTGAATCAGACCAAAACTAGACTAACCAATTGACTACCAAAGCATAGAGATGATATTGAGCCTTAATTAGAATGAAACACTTCCAATACTCTCTCTATATAAGAAGCCATATGTAAAAATTAAGAATGATATTATCAACAACAAACAAACTATAGACCATTCAAAGAGATATTCCACATGAATTCTGGTGCAGACCTATCCTTCTCCTTAACTTCTGTCCTCCGGGGATGATCTACCTCCCGGTATAGTATCGTTTAGTCATTTGAGTCAGATCGAATCATTGGTTCCCTAATGGAACCCAATGCAAATTCTCATAGGTCCCTCTTTCTCTAAAGTTCAGGTTCTATCAATCCCCGCGGCTTTCTTATTGGCCCCTTTGAAGAAAGTTGACAGCGACACTAGTTCTCCTATGTTAGGCCCATTTTATCATATGAACTTGGGCTATGTCTCGGGGCTAAACCATGAAAGGCACTTTGGGTTTTCAGGATTCGGCTTTTTCACGACAACCAACTCCTATTTCCATGTGCTCCAAATTGACTAATACAACTGACGCAAGGATCAACGGTCCTCGTCACTTCCATAGTTGACGGATGTGATCGGCTTCGGACTTTGACCTTCATGAGTCTATTCTCTCTACTCTCCCCTTTTCTTCTGGAACACCACTTCTTCGAAATGTGTGGATATTCTCCATGTGTCCCTTCCAGATCCAACGGTCTGGATTCACTTTGCTCTTCGCGACTTCACAAAGTTTTCCATTTTCTCTTGGCAAGTCTTCTAGAACTCTATTCCCCATATCTTCTAGTTTGTAACCACCTATCCTTCCCTGATGATGGGTGGTTCCTCTTTCCTTTGGGACTTCAGAAAGTCCTTACTCCTTCTGCACACTTAGCACTTTCTCACTATCTAAGACTTGGACTTCTCTCGACCTTTCTCCACTCTTTGCAAGAATCATGCACGCGATAATCCTTCTGAGTTTTTTCTCGACTCGAACATCTAAGGTTCCTGACTCTCCCGTGTCCTTCCAAATAAATTTCTGGTGCCCTCTTCGAAAATCGAGGCTCTTTCTCCTGAACTTGTAAGCTAAACTTACTTTGTCTTTGGCGCACTCTTTGCACTCGATTAATCCTTTAGACGACTTCTCGCAACACTTGTCTAAGTGCTGGCCTGATGCGCTCCTTGCACCTGTCTTCTTCCTTGTCCTGAATCCTTCAGGTTTTTCCAAGGAAACTCCTACTTCAACTCAATGCACACTTGTAGAGTCTTCTTCCCTCAGAGTGGTCAACAGCTCTGGGTTTTCATCAATATCTCCAACACTCCAAACTGTGTTGGTCCTGTGCGTACTTGTACCCACTCAATGCCCTCCTGGAAGAGTCTTACAGAGTACTCAATAACTATGTGCTACGCTTCCTCTTGAGTAGGCTTTCCTCCAATGTATTCAACAACCTTGAAGTTATCCCTTGGGTCTGTGAATTATTTTGGTGTTCCCTCTTGGCATGTTTTTCTCTGAATCTGAAGAGTTCAGAAACATAGTCCTTGTGCTAGCTCATAGAGTTTCAACTCTCTGTTGCGTACTCCTTGCAATCAAACTAAAGAACCCATATATAATCCAATGAACTCACATATAGAGGATTCTATCTCTATCCTTGCAGATGAACTCTAGCATATACATCTACAATATAAACATCCATAAGTGAAATTCATAAAGAAAACATCCATTACACAAGAATTACAAACACTAGAATATGTTCATTTCTATTAATGAAAAAATATCAATTACAGTGTATGAGTCCAGACTGCAACTGAGTCTCGGCTCTCAAATCTCCTCCTTATCAACACAATCAACCCATGTGTCAACAACCTCTCAACAATCTATGGGCCCTCTACTGGGCATACAATACAAGGATTTATACATGAGGGGATTGATGGGATTTCCCTCCAAGCTACACTAGTGGTGTCTAATCACCATTCAAAACGCCTAACTAATGAGGAAAATTACAATGAGTGGAAATCTAGCCTGAAACGGGTCTCGATACTTCCTACCATCAACCACTTAAGGTGACCTCATATACAACTTGTGAGAAAGAATAACTTGTCTCTTCCATCCCGACAACATTAATTTCCTTGATTACAATTTAAATTTCATGGGAAAAATGAGAGGGTGGTGCCTGTCCCTTCATTGAATGCACACCAAAGTGCTAACCAACTGACATGTGTTGAGGTGGAGTTATACTCCTGCATCATACTCCTTTGCTACAAAAATTCATGAGATCCTTCTCATCAACATTCCATCTCTATTGAAATCCTCCTGGATCCCAAGATTTCTCCTAGAGCTGTCCTCCTGCTCCTCTTCTTTGCTATTAATGTTGCTTCTTCCCTGTTGCTCGTGCAAGTTTTCCTCTCTTCAGCTTCTCCTCATTGAAAGCTTCTTCTGCTGACTTCAACATGAACTCCCTTATCTCCTGTATCACCTCTTCTAGCTGATATGCTGTCTGGAATTCTTATGCAGTCTCCTCAACTGCAACTCCTCATGTCGGTCGATGAGAAGACCAACCTGGTCCCCCATGGTACCACCATATCCTATGACACTGTCTGGAAACTCTGATGAAAATTCTAATTCCTTAGGCTCCTTACTAAATTGTTTCTAAGATATCTTCTATGAGAGACTAACTTCTTCCATCTCCTCTTGTGTTGGTTCCATTCTAGCTTCCTCTAGCTGAACCTTAAACTGAAATGTCTCCTCGGGCATGCCTATCTCCTAGCAACCATCTTTTGGTTCGAGACTATCCAATCAATCCTCCAACATCTTCAACTCTATCTTGAATTGAGTGAGCAACTCGACCGTGTGCTCCTCTTTTGCTATTGGGGTAGACTTCAGTATCGACTCCTTATCCTCTATGACAGTCTCAACTTGCTATCCATTTTCTGCTACCTCTACAACAAATATGCTAGCCTCTCCTCAGATGCTTGGTAGGAACACCTTGATTTCACCAATGATTAAAATGCTCCTCTAATCCTTCTCCTTGGCGATGGAAGTATTTAACTTCTCATCATCTTCATTCATGCGACTTGAAGTCCCACATGAATCTTCATATGGATGAGGAATTTCTTTTGCCTTCTCTCCATCCGTGAACACCCATTGTTGACATGAACTCTCAGTTGAGCTCATTTCTTCTCTCTTTCCCACCCAAAAAATTAAGATGTCTCGTCTTCCCTCCTGGAAGTTTATGATACCAACCAATCCCTTCTCATTTCCCACCTGACAATCTACAAGACCTCTGCTAGATCTCTTTCCCTTGCAACTGAGTTTTTTATCTTGCCTCAACCACCCTTTTAACACATGTTTCTTCTTTGTGACTAAAAACCTCTGAATAGGCAACTCATCTTTCCTTTTCAAAGGCCACTCATAACTCCAGCATACCTTTGCCTCCTACTACATCTTTAGTGCTATCTTTTCCATCTCTTCTTGGAGTTCACTGAGCTCCTTGTTTACTATCTACCACACACCTTGCAACAGTCTCTATAGAGCATCTCACTCTATTTCCCTTGCCTACAAAAATCAATTATGTGGCTCTGACACCACTCTGGCGCAGATCCCTCCCCTTCTCCTTCATTTCTCTCCTCAGGGGCTGCTCGACCTCCTGGTCTAGGATCATTCAATCACATGAGTCAGATTGACTCTCTGGTTCCCTGCTGGAACCCAATGCAAATTATCACATGTCCCTCTTTCTTCAAAGTGTGGGTTCTATCAACCTTCATGGATCTCTTCTTGCCCCCTTTGAAGAAATTTTTATGGTGACACTATTTTTCTTGTGCTAGGCCCCTTTTATGATATGACCTCGTGCTATGTTCTGGGGATAAACCATGAAAGGATATTTGGGTTTTCGATCTTTGACTTTTTCATGATAGTTATCTCCTATTTCCGTGAGCTATGAATAAGATAATACAACTGATGCGACAATCAATGGTTCCCGTCACTTCCACAGTCGATGACTGTCATAAGCTTTGAACTCTAGCCTTTGGGAGTCTCTCTTGTCTACTCTCCCCTTTTCTTCCATAACACCACTTCTCCAAAATGTGTGGCTCTCCTCCACATGTCTCATCTAGATCCAACAATCTAGATTCACTCTACTCTTTGCCACTTCTAGAACTCTATTCCTCTTCTCTTAGAAAGTCTTCTAGAACTCTATTCCTCGGATCTTCCAGTCTGTCGCTACCTGTCTTTCCTTGACAATGGGCAGTTCCACTTGCCTTCAAGAATTTGACAAGTCATTACTCTTTGTGCACACTTAGAACTTTCTCACTATCCAAGACTTGGAATTCTCTCAACCTTTCTACACTCTTTTCAAGAATCTCGCATGCGATGACGCTAGTTAGTCTGAGCATCCTTCCAAAGAACTTTCTAGTTCCCTCCAACTCAAGGCTCTTTCTCCTGAACTTGTAAGATGAAGTTACTTTGTCTTTGGTGCACTCCTTGCACTCGATTAAGCCTTCAAATGAATTCTCACAACACTTGTCTAAGTGATTTCCCGATGAGCTCCTTTCACTGGTCTTCTTCCTTGTCCTGAATCCTTCAGGTTTTTCCAAGGAAACTCCTATTTTCACTCAATGAACACTTGTAGAGTCTTCTTCCCTCAGAGTGTTCAAAAAATATGGGTTTTCCTCAATATCTCCAACACTCTATAATGTGTTGGTCCTATATGTTCTTGCACCCACTCAATGCCATCCTAGCAGAGTCTTATAGAGTACTCAGTAATGTTGTGCTACGCTTTGTCACGCATAGGATTTCCTCCAAGGTATTCAACAACCTTGAAATTCTCCCTTGGGTGTGTGAATTATTCTGGTGTTCCCTCCTAACACATTCTTCTCTAACTCTGAAGAGTTCAGATACACACTCCTTGCACCAGCTCACGGTGTTTCAACTCTCTATCGCACACTCCTTGCACTCATCCTAAAGAACCTAGATATATCTTATCGAACTCATAGATAGACGATTATATCTCTATCATTGCAGATGAAATATAGCATATACATATAGAACATAAACATCCATAAGTGACATTCATAAATAAACCATCCATTACACAAGAATTAAAAGCAGGGGAATCTGTTCCTTTCTATTAATGGCAGAATATCAATTATAGTGTATGAGTCCAAACTGCAACTGAGTCTCATCTCTCAACTCTCCTCCTTATCAACACAATCAACCCATGTTGCAACAACCTCTGAGCAACCTCTGGGCCCTCTACTGGGCATACAATACTAAGATTTATACATGAGGGGCTTGAATAGCTTTCCCTCCAGGATACACTAGTGGTGTGTAATCACCATTCAAAACACCTAAATAATGAGGCAAATTACAATGAGTGGAAATCTAAATCGAATCAGGTCTAGATCCTTCCTACTGTCAACCACTTAATGCGACCTCATCTACAACTTGTGAGAAATCACAACTTGGTTCTTCCAGCCTAAAAACATTAATTTCCTTGATTACAATTTAAATTTTGCAGGAAAAATGAGAGGGGGACACCTCTCCCTTCCTTGAATGTGCACCAACGTGCTAACCAGTTGGCATGTGCTAAGGTGGAGCGATGCTCCTGCATCAAATTCACCCATCCCATCCTTACACAAATGATAGTCATAGATGCCTAAATACATGAGTGTATGCAAGGAATGAGGGGTTTAATTTCCCCTTTACACACTTCCTTTGAAGGCCCCCACTTTTCCCTTAAATTCATATGCCCTGACCTTAATGTTGAATTAAACAAATATTTCATGGGATGATACATTGAACTAGGTTCCCCCATTTGTTTCTCACCATTCCCATTTGTATATTAACTACTTCATTTTCTTGTTTAACTATAGAGGAATTGTACATTCTTATAACTGGATAATTGTCAGTGAATTCAAAACTTTTCATGAGGATTTGATCTTTAATAACTTGCATGATCATATTAATTTCTTGAATGATCAATCAATAATGCATATGATGAACTATTTGATCCCCTTTTGATTCAAAATCATTAACCCTTGCATTAGTGCCAAAACATTTCTTGAATATTTGTTGTCTTGCCTAATCCCTATGAGAATGCAATTTCTTGATTTCCTTCGTGATCAAGAATAATCCCCCATAGCTACCACCCCTTTATTTATTATTAATAATAAGTACATTACTAGTAAAAATTCAAAGAAAACCTTCATGTTGATCGCCTTTTGATCCACCTAATTCCATTGTTTGCAAAATTTCCATAAAAATTCTATACTATTTTCCGCTTAGATTGCAAATAATCTTATTCAGTTTTTTCAAGATTTTTCTCTGCATGATATGTGTTAACTATTAATTATCATTTAAACCTATAGATAATTGAAATACATTGTTTTTATATTAATTTTTTAAATAAATTACCATGTTCTCTTACTAGGATGTGCTTCTCTTGTGATCCTTTCTATAAAAATTTTCCTTGATCTTTTATCATCGATATTTTATCAATAATGAAAGACATAATGAAGAAAAATAACATCAAGAAGAAAACGAATACGTTGAAATGCACAAATAAAAAATCATTATTATTCAATCACTATTCACATGAGAGTACAATGTATATAGTACAAACCTTTGATAACCACCTTTAACGATCATGATAACTAATGACAAGTTCAATAGGTTAATGAATATATCCTAAGATATTAATGAGGAAATTTTAGGACTTAATGATTAGGGATAAATTGATAACAATCCCCCCTTAATCATAAGTTCGTACAATTACATCATATAAGAAAAAAAGACTTGTGAAAAAGTTGATAGCGTATCTAAGTCTTCAATCTGATATATGATACTCATGGTCTGAAACATCATGAGTGTTGATGAAGACCCCCCTATAAAATCTCCAAAAGTGGACGCCAATATATATATATATATATATATATATATATTTAAAATTCATTGTGAAACAAATGAGACAAATAATCTATAAGTGTTCACTGATGTGAACCCAAATCCAATGAGAGAAAACCCTAATGAGAAGTGAATTGGTTGAAAATCCAACACATCCAAATCTAAAAAATGAATAATAATCCAATGTGAAAAGTGAAAGTGTAGAAGAATAATCTATCATTTGCAAGGTCGACATTGTTGGTTGTGGAGCCTGATTATCTTCGTGATTCAAAGGCCTTTGTTTTAAGCCGTGTTTATACCCCATGAAGACTTTACACCCCAAAATAATGTATACTCCTTCAAATGGGGGAGTGTAGAGGGGGCTTGCCCCTCCTGTGGGGTTCGGGGGCAAGCGGGCCCTCGAAGGGGGTTTGAGGGAGATGCCCCTGTAGGAAAAATTGCCTTGTAAATGTATATTGTAATTTCATTGTAAGTATAGACTGTTCACTATAAGGTCTCATATATGACGATAGAAGTTATGTTAGGGTTTTTTTACCTAGAAGGAAACCCTCTTTTTATGAGGGAAATGTATTGTGGATATGTATCATTGCGAATATTGTATTCTGGGACAAGAGACTGTGAGAGAAACAAGAGGAAGTTACAATGGGTGTGTTGTAGGTTGTATCCCTTCATTTCCTAGATAATAATAAAGGAAGGACCTGGAAATTTCTCTGGTGGACATAGCCCACACTGGGTGAACCACGTATATCTGTGTCTCTATTGTATTATGTATCTTCTATGTTTTATTTCTGCATTTGTTTTATTTATTGCTCAACGATCCTCTTTTTTCTAACAACTGGTATTAGAGCGAAAGGTAACTCGCATGAAAAGAGGGTTCCTGGTTCGAGTGGGAGTAATGGAGGAATATGGAAAGTTTATGGTCAAGAAATTTAACAGCCAAAACTACCAGTTATGGAAGATGCTTATGGAAGATTATTTATATTAGAAGGATCTATTCCTACCATTGGGTGGAATAGAAAATAAGTCGACGACCATGAAGGATGAAGATTGGGCGTTTCTTGACAAAAAGGCACTGGGAACAAAACCACTGATCCTGGAAGCGTCGGTGGATTCCAATATTTCAAAAGAAAAGACAATGAAGGAGATGATGGATGCAATGGATAAAGTATATGAAAAACCTCGGTTTCCAATAAGGTATTTATAATGAATATATTATTTAATATAAATATGTTAGAAGGTGGGTCTGTTGCAGATCATTTAAGTGAATTTAATACGGTTACTAATCAACTAAGTTATGTAAAAGTGGACTTTGATGATGAGATCAGGGCTCTTATAATCTTATTCTCATTGCCAGGAAGTTGGAATGGCTTGGTCATGTATGTAAGTAACTCTGTCTCTGCTTCAAACATTCTAAAATTTTATGATGTTGTTGGTGTTATCCTTAGCGAGGAAATGCGATGAAAAATAACAGGTGAGACATCAAGTAATTTGTTAAACATGGAGAACAGGGGAAAGAAAAAGGATTTAGGAAATGGATCAGGAAACCACGAGAATTCTAGGAAGGGCAGATCCAAATCCATACTTGGAAATATAGAGTGTTGGAATATTGGAAAGAAAGGACATCTGAAGAAAGACTATAGAGCTCCAAAGAAACAAAGAGAGGGACAATAGGAGAAAAATCAGGAAGGAAATGTAACATGTGATGTGTTACAACATGCTTTGATTCTTTCTATAGATAATATTTGTGAGTCTTGGGTAGTATATTTTGAGGCTTCATTTCATGCCACACCCCATAGGAAAAAGTTTCTAGATTATGTTCATGGTGATTTTGGACAGGTTCATTTGGGTGATGATGCACCATGGAAAATTGTTGGAATGGGAAAGATAAAAATAAATAAAAGGAATGGAAACCAATGGTTGTTCAAAGAGGTAAGACATGTTCTAGATATAAGGAGAAATATAATTTCAACAGGGGAGTTGGAAAGTGAAGGTTGTATATCCATATTTACAGATAAGGTGTGGAAGGTCACCAAAGGATCATTGGTGATAGAACAAGGAGAGAAGGTAGGTACATTGTATTTATGTACTGGTAATACTGATTCTTATATCTCTTTAGATTCTATAGGAGTGGATACATCACTGTGGAATCATAGTCTTGGAAACATGAGTGAGAAGGGGATGCAGATACTTCACAAAATAAATTTGTTTCCAGATCTTAAACAAATTGATTTGGATTTCTGTGAGCATTGTGTTTATGGAAAACAGGAGAGAGTCATATTTCTCAGAGTCGAAAAAGAAAAGAAGAGTGAAAGGTTAGATCTTGTGCATAAAAATGTATGGGGACCAACTCATGTATCATCTCTTGGTGGCTCTCATTATTATATTACTTTT
The DNA here is from genome assembly GCA_000966675.3 of Picea glauca. Taxonomy (NCBI): domain Eukaryota; kingdom Viridiplantae; phylum Streptophyta; class Pinopsida; order Pinales; family Pinaceae; genus Picea; species Picea glauca. Next base: position 125,435 of record JZKD02S1635402.1, on the reverse strand, counting down.
ATTGATGATGAAGCTAGAAAAACTTGGGTTTATTGGATTCGACAAAAATCTGATGTTTTTGATACTTTTAATAAATGGAAAGCTTTGGTTGAGAATGAGACAAGAAAAAGGTTGAAGTGTCTCATATCAAAAAATGGAGATGAATATTGTAGCAAGGATTTTGATGATTACTATTCATACCATGGGATTCATAGAGAGAAGACAGTTCCAAGAACACAACAAGAAAATGGTGTGTTAGAAAGGATGAATGGGACAATCATGGAGAGTGCAAGGAGTATGAGATTGCATGCTAGTTTTCCCTTACAGTTATGGGCAGATGTTGTAGATATTGTTGTTTAATTAATAAACATAGGACCTTCAAGATCTTTGGATGGTAGAATTCCAAAGGAGGCATGGACAAGTAAAAAGGTAAACTATTCTTTTTTTAAGACTTTCTGTTATGAAGAATTTGTCCATATTGATAAAGAAAATAAAAAAAATACCGAGGCAAAATACAAGAAGTGTACCTTTATTGGATATGGTGTTAATGATTTTTGTTATCGCTTATGGGATTATGAAAAGAAAAAAATCATTAGGAGTAGAGATGTCATATTCAATGAGAAGGTCATGGTACAAAGATCAATTGTAGGGAAAGAAACAGGAAAAAGAAAAACCAGAGTACATAGTGCTTGATGAGATTACTAAAAGTAAATTCCAAAGATACCAAAAAATGAAAATGTACAACAAAAAGAGTAAAATGTACCTCAAACTCCTACAAGTGTTGTTAGAAGATCTATGATGCTAAGTAGACCCCTGAATGATACTCTCCTTCATTGTACTATTTATTGTTAACTGATTCTTGTGAACCAAAATGTTATGAAGAGGAAATGTAGGTAGACACTAAAAATAAGTGGGGGGAAAGGAATGAAAGAGAAAATGGATTCCCTGGTAAATATCCAGACTTTGGATTTGGTTTAGTTTCTTGTAGGAAAAAGATAATTACATAATAAATGGGTTTACAAGTTGAAGGAAGAAGAGGGAGATTGTTGGTTGTGGATCTTGATTATATTCATGATTTAGAGGCCTTTGTTTTTAGCCATGTTTATACGCCATGGATACTTTAAACCCTAGAAGATTGTACACTCCTTCATGCGGGGGAATGGAGGGGGGCCTTTCCCAACCTGTAGGGTATTGTGGCAAGCAGGCCCCTGAAGGAAAAATTTCCTTGTAAATGTATATTGTAATTTCATAGTAAATATGGACCATTCATTATAAGGTCACAAATCTGATGGTAGAAGTTATGTTAGGGTTTTTTCCCCTAGAAAGAAACCCTCTTTTTATGAGGGAAATGTATTGTGTCTATGTATCATTCCAAATATTGTATTATGAGAGAGGAGTCTATGAGAGAAACAAGATGAAGCTACAAAGGGTGTGTTGTAGATTGTATCCCTTCATTTGCTGGATAATAATAAATGAAGGACCTCGCGATTTCTCTGGTGGACATATCCCACATTGGGTGAACCACATGTTGATTATTTGGTTTGGTTGTTATTTATGTCAACCCTTGAAGAAAATCCGGTAGAGAATTTCGGTAGCACAAAGGTTTGGGTAATGTACCCTGGTTTGTTTGATGTATAATGGTATGATTTTTTTATATATTTGAAGGTACGACTATTCTATATGGATAGTACATGTCATTCCATTTCTAGTGGTATGTGGAACATCACATAACTCCTCATAGTTAGAGAGTTATGGACATATGAAGTTGGAGAACCCTCATGAGT
>JZKD02S1635402.1:96197-115545 GCA_000966675.3 Picea glauca | reverse complement strand
TGTGTATTTTATGTGTGACTGATGATCTTTACTCTTACTGTCCATATGTTGTATGTTGCTTGATGACACATGAATAAATCTTAATAAGTATTTAAAAAGTGTAAAATTGTTTAAGTTTATAAACAACTGATTCACCCCCCCCCTCTCAGTTGTTTTAGTATTTCAAACAATTCTTTCCTTCTATAACTACTTAGATTCTTCTCATATTGGAATCAAATATTTGTATGCACCAGGATACCAGCTCCTTGAATTCACAGACTCTAGGTATGCAACCAACGTTAACAAGCTCTATAGTCTAGAGTCTATTCTTCTTCTTTTCTTCTAGATGTTTGTTCTGATTCCATTGATAATAATTCAACCAATGAAAATTCTTATCTTTCATTGCAAGAGAATTAACTGTAGCACCAAACAAAGGCTCCTTCTTCCTTCTATTTTCCATACTTTGTGTTTCTTCAATGCAATTTGGTATACATGAAACTATAGTAATGAATTGTGGATCTCAAATCATTAAAGGGCTAAGTGGATGACAGGTATTTACTAAAATTTACTTTCCACACATACAAATTATTTTTTAAATACAAGTATCATAAATAGAAACCATTAAGTATATCTTTTAAAAATGGGACATTTACTTCCCATTAGTCCTAAATTTCTTCCCTTTCCTCGTAAATCAGAGAAAATTAATGTGTAATAAGTAACTCTTGATTAATGTGCAAAGTGTTAACACATAAGGTTGTATGGGTGAACAAGTCTTCTTTGTTTTGATTTTTTGAGTCATAGGGTTCATGGAACATAGGTTTTGAAGTTATTAGGTTGTGTTCATATGGTTACATTCAGTTCCAAAAGGAATAGGGATATGTTTAGCCTAATCGTAATGTTTTGAGTCATATGATGATTGCATGAATTAAGTTTTTGTGCTGCCTACTCACTAGGAGAGTTTGTAGCATACTCCAAGTACATTTTTCTTTCATCTCTAATCATTACTTTAAAGGATATTTTCAAAAATATTTTATAGTTATCAGGGTCTTCCTTTTATCCTTTTTCAAGGATTATGTCACCAAATTTTCTAACATCTTCCTTGAAGTGCATGATCCATTTTGAAATTGGCGCTGTGAACTCACAAATAGAAGCACTGCGAACTGGTACAAGCACTGCGAATTGGAGGAAAGAGAGGGTTGTAGATTGGATAGGTTGTAGTCACTCACGTTCGGCCTTATAAACATCCACAATAGCCTCAGAGATACCATGTACTGTATGAAGTTTTTCATACCATTTTGAAAGGCTGAGAAGGGGGTTTGGTAAAATTATTGAAATTGGCACTACGAATCGACAAACAAGGGTGCCCCGAACTCATTTCCTACAATAGTTTCAAAAAAGATGATGTGGTATTTTCTGATATGTTTTTTGGAGGAGCATGATAATTGAGTTGACTTTCAGACCAAATTTCATCTTGAACCAATTTGGCATTCAAGATATATAATTAAAACACCAGTGTGTTGCAAATTGGCATTGCAAACTCTCTATTTTGCATAGTTGTTGGATATTCGTCTTGTTTGTAGGTTTCCACCTATCAAGGAAGGTTCGAATGGTCTCCTAGGAGTTAGTTGGAAATGAGGGACATGTGTTCCATCTCCATATCAATTAGAATGACTTGTTTCAAAAGGCATTTATCATTATAGACAAAATCCCCAAAAAATTGGAATTTGCTAGGCTTTTGTTAGAATCTTTTGTAACAAGACTCATAAATGGAGGCGGATCCTATGTAACTCCTTAGTTTAAAAATCCTTAGGATAGATAGATATTATTCACTATAAATGAAGGGGTTTTGATGAGAAAAGGTTTGGATTCATGATCCAAAAGAGGAGAAATCTTGAGGAGCAATTTAGTTTCTCAATTGTAAGCCTGAGGGTTGTTGTAATTAACATTTATTCCATTAGAGATTTATGAGAGTTGTTTATCATATTGTTTTATTTGTTTTCCCTTTTATTTTGTTATCTTATTTATTGCACAATTTGAGGATCAAAGGCTGCCTATGATTAATGGATCCGTGAGCAACAAAGGATTTGTTGTAGATGGTCCGCTAGTCATTGTTTCTATTCAAGATTATTTTCAATATATTCTGCAGAGATTATCTCTGCTAAGTGGATATTCTTCTTTTTTTTCACCTTCTATTCTTCTACCCATCCTTTCATAAGCACTTTTTTCTAGTAGGCAGCATGATTTCATTTGATTTGCAAAATGTTGAGACTCCATGCCCAATAGAATGCATTTGCAGGAAGTTTGTTGCCCTCTTCCTTTTAATTTTATCTTGCTGATCCACCAAGTATAAGCTGTTTTAATCATTTAAATCCGATGGGTGTTGAGATTAAAATTTAGGAGTCAAAGTGTGACTTTTAGTCCTAACATTATTGACGCCATTGTTGGGGAACGAAGTGTGAAGAAAGATTCCCTGGGAGAACAACATAGATCCAACTCTTGATGGTAAACAAGAGAGGGGCATAGAAATTGAATGTAATCATCTACCTGTCGACTCCACAATCAAAGAATCCTATGGAGGAAAGATCCTACTGACTGAAAGATGAAAATATGAAAGGAAAAAATAAGTATCAACTCATTAGTCTTCTCTATGAAATTATGTTCCTCTTCATCAGTTTATTCCTGTATTTCCCTTTACATATAAAATGGATTATCCTTTGATTTGTTTACTTTGATGATCATCAACATTCATTTGTATATCCCTCTTTGGAAGAAGGTCTCCATTTTTCCTGTGTTGTAGATGTTTATCATGTCTCCTCATCTCAGCCTATTGACAAAGATGAAGTTCATATCTCAATCCCTCCTGAAATTAAAAAAGCTTATATTCATGGGAATCATAAGGCTGATTTACCCTCTAAAGTCTTTGTTATACCTTGCAATTAGCTTGTTAAAACTTGTTTTCAGCCCAATGTTGTTCAAACTAGAATCAAAGATAAAATGTTTAAACCTTTAAGGCTTCCATATCATCTTCATCCTTATCCTCTTAATTCCTTTGAGTATCTTCCTCATTTTTCTGGAGAAGATCATATCACAATCGAGAAACATTTGGGAGCTTTTGAAAACTTTGTCGATCAGTTTGAGATAATACATGAAGATGTTACCATGATGTTATTTTCCAAATCATTGTTTTGGAATGCTTCTTTGTGGTTTCAGGGTTTGGGAGTCGATTCGATTAGTTCTTGGAATAAGTTATATTATGGATTTTCAAAGTATTGGGGTGAGAATAAATCCTTTGATCAATACCTGGCTGATTTTCATGATTTGAGGAGAAAAGAAGATGAAGCTTTGGCTATCCTCAACATGAGGTTTTATAGTTTTTATCATATCATGCCAATGGTGATCTGACCTTCTGAGACTACAGCTATGGTTTACTACATAGCAACTCAACATCCAGACATTTTCCTTATCTTGAGAGAAAGGAAATATTCATCATTAAGATGATCATTTGAGGATGCTGAAGAATTTGAGGAGAACATTCGAGCTTAAAAAAGGATTATAGATTAGGCTTACCTTGAATATATGCACACAAATGAACAACAAGGAGAGTGTAAGTATGATTCATATTTGGGACAACATTTTTCATTTTTTTTTTTAGATTTTTCTATGGATCAGGATATAGACCATACTAGTGTGTTGATACTGAGAGGGGGGTGAATCAGTATCAAGTACAATTTTTAATACTTTCAATACTTCAATCATATTACTTATTACAACTTTTACTTCAATAAAATTATGTATCCAATATATATCCAGTGAGGAATGCAAAATATCCAATGATCAATAAAATGTACTAGAAGAGATACACCATACACCATGCACAATAAACTTATGTGATCATGAATTATTATTCAAAAGAGGTAATGACTTCCAAAGGAAGCTACAACTTCCAAGTTCAAGGGAGGGATAAACCTCTAAGGGTAGATACAATCCTCCAATATAAAGAGGGGTTTAAACCCTCTATCCTTTCCCCTTCCTTCCACTGAAGAATATATGAGAGATAATAAAACTTTACATTAAATTATCAACATCAACCAACCATCACATTGAACCTCATAATGCTTCTTGAGACTTCTTCAACTTTTGAAATTCTTCACTTCTTGGAATACTTTGATCCTATAGATAATATTACTCAATGCATTGTCTAAAAATCCTCCAAGTTTCACTCCTTCAATCCTCCCATAGAAAGGAGTTATAGAGAAAATGGTATACCTTATTCAATTATGGTTTATTCGGGAGAGAAAACTTATACAACATGCCCCACACTCAATATTTAACATCATATTTTTAAATTCGTATACAGGAAACTAAGACCCATACTATTTCTAATGCATTTGGTCTCACTTTATTTGGATTCTCTATGAAGACGTTATGATTGTTTTACATGGAACAGATGTTTATGAATAGCTTTAGGACTAGTCAAAAACTCTATCTTCCACAGAGTGTATCTCCAAAATTATAGCGAATAAATAGCTGAAATGTTTACCACAGGTAGCTAGATATGTATTCTCAATAGCCTCCAAATTTCACCATCTGAATCATTCTAGAAACAAATTTATAGCGAAAATGGTAAGATGACTTGTAAATAACATACCTTAGAACACATTACCAAAGGGCTCCATCCTCCCTTGAAATTCGACCTTCTTTACTTCATATTTCCTCAGAAAACGACTTATATCTACTTGTTCATTAATAAACTTGTGTGTGTTGAAAAATGAATGTATAATGAGATGTATTTATACCCTTTATGTCATTTCATTTTAACATTAGGGCCGACATGTAGTTTTTTCTTCAATTCACATTGTCATCTTCAAAAATTCATTTCTCCTCAATCGTGAGGATCAACATGACATTCTACATACCACCGAAAGTGGCATGACTTATACTATCCATCCATGGGTGTTGTATCTGCATGTGTAATTTCCTTCATGTATATCTACTTCGATCAACTATGGGGTCCAAAAGCCAATGGATAGGTTTGGCATCAATGAATACAACCAATGACTAGGGTTGACATCAATGAAAACAACCAAACTTCCAATAATCTCCCCCTTTTTCATTGATGGAGACACTCATGCTCCCCCTGTCATCATGATCACAATTTATATCCCCCTCTGACATTAATGGAAAAGGGTGGGGATGCTCCCCCNTCCAACCTTCGTATATTAAGGATAAATTTCAAAAATAGTTATAATCCTTGTTCCAATATTCTCGTCTATGTGTTATCTTTCCAATGGATTTTGAATTAGCTCAATCAGACATTCCAATCAAAAGTTATGATAGTTTTAAGTGAACATACCTTTGAACCCCTGATTTGGAGTCTGTCCTCCTGGCCAACCTTACTTATGATGTATATATATAATTTTGTCCCTTATTAGTCTGCAATGCCATAGGTCTGACCAAAATTTTATGTGCCAAGTGGAAGTTATGGTAACTTCCCCACACCTTGCTGATTTTTTACCTTTCTAGGAGAGAGAACTTGTACAATGTTCCCCATGCACAATAATTGATATAAATTAGGAAAATTTTACCATAAATACTTGTCCTATCCACTGTTCAATGCAACTGGTCTCACTCAATTTTGATTTTCTATGAAGAAGTTATGTCTATTTTACTCAGAACCACTGTTTGAGACTAGTCAATATGACTAGTCATCTACCCTGTCTTGCACAGGGTGTATATACAAAAGTAGGATGGCCCAGAAGCTAAAATTTGTATCAAAAATACCTTAGTATTTATTTGAATATACTCTGGATTTAAGGGTCTGAAACCTAACATAAAAAAATATATAGTGAAAATTTTGCGATGACTAAATTAAGGATGATTCCAGAACTTTGTCTTACACATGAGGAGCTAAAATTTAAACCGATCGTAGCTTGATTCATATACTAAATATCCTCCATGGGGTTCCTTCTGAAATTCCATAGAAACAAAGTGATATCAAAAATTCTAAGGTGTCTTAGATGTAGCAGCGAAACCCTAAGACCTTGAGCTCTGATACCAAATGTTATGATCCAAAATGCTTACAAATATCATAAAATAACAGAAGTACACACCATGTACATAATGTCAACATGGAAAAAAACTCCAATATATATAATTTACACAATAGCTTCTTAAAGAATTGGGGAACCCCCTCCAAATAACCAAATACCTTTCATACTTCACATTTCACATGTCAATAATGAATACATGGTCTCTTATATATAGATATTCACACTTGTACATGAGGCCCCTTTATCACTAGGTAGACCCTATTACATATGTATTTACACATTAAATGTACATTTAGGCACATATATTCGCCCCCTTGGGGTCATTTCATATAAAATTAGCCATATATATTCACCCATTGGGTCATAACAAACACTCATCCAACCAATCATGCGAACAGACATGAAAATTTCCGATACATATCTTCTAGTAGGGATTTATAAATTGTATAAAGGTTGTTGGGAATCTTGGCTGAAACAAATTAAACAATAATTCAATACATTTGAACTACTACCCTGAGAATTAAGGAATGCATCTACTTCACAAAGCTTGAGACTCTTATTTGTTGAAGAAAGGAAGAACATTCTCTTGAATACTTTTGGGGTCAAGACAACCATATTATTTCCTTCTATAGCTACTTAGATTCTTCTCATATTGGAATCAAATATTTGCATGCACCAGGATACCAACTCCTTGAATTCACAGACTCTAGGTATGCAACCAACGTTAACAAGCTCTATAGTCTAGAGTCTATTCTTCTTCTTTTCTTCTAGACGTTTGTTCTGATTCCATTGATAATAATTCAACCAATGAAAATTCTTATCTTTCATTGCAAGAGAATTAACTGTAGCATCAAACAAAGGATCCTTCTTCCTTCTATTTTCCATACTTTGTGTTTCTTCAATGCAATTTGGTATACATGAAACTATAGTAATGAATTGTGGATCTCAAATCATTAAAGGGCTAAGTGGATGACAGGTATTTACTAAAATTTACTTTCCACACATACAAATTATTTTTTAAATACAAGTATCATAAATAGAAACCATTAAGTATATCTTTTAAAAATGGGACATTTACTTCCCATTAGTCCTAAATTTCTTCCCTTTCCTCGTAAATCAGAGAAAATTAATGTGTAATAAGTAACTCTTGATTAATGTGCAAAGTGTTAACACATAAGGTTGTATGGGTGAACAAGTCTTCTTTGTTTTGATTTTTTGAGTCATAGGGTTCATGGAACATAGGTTTTGAAGTTATTAGGTTGTGTTCATATGGTTACATTCAGTTCCAAAAGGAATAGGGATATGTTTAGCCTAATCGTAATGTTTTGAGTCATATGATGATTGCATGAATTAAGTTTTTGTGCTGCCTACTCACTAGGAGAGTTTGTAGCATACTCCAAGTACATTTTTCTTTCATCTCTAATCATTACTTTAAAGGATATTTTCAAAAATATTTTATAGTTATCAGGGTCTTCCTTTTATCCTTTTTCAAGGATTATGTCACCAAATTTTCTAACATCTTCCTTGAAGTGCATGATCCATTTTGAAATTGGCGCTGTGAACTCACAAATAGAAGCACTGCGAACTGGTACAAGCACTGCGAATTGGAGGAAAGAGAGGGTTGTAGATTGGATAGGTTGTAGTCACTCACGTTCGGCCTTATAAACATCCACAATAGCCTCAGAGATACCATGTACTGTATGAAGTTTTTCATACCATTTTGAAAGGCTGAGAAGGGGGTTTGGTAAAATTATTGAAATTGGCACTACGAATCGACAAACAAGGGTGCCCCGAACTCATTTCCTACAATAGTTTCAAAAAAGATGATGTGGTATTTTCTGATATGTTTTTTGGAGGAGCATGATAATTGAGTTGACTTTCAGACCAAATTTCATCTTGAACCAATTTGGCATTCAAGATATATAATTAAAACACCAGTGTGTTGCAAATTGGCATTGCAAACTCTCTATTTTGCATAGTTGTTGGATATTCGTCTTGTTTGTAGGTTTCCACCTATCAAGGAAGGTTCGAATGGTCTCCTAGGAGTTAGTTGGAAATGAGGGACATGTGTTCCATCTCCATATCAATTAGAATGACTTGTTTCAAAAGGCATTTATCATTATAGACAAAATCCCCAAAAAATTGGAATTTGCTAGGCTTTTGTTAGAATCTTTTGTAACAAGACTCATAAATGGAGGCGGATCCTATGTAACTCCTTAGTTTAAAAATCCTTAGGATAGATAGATATTATTCACTATAAATGAAGGGGTTTTGATGAGAAAAGGTTTGGATTCATGATCCAAAAGAGGAGAAATCTTGAGGAGCAATTTAGTTTCTCAATTGTAAGCCTGAGGGTTGTTGTAATTAACATTTATTCCATTAGAGATTTATGAGAGTTGTTTATCATATTGTTTTATTTGTTTTCCCTTTTATTTTGTTATCTTATTTATTGCACAATTTGAGGATCAAAGGCTGCCTATGATTAATGGATCCGTGAGCAACAAAGGATTTGTTGTAGATGGTCCGCTAGTCATTGTTTCTATTCAAGATTATTTTCAATATATTCTGCAGAGATTATCTCTGCTAAGTGGATATTCTTCTTTTTTTTCACCTTCTATTCTTCTACCCATCCTTTCATAAGCACTTTTTTCTAGTAGGCAGCATGATTTCATTTGATTTGCAAAATGTTGAGACTCCATGCCCAATAGAATGCATTTGCAGGAAGTTTGTTGCCCTCTTCCTTTTAATTTTATCTTGCTGATCCACCAAGTATAAGCTGTTTTAATCATTTAAATCCGATGGGTGTTGAGATTAAAATTTAGGAGTCAAAGTGTGACTTTTAGTCCTAACATTATTGACGCCATTGTTGGGGAACGAAGTGTGAAGAAAGATTCCCTGGGAGAACAACATAGATCCAACTCTTGATGGTAAACAAGAGAGGGGCATAGAAATTGAATGTAATCATCTACCTGTCGACTCCACAATCAAAGAATCCTATGGAGGAAAGATCCTACTGACTGAAAGATGAAAATATGAAAGGAAAAAATAAGTATCAACTCATTAGTCTTCTCTATGAAATTATGTTCCTCTTCATCAGTTTATTCCTGTATTTCCCTTTACATATAAAATGGATTATCCTTTGATTTGTTTACTTTGATGATCATCAACATTCATTTGTATATCCCTCTTTGGAAGAAGGTCTCCATTTTTCCTGTGTTGTAGATGTTTATCATGTCTCCTCATCTCAGCCTATTGACAAAGATGAAGTTCATATCTCAATCCCTCCTGAAATTAAAAAAGCTTATATTCATGGGAATCATAAGGCTGATTTACCCTCTAAAGTCTTTGTTATACCTTGCAATTAGCTTGTTAAAACTTGTTTTCAGCCCAATGTTGTTCAAACTAGAATCAAAGATAAAATGTTTAAACCTTTAAGGCTTCCATATCATCTTCATCCTTATCCTCTTAATTCCTTTGAGTATCTTCCTCATTTTTCTGGAGAAGATCATATCACAATCGAGAAACATTTGGGAGCTTTTGAAAACTTTGTCGATCAGTTTGAGATAATACATGAAGATGTTACCATGATGTTATTTTCCAAATCATTGTTTTGGAATGCTTCTTTGTGGTTTCAGGGTTTGGGAGTCGATTCGATTAGTTCTTGGAATAAGTTATATTATGGATTTTCAAAGTATTGGGGTGAGAATAAATCCTTTGATCAATACCTGGCTGATTTTCATGATTTGAGGAGAAAAGAAGATGAAGCTTTGGCTATCCTCAACATGAGGTTTTATAGTTTTTATCATATCATGCCAATGGTGATCTGACCTTCTGAGACTACAGCTATGGTTTACTACATAGCAACTCAACATCCAGACATTTTCCTTATCTTGAGAGAAAGGAAATATTCATCATTAAGATGATCATTTGAGGATGCTGAAGAATTTGAGGAGAACATTCGAGCTTAAAAAAGGATTATAGATTAGGCTTACCTTGAATATATGCACACAAATGAACAACAAGGAGAGTGTAAGTATGATTCATATTTGGGACAACATTTTTCATTTTTTTTTTTAGATTTTTCTATGGATCAGGATATAGACCATACTAGTGTGTTGATACTGAGAGGGGGGTGAATCAGTATCAAGTACAATTTTTAATACTTTCAATACTTCAATCATATTACTTATTACAACTTTTACTTCAATAAAATTATGTATCCAATATATATCCAGTGAGGAATGCAAAATATCCAATGATCAATAAAATGTACTAGAAGAGATACACCATACACCATGCACAATAAACTTATGTGATCATGAATTATTATTCAAAAGAGGTAATGACTTCCAAAGGAAGCTACAACTTCCAAGTTCAAGGGAGGGATAAACCTCTAAGGGTAGATACAATCCTCCAATATAAAGAGGGGTTTAAACCCTCTATCCTTTCCCCTTCCTTCCACTGAAGAATATATGAGAGATAATAAAACTTTACATTAAATTATCAACATCAACCAACCATCACATTGAACCTCATAATGCTTCTTGAGACTTCTTCAACTTTTGAAATTCTTCACTTCTTGGAATACTTTGATCCTATAGATAATATTACTCAATGCATTGTCTAAAAATCCTCCAAGTTTCACTCCTTCAATCCTCCCATAGAAAGGAGTTATAGAGAAAATGGTATACCTTATTCAATTATGGTTTATTCGGGAGAGAAAACTTATACAACATGCCCCACACTCAATATTTAACATCATATTTTTAAATTCGTATACAGGAAACTAAGACCCATACTATTTCTAATGCATTTGGTCTCACTTTATTTGGATTCTCTATGAAGACGTTATGATTGTTTTACATGGAACAGATGTTTATGAATAGCTTTAGGACTAGTCAAAAACTCTATCTTCCACAGAGTGTATCTCCAAAATTATAGCGAATAAATAGCTGAAATGTTTACCACAGGTAGCTAGATATGTATTCTCAATAGCCTCCAAATTTCACCATCTGAATCATTCTAGAAACAAATTTATAGCGAAAATGGTAAGATGACTTGTAAATAACATACCTTAGAACACATTACCAAAGGGCTCCATCCTCCCTTGAAATTCGACCTTCTTTACTTCATATTTCCTCAGAAAACGACTTATATCTACTTGTTCATTAATAAACTTGTGTGTGTTGAAAAATGAATGTATAATGAGATGTATTTATACCCTTTATGTCATTTCATTTTAACATTAGGGCCGACATGTAGTTTTTTCTTCAATTCACATTGTCATCTTCAAAAATTCATTTCTCCTCAATCGTGAGGATCAACATGACATTCTACATACCACCGAAAGTGGCATGACTTATACTATCCATCCATGGGTGTTGTATCTGCATGTGTAATTTCCTTCATGTATATCTACTTCGATCAACTATGGGGTCCAAAAGCCAATGGATAGGTTTGGCATCAATGAATACAACCAATGACTAGGGTTGACATCAATGAAAACAACCAAACTTCCAATAATCTCCCCCTTTTTCATTGATGGAGACACTCATGCTCCCCCTGTCATCATGATCACAATTTATATCCCCCTCTGACATTAATGGAAAAGGGTGGGGATGCTCCCCCYGAGGTCAATGGAAAAAGGTATYTCTSTTCTTTGGGATTKCTCCCCCTGAACATATAGCACTTAATAACACTTCATTTTTGTTTYCGGTCTTCTGGTGTTTTTCTTCCTTCAATATCTTCCGTGTGTCTTCAATCTTATTTCTCTTCCTTGGTATAGGATGTATATGTTACTTGGTCTTCTTGTTGCAATTGAAACTAATMTTYTTGAACCTTCTTCTTTGATTTTKCATCTTCGTGAGTCAAACAKGAGAGTATATCCTTGATCACACATTTTACTAACACTGAGGAGATTATGATTCAAGTCTTCAACCAATAGGACATTCTTCGCTTTTACATTTTTTCTTCCAAGCTATACTACACCTTTTAAAAGTATTTTGGTAGATGATTCATCTCCAAATGAAACATTGACATTCTTTCTCTTCAAGATGATGATTTTTTCTTGATCCCCTGTTATGTGTGAAGAACATCCACTATCTATGTACCATTCATCTTCTTATTTACATTCTTCAATGGTCAATGCTATTCGAAAATATTCATTGTTTGGAATCTCTTTCCTTCTCCATATTGTGGTTGGATATGTACATTTGGCATAGGATCATCTTCATTCATATATCTGCAATCTTGTGCTTTGTGAGCAAGATAATTACATTTGTAGCATACAATATTTTGGTCCATCAATGGGGCAAAAGAATTATAACATATGTTGAAAAATCCACAATTGTTTCCATATTTTCTATTTACACCATTCATGTTTCTTGCATATTTTTTCCTTTCATTGATTCTGCAACTAATTCCCTTATGTCCAAATTTTTTTCAAGTATAACAATGACCAAGAAATAAATTCTGATACCTGGGAGTAAGAGATATTCTTTGTGATGTAGTCCATATAGGTTCATGATCTACTCTTCTATAGTTTCCTTCATACTGACTGAAGATTTTTTGGTTTCTGAAGGTAGGAGATCTTCTTGGATATTAATCTCTTTTGTAATCAATCCTTCTTTCCGACATCTTGGTCCACTTCTCATCAACTGTCTGTGTGGAGATTTCTTCAAGCTTTTTTTTGGAATTTGTATCTTCTTTCTATGAAGTTTCACCCATGCATCTAAGATGTGTTAAGTCTTTTGGCACTTGAGAGTTTCTTAATCTCTTCCTTAATGAGACAACTTATTTTTCAAGTTTTTTACAATATTCTTCTTTCTTCAACATCTGGACATTTCTTACTTCTTCTATTCTTCTTGCTTCTTCGAGTAGACTCTTCAAGGAAATGGTTTCTTGTCTTAGTTTCTCAAAGTCTTATAATTGTTTCTTCAATATTTCAATTGTCTTTTCACAACTACCTAATTCACTTGTTAGTTTTCTATGCATGTTTTTAAACTTGTTATTTTCAATCTCAACATGAATCAATTTTTTAAAATTCTCATCTTCTTGTTGAACCATTTTTTATTCTTCTATTTCAAAATTGTATTCTTCTTCATTGGAATCTTCTTCTTCCTCAGTATCATATTTTTCAATTTTTGGATAAGGTAATTCATGTTCAAGATGTCCTACTCCTTCACAATTGAAACAAAAGAACACACCTCTAAGAATTTCTTCGACATGTGAGTTGCAACTTTCTTTGAATTCTTTTTCTTTTGGATTTGTATAAATATATTGTAGCTTATCCCAAATCTCCTTTGCTAATGCACATGATCCCACATTGGCTTTTACCGAATCAGTCAATCCATCAAGGATAGTATCCATTTAATTTTTTTTTTCTCCTGCTTCCTTCCTTCTAAGCTGTAGTATTTGGTTTCTTTAGAGCCTTGTATCCTGAAACAACTAAGAACCAAACATCTGCCCCAAGATCTTTCAAGTAAGTTTCCATTCTATTACTCCAGTATTCAAAATTGCTTCCATAAAATGGTGGAATCCCATTTGGAATGTTGTCTTCCATTTCTGCTTAGGATMTTCCTTCTAGTGGTTAAACYATACTAAAGGTAACCCACTCTGATACCAATTGTTTATACTAAGAGGGGGGTGAATYAGTATCAAGTACAATTTTTAATAATTTCAAAACTTCATTCAAATTACTTGTTACACCTTTTACTTCAAGAAAATTATGTATCCAATRTATATCCAATGAGAAATGAAGAATATCCAATGATAWATAAAGAGTACTAGAAGAGATACACCATGCACCATGCACAATAAACTTATGTGAAGCAATCATCAATTATTGTTCAAAGAAATTAATGACATCCAAAGTAAGCTACAACTTCCAAGTTCAAGGGAGGGATAGACCTCCAAGAGAAGATACAATCCTCCAATATAAAGAGGGGGTTAAACTCTCTATCCTTACCCCTTCCTTCCACCCAAGAATATATGAGAGATAATAGAACTTTACATTAAATTATCACCATCAACCAACCATCACATAGAACCTAATAATGCTTTCTGAGACTTCTTTAACTTTTGCAATTATTCACTTCTTGGAATACTTTGATACTGTAGATAATATTAATCAATGTGTTCTCTAAAACTCCTCCAAGTTTCACTCCTTTAATCATCCCATAAAATGGAGTTATAGAGAAAATGGTACACCTTATTCAATTCTGGTTTATTCAGGAGACAAAACTTGCACACCATGCCCCGCGCTCAATATTTAACATTAGATTTTGAAATTCGTACACATGAAACTAAAACACATACTCTTTCCAGTGCATTTGGTCTCACTTCATTTGGATTCTCTATGCATACGGTATGACTGTTTTACCCAGAAAACCTGTTTATGAATAACTTCAAGACTAGTCAAAAATCCTATCTTCCACAGAGTGTATCTCTAAAATTGTAGTGAATAAAGAGCTTAAATGTTTACCATAGGTACCTAGATATGTCTTCTCAATAGCCTCCAAATTTCCCCATCTGAATCGTTCTAGAAACAAAGTTATAGCGAAATTGGTAAGATGACCTATAAATAACATACCTTAGAACACATCACCAAAGGAATTCATCCTCCCTTGAAATTCGACCTTCTTTACTTTATAGTTCCTCAGAAATTTGACTTATATCTCCTTGTCCATTAATAAACTTGTGTGTGTTGAAAAATGAATGTATAGTGAGATGTATTTATACCCTTTATGTCACTTCCTTTTAACATTAGGTCTTACATGTAGTTTCTTCTTCAATTCACATTGTCATCTTCAAAACTTTATTTCTCCTCAATCGCGAGGATCCATGTGACATTCCACATACCACTGAAAGTGGCATGACTTATACTATCCATCCATGGGTGTTGTATATACATGTGTAATTTCCTTCATGTCTATCTACTTCAATCAACTGTGGGGTCCAAAAGCCAATGGCTAGGGTTGATATCAATGACTACAACTAATGACTAGGGTTGACATCAATGAAAACAACCAATCTTTCAACATGGTGTTCATTTTTCAAATCCATTTGAGCATGTAGTAAATGATGATTGTATAGATAATTACATATTTTTATCTGATCATAATCAACAAAATTTATCTCCTATTATACAATTATCATGTGATCATTATTCCGAAGAGGAAACTGTCACTCTTGATGATCAAGAGCTGCTCTCAAAAGAACAAGAATGTCATCTATTTTCCAATAAAGGGGAATGTATGCATTGCCATTCATCTTTTCTGAATCAACATGATTGTGATCTTGGTTTTGAAGATACACTAGTATCTTTATTGGAGTCATATCTTTCATATTCTCTGAAGATTTCATATTTCATCATTTCACTGGAACTTGTGGGTGAGTATGATTCTCTGAAGAAGTTTCTATGACTGATGTTATATTTTTGTTATTATATATTAATCAGTGCCATAGATGTGATTATGTCAATCGTAAAGTTACTTGAATGGTTGTTATGGAAATTTGCATTTACTTGAAAAAATTGGAGATCTGGTTAGAGTAGGGAAGCGTAGGTAATAATCTTGCTTCCTGAGCAGTTGCTTTTCTTAAAATTGCACAGTATGATCATATTTGTAGTATGAATTTAGTTTGCAACAGGTTTATTAGTTTGCTTGAGTAAGTGGTAGATTTTGGTAGTGTTACTGAGGTTGGTTGCATAGATGACTCTGTATCCCAATGGATAAGGCACTGAAACTGCATGTTCTTGGTAGCTCATAGGGATCATGCCATCCTCTCTAGAGCCATATGTTAACACATAAGGTTGTATGAGTGAACAAGTCTCCTTTGTTTTGTTTTTTTGAGTCATAGGATTCATGGAAAATAGGTTTTGAAGTTATTATGTTGTGTTCATATGGTTACAACAGGTTCCAAAAGGAATAGGGATATGTTTATCCTAAGCCTAAAGTTTGATTCATATGATTATTATCATGTCAGGATCTAAACACTTACAAGCCACACTCTTATTTTTCTTCATCATGATTCTGACATGTCACACCTCCAACCAATACCTGAGATTCCTTTTATCACTTTGCATCCACACAAGGGTCAACTCAAGTTAATTTTGTGTGCTGGCAACTCACTAGGAGAGTGTGCAGTACTCCAAGTACATTTTTCTTTCATCTCTAATCATTTCTGTAAAGGATCTTTTCAAAAATATTTTATGGTTATCAGGGCCTTCTTTTTAACTATTTTCAGGGATTATATCACCAAATTTTCTAACAACTTCCTTGAAGTGCATGATCCATTTTGAAATTGGACTTGTGAACTCACAAATAGAAGCACTGTGAAATGGTACATGTGCTGCAAACTAGTACAGGTGTTGTGAACTGGAGGAACAAGAGGGTTGTAGCTTGGATAGGTTGCAGGCACTCACGTTCGGACTTATCAACATCCACAACAACCTCAGAGCTACCATGTAATCTATGAATTTTTTCTCACCATTTTGAAAGTTTGAGGAGGGGGTTTGGTAAAATTATTGAAATTGGCATTGTGAACCGACAGATAAGGGCGTTGTGAACTCATTTCCTTTAGTAGCTGCTTCTAAAGATTTGATAATAAATCCAAAATGGTGATGTGGGTTTTCTGAATTTTTTTGTGGAGGAGCATGATAATGGCATTGAATTTCTAACCAAAATTCATCCTGACCGAATTTGGCATTCAAGATATATAATTAAAACACCAGTGCGCTGCAAACTGGCCCTGCAAACTCTCTATTTTGCATAGTTTTTGGATATTCTCCTTGTTTGGAAGTTTCCACCTGTTAAGGAGGGTTTGAATGGTCTCCTAGGATTTATTTGGACATGAGGGACATGTGTTCCATCTCCAAATCAATCAGGATGAACTGTTTAAAAAGGCGTTTATCATTATAGACAAAATCCTCAAAAAACAGGAATTTGTTAGACTTTTGTTGGAAACTTTTGTAACAAGACTCCTAAATGGAGGAGGATCCTATGTAACTCCTTGGTTTCGACCTCCTTAGCATATATAGAGATTATTAACTATAAATGGAAGGGTTGTTGATGAGAAAAGGTTGGATTCATGATCCAAGAGAGGAGAAATCTTGAGGAGCAATTTAGTTGCTCAATTGTAAGCCAGAGGACCTGTTGTAATTAACATTTCTGCCATTAGAGATTCATGAGAGTTGTTTATTATATTGTTTTCTTTGTCTTCCAGTTTCTTTTGTTATCTTCTTGATTGAATATACTGTAGTATTTGAGGATCAAAGGCTTCCTATGGTTAATGGATCCCTGAGCAACAAAGGATATACCGTAGATGGACTATTAGTTATTGTTTCTAATCAAGCTTCTTTTCAATCTATTCTACAAAGATGATCTCTGTTAAGTGGATATTATTATTTTTGTTCACCTTCTATTCTTCTACCCATCCTTGCATAATCCTTTTTTTCTGGTAGGAAACATGATTTCCTTTGATCTGCAGAATGTTATGACTACATGCCCAATATAATGCATTTGCAAGCAGTTTGTTGCCCTCTTCCTTTTACTTTTCTCTTGTTGATCCACCAAGTATAACTTATTTTAATAATTTAAATCTGATGGGTGTTGAGCTTAACTTTAGCATTCAAAGTGTGACCTTCAATGCTAACATTCTTGGGGCCATTTTCAGGGAGCGAAATGTGAAGCAAGCTTCCCTGGGAGAATGACATAGATCCAACTCTTGATGGCAGACAAGAGAGGGACACAAAAATTGACTGTAATTATCAACCCAAAGACTCCACAATCAAAGACTCAACTGGAGGAAAGATCCTGTTGACACAAAGATGAAAATATGGAAAGGAAAAACTAGGTATCAACTCATTAGTATTCTCTAAGAACTTTTGTTCCTCTTCATCAGTTCATTCCTATCTTTCCCTTTACACATAAAAATGATTACCATTTTCTGTGTTTACTCTGATCATCATCAACAATCATTTTCATATCTGTCTTTGAAAGAATAAGGTCTCCATTCTTCCTATGTTGTTGATGATGATCATGTATCCTCATATCATCCTATTGAGAAAGATGAAGTTCATATCTCAATCCCTCCTGAGATTGAGTAGATTTATAGTCGTGGGAATAATGAGGATTATTTAACTTCTAAAGTCTTTGTTATACCTTGCAATCATCTTGTTAAACCTAATTTTTCAGTGCATTGTTGTTCAAACTAGAATAAAAAAGAAAAATTTTAAACATTTAAGGCTTCCATCTCATCTTCATCCTTATCCTCTTAACTTCTTTGAGTATCTTCCTCATTTTTCTGGAGAATATCATATCACCGCCGAGAAGCATTTGGTAGATTTTGAGAACTTTGTCGATCAGTTTGAGATAGTACATGAAGATGTTACCATGATGTTATTTTTCAAATCCTTGTTTGGGGATGTTGCTTTGTGGTTTAAGGGTTTGGGAGCTGATTCCATTAGTTCTTGGACTGAGTTATACTATGCATTTTCAAAGTATTGGGGTGAGAATAAGTCCTTTGATTAATACCTAGCTGATGTTCATGATTTGAGGAGAAAATAAGATGAAGCTCTGGCTATCTTAAAAAAGAGGTTTTATACTTTTTGTCATAGCATGCCATTGGAGATCTGTCCTTCTAAGACTACAGTTATGGTTTACTACATAGCAGCTCAACATTGAGATCTTTTCTTTCTCCTAAGAGAGGAAATTTTCATCATTAAGATGATCATTTGAGGATGCTGAAGAAGTTGAGAAGAACATTTGATCTTTCAAAAGCATTAGAGTTCAAGCTTAGCTTGAAGATCTACATGCACAGGAACAACAAGGAGAGTGTAAGGATGATTCAAATTTGGGACAACATTTGTAAATTGATTTATTTATTTTTAGTATTATTTTATTATTATTATTATTATTATTATTATTATTATTATTATTATTATTATTATTATTATTATTATTATTATTATTATAGATTTTTCTATGGATCGGGTTATAGACCATACTAGTGTTCATTTTTGAAATATGTTTGAGCACATAGTAAAAGGATGATTATATAGATAACTATATATTTTTAGCTGATCATAATAAAAAAAAATTAGCTCCTATTATACAATTATCATGTGATCATTATTCTGAAGAAGAAACTGTCACTCTTGATGATCAAGAGCTAGTCTCAAAAGAAAAAGAAGGTCATCTATTTTCCAGCAAAGGGGAATGTATGCATTGGAAGTCATCTTTTTTGAATCAACATGATTGCAATCTTGGTTTTGAGGATCCAATGGCAACTTTATTGGAGTCATATCTTTCAGATTATCT
>JZKD02S1635402.1:82431-93220 GCA_000966675.3 Picea glauca | reverse complement strand
CTCAACATTCAGATCTTGTCCTTCTCCTGAGATAAAGGAAATATTCATCATTAAGATGGTCATTTGAGGATGCCGAAGAAGTTGAGGAGAACATTTGAGATTACAAAAGGATTAGAGATCGGGCTTACCTTGAATATTTGCATGCACATGAATACAAAGGAGAGCGTAAGTATGATTCATATTTGGGACAACATTTGTTTGTTTTTTCATATTTTTCTATGGATCAGGATATAGACCATACTGGTGTTCATTTTTCAAATCAGTTTGAGCATGCAATAAAGGATGATTGTATAGATAACTACATATTTTTGGCTAATCATAATAAAAAAAAATTAGCTACTATTATACAATTATCATGTGATCATTATTCTGAAGAGGAAACTGTCACTCTTGATGATCAAGAGATGCTCTCCAAAGAACAAGAAAGTAATCTATTTTCCAACAAAGGGGAATGTATGCATTGGTAGTCATCTTTTTTGAATGAGCATGATTGTGATCTTGGTTTTGAGGATCCGGTAGAATATTTATTGGAGTCATATCTTTCAGATTCTCTGAAGTTTTCAGATTTCATCATTTCACTGGCACTTGTGGGTGAGTATGATTGTCTGAAGGAGTTTCTATCACTACTGTTATATTTATGTTATTATCTATTAATCAATGACATAGATGGGATTATGTTAATCATGAAGTTACTTGAATGGTTGTTATGGACATTTTCATTTACTTGAGAAAATTGGAGATCTTGTTAGAGTAGGGTAGTCTAGGTAATAAGCTTGCTTCCCGAACATATGGTTTTCTTAAAATTTCACAGTATGATATGATTTGCAGTATGAAGTCAGTTTGTAGTAGGTTTATCAGTTTGCTTGAATAAGTGGTAGAATTTGGTCATATGATGATTGTCATGTCAAGATCTAAACCCTTACAAGTCACACTCTTGTTTTTCTTCATCATGATTCTAACATGTCACACCTCTAGCTTGTACCTAAGATTACTTTTTTCACCATCTATCAGCACAAGCGTAAACTCAATTTAATTTTGTGTGCTTCCAATTCACTAGGAGAGTTTGCAGCGTACTCCAAGTACATTTTTCTTTCATCTCTAATCATTTCTTTAAAGGATATTTTCAAAAATATTTTATGGTTATCAGGGCCTTCTTTTTAACCATTTTCAGGGATTATGTTACCAAATTTTATAACAACTTCCTTTAAGTGCATGATCCATTTTGAAATTGGTACTACGAACTCACAAATAGAAGTGCTGCGAACTGGTACACACACTGTGAACTGGATGAAAGAGAGGGTTGTGGCTTGAATAGGTTGAAGGAACTCACGTTCAGAATTATCAACATCCACAAAAACCTCAGAGCTACCATGTACTCTATGAATTTTTCATACCATTTTTAAAGGAAGAGGAGGGGATATGGTAAAATTATTGAAATTGACACTGCGAACTAACAAACAAGGGCACTGCGAGTTTATTTCCTGTAGCAACTTCTTCTAAAGATTTGATCATAAATAAAAAACAAAGATTTGGGTGTTTATGAAATTGTTTGTGGAGAAGAATGATAATGGCATTGACTTGCTGACCAAATTTCAGGCTGACCCAATTTTCCATTCGAGAGATATAATTAAAACACCAGTGAGCTGGAAACTGGCGCTGCAAACTCTTTGTTTTGCATAGTTATTTGATATTTTCCTTGTTTGGAGGTTACCACATGTTAAGGAAGATTAGAATGGTATCATAGGAGTTATTTTGACATTAGGGACATGTGTTCAATCTCTAGATCAATCATAATGACCCGTTTCAAAAGGAATTTATCATTATAGACAAAATCCCCCCCAAATAGGAATTTGTTAGGGTTTTGTTGGTATATTTTATAACAAGACTCCTAAACGGAGGAGGATCCTATGTAACTCCTTGGTTTCGACCTCCTTAGGCTAGATATGTATTATTCACTATAAATGAACGGGTTTTTGATGAGAAAAGGGTTATATTCATGATCCAAGAGAGGAGAAAGCTTGAGAAGCAATTTAGTTCCTCAATTATAAGCCTGAGGGCCTGTTGTAATTATCATTTCTTCCATTAGAGATTCATGAGAGTTGTTTATCAAATTGTTTTATTTGTTTTCCCTTTTCTTTTGTTATATTCTTGATTGAATATATTGCAGTATTTGAGGATCAAAGGCTTCCTATGATTAATGGATCCCGTAGGAGCAAAGGATTTGTTGTAGATGGCTTGTTAGTCATTGTTTCTATTCAATATTATTTTCAATCTATTCTATATAGAATATCTCTATTAAGTGGATATTCTTCTTTTGGTTCACCTTATATTATTCTAACCATCCTTGCATAAGCCTTTTTGTATGGTAGGAAGCATGATTTCCTTTAATATGAAAAATGTTATGACTCCATGCCCAATAGAATGCATTTGCAAGAATTGTGTTACCCTCTTCCTTTTACTTTTCTCTTGTTGATCCACCAAGTATAACCTATTTTAATCATTTAAATCTCATGGGTGTTGAGCTTACACTTTAGCAGTCAAAGCATGACTTTCAGTGCTAACACAAAGCATGCGGCTTAAAAGAATTAGTTGTGCATAACAATTGGGAATTCGAAGGTGTGAGAGTGCAGGAAGGGGTGAGATGAAAGTGTCATGTGTCATCCCTTAAACCATTTAACAAAGAAAAGATATTTTGGTGGACATGGTTTAGGGTCAATGTTTAGAAGTTAGGGATTGAGGGGTTAGGGGGTTTAGTTGCTAAGGGGTTAGGGAGGTTTAGGGGTTAAGGGGGTTATATATAACTATATAACACATGCTATTTATGAATTTGAATATAAATTATGTTACAAACAAACAAATAACAATTAAAGACCAAAAAAAAACAACTCAAATATAAAAAACACACTATCTCACCAAACCCCTAACCAAATAAATCCACTCCAAACTTGTTGACAACTACATTGATCCACCCTAATTTATAGTACAGAGAGTGTGTAGAGGAGAAACCCACTAGCATTTTTATTGGATCGACCCCACCTGCTAGTAAGGAGAGTGCACAGAGGAGCAAACCCACCCCCCTGTGCGACCAAGGAGGAATCGACCCCATAATGTCTTTGGTATGTAGCCTCGTTGTTGATGTAGATAGAGAATGTATATCCCATATCTATTTTTTCAATATTAAATGTTTTGCAATGGATTTGTTTGAGTTCAATTCACTTCAAGGTTTCCCTATCATTCACTCCTAACTTTAGGTTTGATACCCTGTACACTGCATCTTTTTTCCACACTTGTTTACACAAAACAAAGAACATATAGGGTTTGAAATGAAAATTCAACATACATGATCAGACCAAAATTATAGATCCAAGATCGATGGTCTTAATTTATTTCGGCTGGTGAAAGTGTATGCTCGATAAAAAGGGGTCAGAAGCCTATGTTATAAACCATTGTATTAACAACTAATAACATGTCAGATCCTTATTCATTTTGTTATGCAGGGGTAGTATTATCAAAACACTTTAGCTCATCCCTAAAATGCATGAATGGATGACAAGTGGCACAGTGATGTAAGACAAATAAAAAAGGCACCATGTCGATGTAATTCAAAGGTTTAAAAAAAATAAATTAAAACAATAAACCCCAAAGGTAAATGCACATGGTAAACTTTGTTATGAGTACAATAGACTCCAACAAAAGCAATAAAATTATTCTTCAAAAAACAAGTTCGGGTAGTTTTCTGATTTCCTTATTTCAAATCTGTTCTTATTGTTTAAAATAAGGATAAATGGAGAAAGGTAGTCATTTTGGTCAGCCACCAACCTCTAATGAAAAATTCCTAATTGACCGTGATGGAAAATTTTGAAACCATTATGTCACAGTTTTATCCTTATGAGTTAAGAAAATTATCATGTGATATATTTAGGGATTTTCATGATTATTTATAGATATAGGAGTCAAACTTGGGTAAATTCATAATACCCCAAACCTAGTATTTTCCCTAATTTTGTCTCCTGGTGTGCAAAGAACTATCTTTCTGAAAAAAGGGTAGTGGTATCTGAAAATGGGTCCATTACATTCTATATCAATGTCGAGTCTATTACAAAAATGCTATCTCTTCCCAAAGACCTTAACTCTAAGACTTGGAATTAGTTAAAGGATTTGGGGGTCAATGTTCGTACTTATATAAGTATGGATTCTACAAAGGTATTACGAAAGAAAAAATTGGTTCAACGCCCTCAAAATAAATGTAGTTCCATTAAGAGAAGTACTGAAACCTTCATGAAAATATACAAGGAATTAGTTTAAATAGCACTACCTTCATGTTGGCATAAAAATAGAAATTTTATTTAACAAGAAGCATATGAAGATATGCTAATAAAAGCAAGGATGATATAACTAAATTTCAAGATATGGATGGTGTTTTGAAAGGTCAAAATATTGTCTACAAGTTAATAGATGATTTTCATTTATTATGGAAAATCAAAACTTAATTTCCTAATATTCCATCATATGATAGATATACAAAGCTTGATATATCTTCCATAAAAATGGTTAAAGCCTAAAGAAAAACTTCTTGGAACTAGCCAAGCTCATGCCTTGTTAGGAAAGTTCTCCAAATGCACTGTGTTCTATACATTCCTCGACTCTGTTCTATAGTCCATTCTACACTTTCGTATACTATTTTCTATAAGCAAAATGCAAACAGTGACTTGGTTTTAAAAATCACTTGTTGGGTATTTCATCATCACTTTCCCTTCTTGGCTGCATGGTTCACCATTATAATGGTGTACAAAGAATTTATGGAATAAGAAATGACATTTTTGTGGAATAAGAATGACATACTGGGATTTTTATGGAATAAAGAATGACATTTTTTTTCTTTGATGAAAATATGGTATAGATGAGCTTTTTCAATAGAGGTATGTCTTTAGAAAAATTATGCACATATGAATGGTGTTTGTATGAAGATGAATGAAAATGGATGTTGATACATTGTATAAGATGGATGTTGACACCATAAATTCAACCACAAAAAAGAACAAATAAATATGCACATTTTTTTATGGAAGATATAAAATGATGTGGAGTAAGAACCATATTTTAAAAAGGTTGTTTATCACATATACAATATTTGTTTCTACCTTCTTATGGATGAATGTTATATATTTCGTATGTACAAAACCACATATCTTCACACACATTATTTATTTCATTTACCTTTAATTTGTTTTTCCTACTTTATATGTGTTGTGACATCCACAACATCCCTTTAAGACTCTCGAGCCTAGAGGTTTTAGTGGGTACACACCAACAAAAATTTCAGCAAGGTTCTAATCACTATTAACCCAACTAGCTATTAATTCATAAGATTACTCTTTGTACATAATTTATGAAGTTGACATAAGGATAAATTCACTAGTGCTACAGCATCTGAGATACATTGACCAATGGACCCCTTTCGTCTCCAAAAGAATCTTAAGTCTTTTTTTGGGAATCCCTTCTACAACAATATGTGTTGATGTTAGTGGTAGCATCAGACATGTATTTCCGCATAGGTATATGTGTCTAGACATGTGGAAATAATCCAAATCCTTATACTCTTGGATTTACTTTTGTTAAAGTAATTATTAAAGTAATTTTATTTTATTAATTAATTATGTAATTAGTTAATTGAGTTATATATAAGACACACTAAAAGTACTTAGCATGCAACATGTAATCTAAATCTCAAAGTGAGTGTGATAAGTATTCTCAACCATAAATCACTTTGGATATTAGAAATAGATTGTAACTCATGATTATAAAATAAAGGATAGGGTGAAGGAGAAACATACTTGACTTGAAAGGTGTTGAGAGAGTCGACACAAAAGTATTGGATCACAAAGTATTGTGGTTCAAGATCTTGGATAGGTGAAGAACGACCTTCATCTAAATATCATATAGGTCAAGGAGAAGAGAGAACGAAGGCATAAGTAGGTGGGTTTCAATATAAGGAAGCCAAATGAGGGTGTTGGAACATAAAGAATTTTACGTATAGGTTTTTAGTACACATCTGGGAATCATAGAGGAGATAGTCGCGGACATCCATGGGTCTCAGTGAGGAAATTAGTGGATATCCACAGGTCACAAAAAGGAGAGTCATGGGTGCCTAAAAAAGTGTGCCATAATTGATTGTACAACAGGTCATCCCTTGCCAGGTTAGTCTACAATTGTATTTCTCTCAGTGGGACATTATCCCTATTACGGGAGCCCTAATTTTATCATTATAAAATCATTCTCAGCACTGGTTTCCCCTCAGAGGGTTTTCCTAGGGTATTTACCCAAAACTTATGGTGTTCATGTGTGATTGATTTAGTTTCCTAGTTTATGCTTTCAATGCATGATATTGAGTTGAATATTTTAGTAGTGTATTATTGTTTTGTGAGCTTCTAATGTGATTGCAATAAGAAAATAACTAGATAACAAAGTACCTAGGTGTTGGAGTAAGAATTTATACATGGTATTAGATCCTATGCTCTGAAGGAAATCTATATCAGTACATGGAATTTTTTCCATCAACAAGTTATTTCTAAGGCAATTTATCAGGTCTTATGGATGTAAGAAACATCGTTGAGAGTTGACGACAGATTGGATGGAGCATCCAACTTCCTATCTTGGAAAGTAAGAGTTACTTTGGCACTGAAGGAGTATGACCTTTGGGAGTTAGTGGATAAAAAATTACTCTACCAAATTATCCAACAACTTTAGATGCTCACAACAAGAAGGAGATCAAATAAGAATGAGTCCTCCTAGATTATTTGAAGGATCATCTAATCCCTCACCTAAATGAGAAGATGACAAACAAATATATGTTTGATGCCTTGGTAAGTTTATTCCAATTCAAGAACATGAATAGGAAGATGATATTAAGGAATAAACTCATATCAGTTCAAATGTCTAGATCAAATAATATTACCATCTACCACATGAGGATCACACAGGTGTGTGATGAACTTGCAGCCATAGGGGAGAAAACATAGGACATTGATCTCATGAACGTGGCATTGAATGGTCTTCCAAATTCATGGGAACCATTTTTCAAAGGAGTTTAAGGTCAAGAGAATATATCATATTGACAGAGACTTTGGGATGATCAGATCTAGGAAGAGACTTGGGAAGAGTCTAAAGGTAGAAACAAAGGACGTAGTGAAGAGAACTTGGCCCTTGTGAGCAATAAAAGTAAGGGAAAATGAAAGAGTTCTAGTAAGAAGGGTAACAATGATGGAGGATCCTCACATTGAGGGAAGAAGAAGGAATTGAGTAAAATCAAGTGCTTCTCATGTCATAAGAATGGGAATTATGCATCTCAGTGTCCAAAGAAGAAGAATAAGGGTAATGAAGAGACACAGACAAAAACATTGACAAAGACACATCTTGATGAGTTTGGAGCAAAGTTTGAGAAGGATTACTCATTGATTTCTAGCCTTTCTACTAGCACAACACCAAGGAGTGATTGATTCTTGGATAGTGGTGCATCTCGTCATATGACAGGGGCACGAGAGATGTTTAGTAGTCTAACAGAGAAGGACTCAAAGGTTCATTTGGAGCTTGGTGATGATTCCAGGTATGTAGTGAAGGGAGAGGGAACAATTACATTTCATCTTGAGTCAAGAGGGTCGTTATATTCCCATGATGTGCTTTATGTACTAGGTTTGAAGAAAAAATTTCTTTCAGTATCAGCTATGGAGGACAAGGGTTTTTTCATTCACTTTTAAGAGTGGGAAGGTACTCATACATTCATATAAATATAGCCTAGATAGTGCAATGGTCATTGGGGTTATGACATTTATACAAGTTGCAGCAAAAGATTATTCATGATTTGGTACACAACAATGGAAAGATATGTGAGTTTTGGAAAGGTAGGTTGGGATAGCTACACTACATGGCATTGTTGATTCTAAGGGAGATTGTTACAGGTCTTCCACAGTTCATTATTGAGAAACTAGGAGTGTGCAAAGGGTGCAAACTTAGAAATAATGTCAAGGATTATTTTCTAAGGAGCAATATTAGGTCCAATGGGATCTTGGATATTATCCATTCATATGTGAGTTGACCGATGTCAATAGCATCATTATAGGGATCATCATACTATGTGAAATTTATTGATGATTTTTCCAGGAAAACTTGGATCTTCTTTATGAAGACCAACAATGAGGTATTAAGTCAGTTCATAGAGTTCAGGGCTTAAGTAGAGAACCATACATGGATGAATATTAAATTATTGAGGTCATATAATGGGGGAGAGTACACCTCCAATGAATTCAATGATTTTTGAAAGGAGGAAGGGAGCAAGTGGGAGCTGACAATCTCATACAACCCTCAATAGAATGGGGTTGTAGAGAGAAAGAGATGAAGAAAAATCACGATTAGTTTCTCAATTTGAGGAAAGAAGGAAGAAAGAGGAAGAGGAGAAAGGGAATGAAACTAAGGTGCATGATAAATAATGAGAGAAATTGAATAGAGTTGTGGTGAAAAACCCTAATGCCAACATAGTCACAGTCTCAATTAAAGAATGTACCCCTCTTGCAACTATCCTTGGAAATATCTCCTACACATCTCAGGAGCTAGGACTAGATGAATTTGTAGTATTTGTGGGTGGCTATTATTACAGTCACAAGACTAGAGCCATTGAGAGAAGAACAACAAAGAGAAAAAGAGCATAAACAATTCTCAAACAAGAATCATATGAAAGGAGTATCAAGTGGAAGGTAGGAAAAGGCCCAAAGGAGCGAGAGAGACCACCCTAAGATAGGTTTGTAGATGGAAAGCATAAAGGAAAATTACCAAAAGGATCAAAGTTCCTATGAAAAGATCATATATTAGCAAGATGTGTATAGTAACCCACCAAGCACACTGTCATTCTATACATCCAAGCAGAAGATCAAATACCAAGTACTCCTTAATACTAGAATATCTATCATAAGTGATATTAAAATCACTCATGAAGTAGTAGGTAGAGCATGTAAAAGACTATGGAGGATATCAAACAACCGACTTGAAAAGTTTGGGATGGACACCATGACAGTTTTAGAAGAAGCACCACCAGCTTAGCTGATGATAGAAGATGTAGAAACTAGAAGGAATCTCAACATGAAATCTATTAAAGAAATCCAAGATGTTGATAAAGAAGTTCTGGAAACAAAGCTAATAAATCCAGTCAAACTGATCTCATTTCCCAAGTACTTCATGCAACAAACCAAGGATATCCTAAAGGTAGAAGTGATAACTCCAATATGTGACAATGAGATAGATCTCGAAAAAATTTAGCTGGGAAGAATAGATTCTATCTTGAAGGAATTCAAGATTTGGAAAGAGTATAGATACAAAATGAAACAATCAAAGACCTCTTAGTTATTATTTTTTGTAATGCATTTTTTTCATTTTGACCACATGTAATTTTGTAAAGTCCCAATCCATAATATTAAATGAAGTATTGTAACTATCATCTAACGTGATGAAAGTTACAAAATGTGAACAACCTCTTCTTATTTTATAAAAGAGATGGATGCAACGAAACAAATAGTTTTCCCTTTGTAATGATAAAGTACTTTTACTTCCGAATTAATAAAGAACAAGAGGCATTATGGAAATATGGGATTGTGATGAATGTATTTGAGATTCTTCTTAATGCATTTGTCTTCTACTTGAGTATTACAAGTTTTGTTGTATGAATTATTTATGCAATGTTTTCTTGTTTCTCTTATTGTTACGTGTTCCTTTTGAATACAACCATAATGCTATAAATTCATATGTAACTAATTGTAGATGTGTATGTAATATTGTTGCAATCACTTATCATTTGGATGTATGAATTCTTTCTAATTCAAATGGTATTATCTTTAACTATATTCAATATTAGTTAGATTTCTCTTGATCAGGATAGGATTAGAGTGGTTTAGAATTGGTGTCTCAATTTACAAGGCAAACTTTGTCTATTTTACACAACAACCACTTTTATGTTTGGAAATTAAAATCTAAATATGTAGACATGTGAAAAATTATCTAAGACAACCTCAAAAACTTGAATCACTCAAATTGTAGGTGTTTTAAGACTTGGGAATGCATTTTTGAAGCCTGGCGTGCATTTTGCATAGATGTAGAAATTATAGTTTAAAAAGAAAACAAGTATTTTGCTCATTCAGGTATTCCATTTTAGTATTTTTGGAGTCTCGTACAAGTTGATATCTATGTTTATTTATTTAATTATTATTGAGTCATATAACCTTTTATTCTTTCATAATTTCTTCAAGTCTTCGCAATGGAAATTGTTGAAATAATGTAACTGCGAAGAGCATTCTTATTATTATTGGATTAAATCCCCATTGTGGATTAATCATGTCATTATAATTATTCTTGTTATTGGATTAATCCCCATTGTGGATTAATCATGTCGGTAATTGTATAAGGACCAAATCCCCTTTTGCGGATTGGTCATCGAACAATTACAAAAGGCAGAATAAGAAGTCGGCCCCAACAATTATTATTGAAGACCCAGAATTAATTAAAGGTGGGTTTACCCACCCAGAGTGAGAGGTCGACCCTGCCAGTTGTGACCTTTCACACATGCTAGTCTTGTATAAATAAGAGGCTAGCACCTCACTTATAACACACAACTCACTTGTTCATTATCTTATCAGGCAAGTTGCAATTACCAGTTGGAGAGAGGAGAAGAAGAGTGGTGCATCTCTTGGAGAGGACTATCTGTATTGGTTTGAGTTATCTCTTGAACATTGTATAAGCTATTTATGAT
>JZKD02S1635402.1:49303-69618 GCA_000966675.3 Picea glauca | reverse complement strand
TTAATGGAAAGTTGCTAGAATTTGGCTGAAAGAAATTTTGGGAATTTTCTTTGAATCTGGTAATGATCTTCATCTGTTGACTAAATGCCACATGTACTTGACTGCCTGATTTCTTTCCATCTATTCCTCAACTGTTGCCTCAAATCCTAGAAAACAAATCCTATTAATAAAAACAAATCCTATTCATAAAAGAAAAATGAAAGCAGTTGCAATAGGTGTCTCTGATGTTGGATGCTGCTAAAGTCAAAATTGTTGAATTTAGAATCAAATCTCCTTCATTGCTACCTTGAAATCTGGATCAGATTCTTTTTGTTGATACTGTAACCAGAATATGAGATACTTTGCCCTCTGGTTATTACTTGTCTTATATGGATTCGAGCTGCTCAAAATAATGATATATCGTCCAACTAAGCGATGAAGAAAAATCTGTTGAAAGCAATAATCTTCAGAGTCAGCAATTTTAATGACTGATCCAGTTAGTTCTTTTTGTATTCTCGAATGAAACGCCTTGATTTGGTGGAACATCGTGCCCAGAAACGAGAGTACTACCTGAGATGCTTGGTGTAGCCAAATAATGCGTATGAAGTATTACGCATTAAACCGAGTGGCATGGAAGCTAATGAAATATGTAGCAAGGCCTTGTGAAGCCCCTCGAACTAGTTGTATATGGTCACGATCTAGGGTTCGCACCGATATTTTAAATACCAATGAAGTTAAGATGAGGTTCAACTGAAAGCTCTATTGCAATGGATATTTCATTGATATCTCTGGACTTCCTTTGCTGCCGAATAAATCATGATGGTTGATAAAAGAACAAGCAAGTTCACTACACTCTTTCTTGGACAAATTCTCGAAGTAAAATATGGAAGAATGTAAGAGGGAGTAATCTCTGCAAAATGCCTCTTGCCGTAGGAGCTTGTTCTTCACCCAATTTGTTCAATAAACCCTTCAAACGAAACATTCCACCTTCTACAGAATACAGACAAGGAGAAAGAAAATCGACATCGTTTCCATAGTTGCAAACCCTGGGATGTGATGTTGAAAAATCCGAGTATTTATTCTGTCAAACATATGTATTTGTAGATCTTTGACATTTGGGCGACGGTTGGAGACCTGAAATTGTTGACACCTTTGATACAAGTGGCATAAATATTGTGCTTGACAGGTGAAATGAAGAAATGGACTCGGGCTAGGGCGTTCTATGTGTTTTTATTCATTTATTAGTGGCAATATCCCTCATGCCCAAAAAGACAAATAAAATAGTGCTTGGGTGCTAGGTTTGAGGGCTCCCTTGTGGTTTGGTGCTTCGGTGCTAGGCTTAGTCTTGACTTATGTGTTGACTTGTGGCTAACCCTTGTTTTGTATGATTGCAGGTGCATAGTTTCAAGGACTGGAGATTGTCCTTCTAGGACAACCAAATTGATAAAATACAACAACTTTTCACAAGGTTGAGAGCTAAATAAAAAGACCCAAAGTTGGTTAAGCGAAGCCTTAAACCGAAATTGACTTAATAAAACCAACCGCATTTCAATCAATAATCCATTGTCACTGATTTTTTATGTCAACATGAACATTGCCACAATAAAACATAAGCCATCTAGATATGGTCCGAAGAATTTAAGGAAATTTCTAGAAGTGAGATGATATTTTATGATGGCACTGCGAGAATCATGGATGATTTTAGGGGCTAAATTTCTCTCATGGGCTAATTTTCCATGCTTTTTCTAAAAATGAGATTCGCTATTTTAAAAATTATTCACCCAAATTCTATAGGATAAAATTATTTTACCTTAAAAATCACCAAAATTTTACAAAAACTATATAAAATCCTTAGAAATTTGAATATTTTTACAAAAATATCGCCAAAAATTTATAGTTGGCATATGCAGGATTAGTAAGATTCGCCAAGGTTTCTACATTTAAAAATAAATTTCCATCTTTAAAATCATCCCTAGCGAGAATATCACTGTTCCAGTAGTGTGTCTGTCATAACCAAAAGTCAAAAAATTAATACTGTAAAATGAGTACTAACAACCACAAACAATGTGTTGGTGGAAATATATGAAATTACTATGGAAATTTGTATTTTTCCCATTTTAAGTGTCCTATTGATATGAGTGATCCTTCATTTTCAAATATAATTTTCAATTGGAAGAGATACAAATATGTTAATTTCAACATTTATGGGAAGCAATATGTTAAGTGACTAACAATGCATGATATTTCTGGGCATGCATAGCTCACTTTTTGTAATGAATTTCCCGATCAAGATAAATCTTTGTTGTTTATATTGTGTGGGTGTAATACGCTATATGGTGGTTTATTATGGTTATGGTTTGAGTGTTATTGATTGAAATTTTTGTTCTGGTTAGTATATGCAATATTAACTATCTCAATCCTCTCTGGGTAGCATTTTGTCTTGTTAAATGAGTTTCTACTCACCCAAAAATTGTATTTCCTCCTCTGGGTTGTGATTTAGATTATTGGCTTGTTTATTCTTTGTCTACAAATCATACACATAATTTTCATACTTATTAAGGGTTTTTATCTTTCCCATAGGCCATACATAGATCATACTCAATGTTCTAATGCTACTTGGGAGGTTCTCTTCACTATCGAGTGACTATATCCATCCATAGAACATTTTATTCAGTACTAGTCAACTTAATTCACCCCCTAGGCATTTTTCTCCGCTACCAAGTGACTAAATCTGTCTCTAGAACATTTCCTTCACTACTAATCAACTTAATTCACCACCTGGGTGTTTTTATTCATTATTAGATGAATAAATTTGTCCATTGAAAATTTCCTTCAGTGTTGGTTGACTTAATTCTTCCCCTGGGTGTTTTTCTCGAAAGTTGGATGACTAAATCCATCCATTGAGCATTTCCTTCATTGTGTGTCTTGGACACAAATATCACTGTGTAATGGGTCCTAGGCCCGAACCTTTCCATAACCATATTTTGGGACCTTAGCTGGAATTGTTATGGAAACCACAATAAATGAAAATCAAGTAGTAATAAAACCAAACAAACAAAAAAAAAAAATTTCCACAAATTATATATGTTGATGAAACGAATAGTCCATAGGCCCACTATTTATGGATCTGATGGTATCAATGTACTTTACAAATACTTGGAGAACAATTGCATGGTAAAGATTCACATACAATACCAAAACAATGGACAATAATTTCCAATAGGCCTATAAAGAATTAGAGGACCATCCATGGCAGGGAATCATCATGAAGAACATGACAAGGAAGACCCATAGGTCAGATTTGCTCCACTAGAGAAAACCATTACTGCATTGAAAAAATTGGTGATGCAACTATTGGTGAAGAAAGATAGGGAAACAAAATTAGTAGAGGATGAGAGTCAAGAAGATAAGGCACATATAGAAAGTCCCAGTTACAATGATTAGGGTAAAATTCATTCTTTTTATTCATCTTCCCATATTCCTTTGAAAGCTAAAGAAAAACTTGAAATACCCATGTATGATGGAAACAATAATGCTAAAGCTTTGGATAGATGGTTGAAACAATTGGAAGTTTACTTTGGTGTTTATCAAATCCATGAAACACAACAAATTCCATTTTCCCATATGAATATGACCATAGATGCTCTGCTATGGTGGGAGAGTTATGTGGATGCATTGACAATAGGAAATAACCCATTGATTAAAAACTAGGAGGACTTCAAGGCATAGTTGAAGTCATAATTTTATCCCATAGTCTACGAAGAGGATCAACTCATGAAGTGGTAGTAACTTTAGCTAGAACATGGAAAAGGAGTGCAAGAATATACTTCTAAGTTCTGGAGGCAATCCATTAGGTTAGGTATCTCTCTGGAAGAGACAAGGGTGGTGATGAAGTAATTTGGAGGAATTTTCAACCATTTTCGAAGACAATTATAACTTCATGGTGTGAAAATCATAGATGAACCAATAAAGAAGGCTCTCTATATTGATTTTGACTCCAAGAAGAGGAAACAACACATGATCCAAGAAGAAACCAACAAGAAAAGAGTCAAGAATATGGAATCCGTATATGAGAAAAAGATGGATCCTAATAGGCATTGAAAACACTACAATGTGGATGGACACATGGAAGAGAAGTGATGCAAAATTCATTTGGAATTGTGTTCAAAGTGGAAAAAATCCATTTAGCTATTGAGATGAAAGAAGAAGTGATGGAAAACACCTATGATCTCGATGGTGTTGTAATTTACACCACATTTCAACATCCCAAGGAAAGTGGAGATAAACATGAATTATTTCTGACAATTATTTGACAATGGTTCTCAATGTAATCCAGTTTTTGAAACATTAGTTGATGAGACTGGTCTAGAAAACTATGATCTAGTTCAAATACGTTCACTAGTATGGTTGCAGGTGAATTTTTTTATGAGAATCACTTGGAGATGAAAAATCAAGTTTTTCATTAGTGTTGGTTATGTTGATGTGGTAGAATGTGAACTTTCACCATTGGACACCTATGAGGTGATGTTGGGTAGCCCATACTTATGGGATAGGGATGCTACTTTCTACATGAGAAAAAAAAGTATCATTTGGTCAAGGGTGGAAAGTAATACCTCATCAAAGAACAGAGAGAGAGAGAGAGAGTGAGAGAATAACTCCTCTAAAAGCAAGAAATGACAAATAAGTAGGAAACAATCCACCCTCATCGGTAATGGAATGGTTGATATGGAGAGGAAAATGGAGGCCTTCTACTTTCATCTTATTAATGGTTCATATTTTGAGGACAAAAAGCCTTGAAATGGGGAGGTGTAATCCAAATCATATATTTGTCAAAACTTTTTGTTTTCAGTGTTTCATGGAAACCTGCACAGGAGATCTAGCTAAAGCATACACAAACAAAGCTTATCAAGAAAAGGAAGATAGATACACAATGAAGAATGRGAATCAATGCATATTATTATCTAATCAATGAGTGAGTGATCTTCACTCATATAGGCAATGACATCCTATAATTAGGAATGCATGCATAATAGTGATGGTC
Source organism: Picea glauca (assembly GCA_000966675.3). NCBI lineage: Eukaryota > Viridiplantae > Streptophyta > Pinopsida > Pinales > Pinaceae > Picea > Picea glauca. The sequence goes on along the minus strand of JZKD02S1635402.1, from coordinate 64,598 downwards.
TAAGATTATAAAGTCTAAAATAAAACTAGTCAGTTAACTCCCACTGAACTAGTGTGCTAAAAATAGATATTTCTCCAACACTCCCCCTGAGCATCACTATGGAGTAAAAAATGAGTCTGGGCTACTAGGCCATTTTAGGTACTCATGTACAATGCAACTAATGAACATTGAATAAAAAATGAGGAAAGAGGGAAAACCACGTGGGAACAACCCCCACCCCCCCCTTAAAATATGATGTATCAAAAGAAGAAAATGGAAGATGCTAGGCAACTTTGTTCTTCACTAAAACACAATCCCACAAAGTCTGAAACTTATGCTCACTGAAAGTCTTCATGAAGATGTAGAAATCTTTATGGATCTAATGAATTCCTTTGGAAACCTGTCAGGCCCTATACCTCTTGATCCTGTGGACCCATCTGCACCTGAAAATATTCATTTTTGGTGGAAGTGGAACCAGATTCCAAGTCTGGTTCTGTAGCAGTGAATCATACTCCTTCTACATGGCTTCTTGCCATAATGGATTTCCCACAACCCAATTGTAGTTCTGTGGATCAGTAGATTGAACCATATAGAAGTGCATGAGCATAGAAGGTTCTGAAGATGAAAATACATGATAAGGCTCCTCAGGACGAGAACGAGTTCTCCTCGAATCCAATGGATTCCCTGTAAGGTTGCCTACTACCTGGAGTGTGAATTGTGCCTTGTTGGGCATATGTTGAAGCTTCAGTGCTGGCTTATTATCTGGTTGTAATACCTGCTTATTTCCATGTACATAATCTGAGCATATGGAATCATCTCTTATGTATGAAACCGATGGAATCATAAGAGTATATTCATGTTGCACTGGAGGTGCATGCAAAGTACCCTCCTTATGTGTAAATAGAAAATATGAGTCATCATCAGAAAACTTAGTGAATTTATACAACCTTGACTTGTGATTCACCTCACCAATTGCAATAATGGAATTATCGTGCATGTCAATTACTGAAACTGAATCTTATGTAAATTTAACCTTCTTACCTTTTTGAGTGATTTGATAAACTGAGAGGAGATTCATAGAAATATTTGGAACATGTAAAAATTCACAAAACTTCCGTTGTGGAGTCCCACTCTCCATTCTCCTGCTACTGCTACTGGAGTATCACCCCCCATGAGAATAGGGGATCTTGAGCATGGACTCAAAGAAGAGAAAACTTCCTCTTTCGCTACCATATGATGGGTTACACCAGAATATATAATCCATGAATCATATGAGGAATTAATTGCAGCAATACAATGGTGATTACCTTTCTTAGGAGCATGATCTTCTTCCTTCTTCTTCTTGACTCACTCTGGAATGAAGTTTCCAAGGTTGTTATGCTGAAGTGCTTGTGCCATAAGATCAATCCATTTCTGCATGCATGTGGATTCTTCATGATTCAGTTTATTGCAGTAACTGAACTGCTTTCCCTTCTTCTTCATCTTGGAATCTGAAGAGTCTTTGGAACTTGAAGAATCATTAAAGGGTTTGGAATATCCCTCCTTCTCGTTCTATTTGGATGACCCTTTTCCATCATGCATGGTGAGTGCATTTGCTTTGGGATATTTGATGATGCCCATATGTATGAGTTTTGTCTTCTCTTGTGTAAGAGAGTCAATGAGCTGAGCCAACGTAGGCATTTTTTAATTTTTTCCAAAACGACATCTGCCATAATGGAAATTGGAGACATATACAACGTATTATAGTCCTAGCTTGGCCAATATTGTTAGAATAAGTTGTTTATCTTGTGTAGACTTGTCAATACCACAGTCACCCAAGCTCAAAATCAAAGATTTAAATTTAGTAAATAAATCATGTATATTATCAAAACTTTTAGGTTCTAAGGTATTCAACTCTACCTCAAGCATATGACCTCTCATCTCATCCTGCTTTCCAAAGAGTCCTTCCAAGGTGGTCCAGATCTCATTTGGAGTCTTGCATGCGGAAACATGAAACCATAAATCAGTGGAGATTAACTCAAGAAGTAGTCATGTGGCCTCATCCTTACGGTTTGTCGATCTGGTCTTCTCAAGTGCTAATGTAGGTTCTTTTTCTGTTGCCATCGCCAAATTATACAATCCTTTTCTTTTGAGTTGGAATGCAGCCTTCATCTTCCATTCAAAATATTTGTATGATGTGAGTATTATCACTAGATTTTATTGAATAAGTTGCATCTCCTCCATCCTACTATTGATTCTGAAGAGATCCTGAAAACCCAAATCATGGATTCCGAGATATGACTGATGGTGCTATGACAACTATACATATGATAAAAAATATATATATCCTAAAATATAATGTGGGTTTTTGGATATTTTTGGTGATCATGATCATCCCTATGTTATACGTCTCTAGTACAAATTTCAACCTGACCCAGATCAAAGATTTCGAGATATCGCAATTTTACTGTAGAAAACCAATTTTTGGAGGGTTGTTGAATCGTCGCACCCTAGAGAAGGGTAAAGTGTGACGACGATGAATTGTTGCACCCTAGTGAAGGACACAGTGCGACGATTTTCAAAAACTAAATCATTGTACGCCGTATGAAGAACACAATGTGACGACGTCGCACCTTTGTTGTGTATAGGCTGCACCCTTCGACAGGGATAGGCCGCGACAATTCCAATCATCGCACCTTTTGATAGAGATAGGCTGCGACGATTGTGGAAAATAGGTTTACTCAAAGAATATTTCTCTCTTCTCTGTCTTGTCTGGGTTTCTCCAAGTAGCTTGGCTCTAATACCATGTCAATGTTTCATGGAAACCTGCGCAACAGATCTAGCTAAAGCATACACAAATAAAGCTTATCAAGAAAAGGAAGAGAGATACACAATAAAGAATGAGAATCATTGCATATTATGATCTAATCAATGAGTGATTGATCTTTGCTCATAAAGGCAATGACATCCAATAATTAGGATTGCATGCATAATAGTGATGGTCTAAGACTAGAAATTCTAAAATAGAACTAGTCAGTTAACTCCCATTGAACTAGTGTTACTCCCACTGAGCTAGTGTGCTGAAAATAGATATTTCTCCAATCGTTGTAAATTTTTAATAAGCATGTAATTCTTATTTTTATTTTATTTTGTCTTTTTTTGGAAAAATTGGAAGTGAAAATAAACTATTGTGATGGTTTTCCTTCCAAAGGAAACCCATTAAAATTGAAGGTTGTAGTGAGCAAGGGGGAGGAAAGGAGAACTTGGGAAGTTTATAGAGATGAGAGCTTGAATATTCCAACCTGCTTGAATATTGGTGGAAAAAGGAGTCAAGGATCCCATCCATAATGAGTGAAGGTGCCTTTGAGCCATGACCATCTTCATTTATTTTAGTGAGTAACACTGCATGATATTTATGAGACTGCATATCTCACCCTTTGTAATGAATTTATTGAGAAAAACAAATCTTTGTTGTTTATATTGTGTGGGTGTAATTTGTTCAATGGAGGATTATTGTGGTTTTGGTTTCAGGTTTATTTCTTGAAATTTATGTTCTAGAGAGTAGATGTAAGATTCACTAGCTCAATCCTCTCTGCGAAACATTTTTTCTTATTTGCTAAGTTTCCACTCACCCACAAATTGTATTTCCTCCTCTAGGCTATGATTTATATTATTGGTTGGTTTGTTATTTTCCCACAACACATACATATCATTTTCATATTTATTGGGCATTTTCCCTTTTCCCATAGGTCGTACATAGACCATACTCAATGTTATAATGTTTCTTGGGGGTTTTTAGCTAATGGTGAGGAACTAAATCGATCCATACAACATTTAATTCCTTTCTAGTCAAATTAATTCATCCCTTGGGCGTTTTCCTCCACTGCTAAGTAACTAAATCCATCCATAGAACATTTTCTTCATCGTTGGTTAACTTAATTCACCCCCTAGGCATTTTATCCACTATTTCCCATTATTAGATGACTAAATATGTGCACTAAGCATTTCCTTCACTGTTGGTCGACTTAATTTGTCCCTTGGGGGTTTTCTCCACTGTTAGAAGAATAAATGTGTCCTCATTTCCTTCATTACGGGTCTTGGACATAGAGATCACTGTGTAATGGATGTTGGGCCCAAAACTTCCCATAAGTACAGTTTCAAAACGTATTTGGAATTGAGGAGAATACAAGCATCGCAAACCAAGTAGTAAATAAACCAAAAAATAGAGAACACAATCGAAATTCTAGAAAGGATCCATTTTGATGAAATGGACAGACCATAGGCCCACTATATATGGATCATTTTCAGTGGTCGATCTTGTAGAGAATTACACATTTCTTTCATAGAAAGAGATAGGGAATGAATATTATCATTTTGACTAGGTGCGTATACCTGCCCATATTTTGTACATACATGGACAACATGATGTAAATAATATATAAATCACCAATGAAAATAATCATGTGATTAAAGAGTACCATTTCTATATTAGTGATGATTGCACATATGATACACATTTTGTTCAACATTGTTTCTATGAAATGTATGACTTGTTGAAAAAATGTCAAGTTGAAATCAATCAATATTGGATATGTTCACATGGTTATGCAGGTTAGTTTAAATCCTCAAGATCATTCTTTTGGTTGTGTTTCCTTTAGAACAAATCAAATATTACACTTTTTTCAAATTTCTTTGAGACTAGACATGGAAAAGGAGAGCATGATGGTGCAGGGACATGTGTACAATGATCACTTTGAAGGTGGTAGATGAGACACTCTTTTCATTGATTTTTATTAGTTGATTAAATTGTTTAGTGGTGTAAATTGATTTTAAGTCAAAAAATAATTGACAATCAAGAGATGTGCACAAGTGTGTGTATATTTTGTTTGAAAATTTTATTAAATTTATTGAAAATATATATTATTATTTTTAGTGATGATTGGAATGTCAAAATGCCTATAAATTATATTGACCATTCAAATCTACATGGACTTCAAACCACATGTTCTTTCAGAATATTGGAATCGAGGACATAGATAGACCGATTCCATATGATGGTAGTATCATATGTGGGACTAGATATTTTCACTCTATTAGAACAAAGGAATTTGGAACTTTGTTTGCATTTGATAGAAGGAAGTAGTTGTGATTTTATCCAATTTGTATAGATGACATGAAATCAATAAAGACATGTAAAAGCATAAATTCACAATTATTTAAACCTTGAAAACATATAGAGATTAATCAAAAGGGGGAAATGCCACTTGCCACTTTGGAGGAGTTGGAATCATAGGACACCATGGTATACATTGATGTTGATAATGTTTATGATATTATTGGAGAAGGTATTATTTCACCACATTTAGAGTATTTTGCTTCAAACTATGAGCTTGTGTTAATTGGTCCTTGTACTCTTTGATTGTTTCCCTCCATTTATCCACCAATGTAAGGTACATGGAGAACCATTTTTTCTTTAGTATATCAATGACCCGATGATGAATCTATTTCTCAATAATGCCTAGGTTGAATAGCTCATCCTTGTTTCTCCACTTTGGAACATATGGCTTCAATTATATGAATGTGTAGGTATTGGTCGTAATATCATCGAGGATAGATTTGATCACCTTGTGAATGTATTTTGCACACTCTTTTGAATAATAATTTTCCATGGGAATTGAATATTATTCATAGTCAATATCATCCAACAAGGCTCCAATGTTACTTAGAAATATTGACTTGATTTCATGGATTTTTCTCTCAAGTCTCTAATTTTATAGCCTTGATTTCTTATTTTCTTTGAGTAGATCCTAATAGATTTGGATGTGAAAATTAAATGACTTATAAGTTTGATGAATTTTATCTCTCATGGTACTAATTTTCCTCCTACTCGATTTTTCCAATTCTGACTCTAGAACGTGTCTTGGGAGCTGAGACCCTTGGCAATCCAAGGATTTTCCATGTTGTATCACCGATAGAAATCCCGGTGAATATAGTTGCACAAATAAACTATATGGTTTCCTATATGGTGACAAGGGTTTTGGGGATGACATCCATTCAAGTTTGTCTTTTGACTGTTCTTCTCCTTGACCTAGGGTTTGGTCAGATTCTCCTTCCATATCCTTTAATTTCTCTTTGTTATTGGGTTGGTCCTCTTGTTTTTCAAAGTATGATCAGACCCTTGAGTATTTTTCTTCCTCAAGATTGGATTCTGTAGCCTCCATTTCTTCTAAATCCTTCAAATTCTTAGATTACCACATCTTGTAGTGATGGCATGATTATGTATTTGAACTTCTAATTGGATCTAAAGTGCACGATGTAGGGATCTGAAACTTGTCCTGTGTAGGTCAATCCCTTGGTGTAATAAAACTACCATGAGGTTTTTTTCGAATTCCTTTGGAGAACAAATCCCATGGAATAATCAATTGGTCTAGCTCCACTATTATTATCATTTTGGTTAGCCCTTGATGATATATCGAATAATTAGAGTTTTCTCACTTCCTCATAGTTGTAGCCATTTTAGTTAAAATCTTAAGAAAAAAGAATGACATATTAAGAGGATAACCATCTTTGAGGTGCATTAGAAGTCTGATTTGGTGGTGAAATACCATATTGAACATGCCTTCATAGGTGATAATTTTTTGAATGAAAAAAAAAGCTTCCTTGAATAGGTATATCAATGCCTCTTGCTAATGTCATTTTATAACATCTAATAGAGGGGATGGTTTTCCCGGGAACTAAGGCCAATTGTCATTTGGAAATTTAAAATTTGTGGAGCACCTTTCCCCCTACTAGGGAAGTACTGACACTGTGATGATGAGCCCTTTAGTAACTATTATCATTAATTCTCACAGCAAAGCATTATTTTCATTGAAATTCTAGGCAAATTATAAAGCAATTGTTGTATCTAAGCCACAAAACTTCTTGAAGAGAGGGAGGCACCCTACATGTGAAATATTTCCATAGCTTGTGGGTTGGAACTTATAATATCAATTCCTTTAGTATCTTCCCAGTTTAATGAGCCTCCAATATTTTTCAATACATGGAAGTAGGCCAGCATTCGTCGATGGTTTTCTTCAACTTGGATATGGTTTTAAGTTTATGGAACTCAAGAGTGTTTTTTTTTTTAAGTCTGTGAAACATATGAGAAAAGTTACCAAGTATTCTTAATTCAACAACCGAGTGGATGGACTTGTGTGAGATTGAAACGAGGAAATGATATTATAGTGGATTAATAAAAACATGAATTGATCAAATCATGATGATCCTTTCGGCACATGTGTTGGGTTCATATGCACCAATTCAAGTTTTTCATATATTTAAAACTTTGGGTTTCATGCTATCGACTAACATGACATGGCATTCTAATATAATTATATGGAAATATAGGAAATCATGCTACCAAATGACATGAAGGATTACATGAACCTCAAGCATCATGTTACCAAATGAATTTAGTCTTAAGGTATTATGTTGTTTGAATGAAATGGGACCTTGGTATTATTCTATTGAATGATATAATTGGATTTTGACCATTATCTTGAGTATATAGGCATTATGAATTTAAACATTACCTTAGATAAAAAAAAGAGAGGTATATCTTTATTACTAGGTCTATCCATTAATCCTTCAATTTATGTGCATGAAAAATTTAAGTGTGAGTTAGAGACAACCTGAAATTTGTGTGAGGAAACAAAAAGTACGGATGATGATTGAAGGATAAAGCGAAATCGGTCTTGAATATTCCTATGGAATAATTTTATCCCTCAAGTCAAGATGATTGTGATATTTTTCCTGCAACAGGCACATATCATGAAGCTAGTGTAGAAAAGATAACATTGTAAAATAGAAACTATTCACTTCTTCCTCATCATATAGATGTTATAATGTTCAGGATGTTGTAGAAAACATCACACTCAGAAAAGAAACCCAATATTGTCCTAAAAACACAAAGTGAAATATTATCCGACAGTCCTCCTAATGTTAATGTGTAAATTGGCATAAGGGATCATATCTTACATTTGGAACAAGGATGGAGGCTATCCCTGGAAAGTTGATAGTTTTTTTTAATTTTTCTTTTTTTCTCAGACCCTTCTTGCTAGAAAACTGGTTTTCAAGCAAGGGTCTATCCAGTTGCACCTCCGAGGATTTTTTCACAAATGAATTTTTTTTTGCTTGGTGGTATCAACCAGGAATTGGTTTTCTAATATAACCAAGGATGGTAGAGTATGAAACCAGGTTTTCACTACTAGATATTTATTATATATATATTTTTTTATTTTTTTTTTTCCTTTTTCTCTCTTTCAAAAAAATAGAACTGGAAAAGGGATAAAAAAGTTGTGGTTGTGAGTGACATAGCCACCTTACTTACAACCTCTAGGTATTCCATATTGACTAAATATTGAATAAATTCCTCTATGGTTGTGGGCTTCTAGTATAGCCTCAAACAATGACCATTGGCCATCATTGTTGTCTTTTCTTCATTGATGGTGTGAATTTTGATGGCGCCATTTTCATAAATAATGTCAATTTTGTATGGCCCTAACCACCGAGTGTAGAAATTTACCTTTAAATATTTATACCTTGATTCAAATAAAAGGACCTAATCTCCTTCTTTAAACTGCTTCTCATAAGATTGGAATCTCATAAGATTGAACTGGTTGACCCATCCTCTAACACTTTTTTCAACTTATAATGTATTTTTTGGCATATCGAAAGATGGTAGGACAATAACACCCTAGATGTAGTACTTTATTTATAGTTCTTTGGTCAACAAAGTTTCCTCCATAAGGTTCACCATGGTAGGATTTCAAAATATTATAGGTCTCATCCTCTTGAAAAAAGTGGGAAATAATATGATCTGGCTTGGTGTGGAAGATGTATCCTTCAATCCATGAGTACGCAACACTTTTTTGGAAAACCATTTGGAATTTTCTTGACGATGACTAATGTGGATTTTTTCTTGCAACAAAATAGTTAGCGATGTCTACAAACCAAGGCGTTTTAGTAGAAAAAAAATAAATTTTCATCTGAGAAAGCATCTTCTATAGGAATTCCTTTTCATTCGTTAGTGAGCCTATATAGGAAATCATCAACCAAATTTTCCCTCCCTAGCTTATCGAGAATTTTTATGTCAAAATCATGGAATAAAATTAGCCATCTGGTCACTCTTCCAATGGTGACAAGTTTATTCATGAGAAAATGTATGGTAGAGTGGTAAAAATATGAAAATGTTGAGAAACCAATAATTTAATGAAAAAAATTGTTAATGGCATGTTCAACAACAAGAAACTATTTCTCAGTTGTAGTATAATTTTTTTCAATGGGATTGAAATTCTTGCTAATGTAATAGATGGAATAAGGTCATTATTCCTCTTTGTACCCAAGCACAACTCCAATATCCATATACCAAACTTCAAATTAAACTTGACATTGAACAATCTAGTAGAATTCAACAGTTTTTGGAAGTAATTGAAATAGGGGTGATGCTACCTTAATAAAGTTTTGTATGAACCTTCAATAGTATCATGCATGCCCCAGGAAACTACAGACATATTTCTGGGTTATTGGGACTAGAAGCTTGAGGATAAATTCTATGTTGGTAGGGTCTACTTGGATTCCTATAGGTGATATGTGGTGGTCTAACACAACTCCCTCAGTGTGTAGCATGTGGAATTTCTCATTGCTGATAGAGAGTTTTGTCTTCTAACATTTGATAAAAAAAATATTGATATTATTTAAGTATTCCTCAAAGGTATCCCCATATTGGTAAAATCATCGATGTATATCTCTACAAAATCATTGGTGAAGTCAGAAAATATCCTGAGGATATCCCTTTGGAATTTATCCGGAGAATTACACAATCCAAATGGTAGCACTCAGTAAGTTCCCTAAGGGAAGGTGAAGGTGGTTTTCTCTTGGTCTTCATGAGAAATATAAATTTTATTGTAGCCATTGAATCCATCGAGAAAAGAGAAAAAAATTATTTCCTACTAGGATTTCAAGAACTTGATCATTGAATGGAAAGGGAAAGTAATCCTTCAACGTGCCATGTTCAATTCTCTATAGTCAAAACACACACAATTTACCATTGTTCTTTGGCACAATAACTAAGGGTGAAACCCACACACTGCCATAAATTGGGTAAATGAAATTCACATGAAGGATATTTTGAATCTCTTCTTTTACTATGTCCTTCAGAGAAGGATTCATCCTCCATTTAGGTTTCCTAATGGGTAGATAATCCTCCTTAATATAGATATGATGAGTACACAAGTTAGGATGGATCCATTTCATATCATTATAGTCCCAAGAAAATGCATTACTATGTTTATGTAGCATCTTGATAAGTTTTTCTTGCTTAGAAGCCTCTAGTTTAGCATTGGTATTCAAGGTATTTCTTAGATGGATTTCAACAGATAAGCTTTGATTCAACCAGTGAGAAAGTTTCTTGGGGATATTTTCCCAAAATATGTTGAAGGGGTGAATGGTTGGTTGTATGAGGATTTTATATGAAAGTACAAATAAAATCATCATCGATTTCTTCTCTAAAGGTCAAAGCTTGGTCAAGAGTCACAATAGTTTGGGTGGTTTCCTCCTCACTATCTTCAAGCCAAGGAGAATTATCTGAGGTAGAAGAAGGCTTAGTAGGGGGATAAAGGGTAACTTTTTTAGTGAAAATTCCATGAGAGATGGTCATATATCCTGATCTACAACTAAGATATTCATCAACAATAGCCAACCATGGTCTACACAAAATTAATGGATATCCCCTAGATTGGATTTTGGCTTCAGGATCATAAATTCAACTAAGTATTCCCATGAATCCACATAAACAACTATATCTTCAAGAATCCCCTCAGGATTTACCATAGATCTATCTAGTAGATGAAGGACTATAGGGATTGGTAGGTAGCTGAAACTTTTCCATTGTCTCCTCAGTCATAAAATTTATATATTCCCATAGTAATTCAATCAGGGTATTAGAAATGGAAATTTTATTGATGTTAACATTAATGAATAGACTTCCCGTGTCCATATATTTAGCCACAAATATTTTCCATGGAATTATATCAGCCAATTCCCCTATTATATGACTAGTTTTGGGGTCCTTCTTCTTCTTTCCTGGCCTCCTTAAAAACAAGTCTCAGATAGCCTTAAAATAAATCGAAACACTCTTAATGGATTGAAACAGAGGAATATTAACACACATATTTCTAAGTTTCCCTATAAAATAAAACTCTTGTTGTGTTGGGAACTTCTCTATACACCATCTTTCTGGATATGGAGGAATTGGAACTGATTCCCTTGTATGTGGTTGTTTTGGAGTAGTATCCTCGGTTTCTAAATATGAATTAGTGATCTGATTATCCAATTCAGTAATAATTTCCTCATTACTCTATTCTTGAATAATGGGGGTAGTCTGATAATGAATCACTTTTCTTGAGCATAGATGAATATTGTAATACCCCTTGGCCGAACCCAAATGTAAATATAGTCCAAGTGTATTTAAGCTAGTGAGTTGTTTAGACATCATTTTTTGTAATACACCTTTCATGGCATGATGCACGCATATACTGCGTAGTAAAGGGATGTAATGTGCACATTGTGAATACCATGCACAGTAACTAAGGTGTGCGCAACCTTAAAAATAGAGGATACAACGCACAGTAACAAAGTGCATGTGATATTAAGGTCAGTGAACCTTTGTGTATATAATATGTGTTATAGGCTGGTGAGCCAGTATTATAAGCCAGAATGCTTATGTCTTGGAATTAGACCAACGCGCTTAGATGTCAAGGGCCAATGTGCCTACTTTGTACTTGACTCATGATTAATATAAAATACATCACTGCACATAGACCGACCACGATAAAAGAGATGGGGGACTGAACTTCACTAGTTAGGGTAAGGGAGGGCCAAAAGTCAAAGAATATTATATTAATATTTCCTAAAACATGAAGTATGGATAATCAGTTTATCCAAATTTATAATGTTGGGGACAAGTGGACAAAAGTAACTTCCGATATGAAAAGTGTCAAGTTGGGGACATGCATTCATATCATGGGGAAACTTAGCCCAGAGGGGGATTCCGAGAGGGAGGTTACAAGAAGAAAAACCACCAGGGGACAATTTTTTACAGAGAGTTCAGAGTGATTCCAAAAACACACTCATTTATCCAGTCAATGACTCCATGACCATTTTCAGTCATACATTCTATTATCCTTGAGACAACCATTCCACCTTTTYGAAACCTATTTTCCTATCCCTTTTGGTTGGTGTACCTGGTTATCTTAGATTGAGATTGAAGAAGYGGGTTGTCAGGCTTGTGAGCAGTTCTCTGGGCGAGAGAATTGTTGTGGATTGATTTCCATTGGTGATAGACTGCARCTACAACACTCTGAGAATTCYGGTCCAGCCTGTTGTTGAAGCCCTTGAAGGGAAGTGGGGYAGCCGAGGGACTGTTGRGCAGAGAAGGGGCACACTTCCTTGGGTGGGATAGGCATGTGGGGAATGAGAGGTTGTAGGCTATTAGTTGAGTGAGCACCTGAGACAGAGTCTTTCCTGTTGTTCATGGGCCTTAGCCTAGATAGGAATCCCTTACCCTAGGTGGAGATCAGTCCCAACTTGGGGGTGATTCACTGTTGAGAGTGATGAATAATGTAGTCTATGGATGGGTGGTTCGTAGACGGTCTGTAAGCAGTTGGTGACAGTATTTCTAAGATAAGTACCAATTGTATGATAAATGGATATGTTGTTTTTTTATTTACATACCCATGTTACGATTTTATCATATATGTGACTATGTGGCTTGTGTGCTTATGGGTAATTTCTCGTAAATGAGGCATATCGGTAATTACTGTTATTTTAATTTAAAAGTCATATGTTATAGAAATTAATGGTTTGTGTATGTTTAGATGTAAATCTTTCGCGAGCGTGCTGTATGTATATTTTTTTAGTTGCATGTAGTCTAAAGAGTAAATTTAGGTGGCATTGCTTAGTTGACTACTGGATATGCTATTGTATGTTCCACAGTAAGGGAACGAAAGATGTTCCCTAGAGTAGCATGTCCTGGCCTCATGACTGGGAATGTTAGTGACTGGTTTCAGAGCATGAGTGGTTGCTCTGGAGTGGCGTACCCCGACGTAAGGTCGGTCAAGGGGTTCGTTACAGTGTGGTATCAGAGCCTTAGTTCAACACTGAGCTTGAATGGGCCAGAAGAATTGCAATCGAAGTGAATATTAAAAAAAAGTAACTTCGAAGTGACCATAATTAGAGTCATAGAGTGCCCTTGGAAAAAGGTTGGCGTACTGGTGTGCGTGGTAAGTTTGGCACCGCATGAAAAACTGTGGTGTGACAGTGTGCACAATAAATTGTGGCGCCGCATGGAAGATTATTATGCGTAGATGCATGTGATGAAATTAGCCTTGCACGATAAGCACACACATAGTAAGGTGCACATGGGGTGTGCAAGTATTGCTTAACATAGATGAGTTTTGTTGTTATGTGCATAAGTATGAGTATAAGTTGTTTCGCGACAGTGTATTCAGTAGTATGCGCAGATATTTGAGCATGAAGGAATATGTTAAACTTGACATAGTGCATGCATAGGATGAAAAATCACGTGGAATATCGATGCTTAGTATCAAACTATGCATAGTGGATATTGGTGCACAATGCCAGAATAGTGCACGTAAGTAGTCGGTACGATGAAGAAGAAATGCACAGTAGATTTAGGTGCGTGGAGAAGCGTTTACCTTGTAATATTGCTATGCACGAAAATATAAATGAACAGGTCAAGTTAATGCACACAAAGTCACTTAGAAGGCAAGGAGTCTGCGTTTAAATTGCATAATAATAAAAGAAAAATAAACACATAACCACATTGAAGCATTAATTAAAAATAATTCCAAATTTTAATATCTTCCAATTTAGACAGATGAAAATAAAATATAAGATTACAAAAAAATTTCTTATAAAAGAAAACAAGATTCATAACATCACCATATAGAAATTGTAGTAAAACAGTCTAAAATCCATTTATGTATTTATATAATCATATTAATCACAAAATTACAAAAGGTTGGTGACAACAGTTAGCTTGTTGTAAAAAGGGTCGTTGAAGAACAAGCCTATCATCTCTGGTACTCTTTACCTCCGCTACTGGCTATTCAAAATTCGTTGAGACATGCTTATCTTAGTTGAAGACTTACTTCAACTTAGCGATCTCTATCTTTAAAGATGAGTCTAACCAGACCAGTTGATTTTCTCCAACACTCTCAGTCGCTTCAATCGTAGATTTATCCTTATGCCGCTTACTCCTTTTCTTCTTAGTGGATGGCTTGTTGATGACTAAATCCTTTATAATGGGATTCAACCTAAATTCCAATCGTGAGTCTATAACTGGCTCTATGTGGAATTTAGTTTCTAGAATATGCGTGAGGACCCTTTCCTCCTTAGTCGCAGGAAAGCCTAGAATGTTGCTTGAATAACCAGTATCAAACGACTTAGCTTTGTCCATGTATCTCAGGTTGAGGATATCGAAATGTGTCTCTATAAAGAGCAGGAAGTCGAGAATCTTGAAGATTACTATAGGTATGGATACACAGATATTTTCATACTTGAGGAGTAGTAATTATGGAACTCGATTTATGAAGCGAAGACATATTACGTACAAGGAGCGTTGGGTTTCCATACTCGGCCAATCCATTTCGAATGATTATATTTTGAGCTCATTACATGGTGGCATTCAGTTGACATCACATGGCTATGAAGTACCGAAAAAATGAACCAGGGTGACCTGACTAGCCGTCGTCTGCTCCACGAGTGGTGGATTTGACATGTTGAGACATGTAATGCCGCATATTGATGAAAGTGGTTTCTACAATACCACCTTCTTGCGTAAGTTTATCTCGAAAGGCACTGCACGACAACATTCTTGAGACTTGGGTCTTCTATAGAATTTTCATTGTGATAACACCAAGAAACCGGGAATGATAATGTTGATGTGTATGTTGAATTGAAATGGTGCATATTATCATGAATTGTTGATTGGTTAGTCTGATAAGTTTCGATGGTTTCATGTTTTGCAGAATTAACAACAACTCGATCAGAACAGACCAGTGTAGAGTCCGTAGGAGTGAAAGAGGCACAGAAGAATTACAATCATCCACAGAAGAGCAGAGGGATGGATGTCCACTTGGACATGGAAGAAACGAACTCCAATGGACATGGAGAAGAAAGGAATGAAGATATGAATACAGCTGAGACCATTAATGTTAAGAACAAAACATCAATATAGCATGGAAAAACCTCAGGAAAAGTACTCAACGCCTTGAAA